>OY741985.1:5781242-6170058 GCA_963555595.1 Tethea ocularis | reverse complement strand
CTAACCTAACCTAACCTAACCTAACCTAACCTAACCTAACCTAACCTAACCTAACCTAACCTAACCTAACCTAACCTAACCTAACCTAACCTAACCTAACCTAACCTAACCTAACCTAACCTAACCTAACCTAACCTAACCTAACCTAACCTAACCTAACCTAACCTAACCTAACCTAACCGAACCTAACCTAACCTAACCTAACCTAACCTAACCTAACCTAACCTAACCTAACCTAACCTAACCTAACCTAACCTAACCTAACCTAACCTAACCTAACCTAACCTAACCTAACCTAACCTAACCTAACCTAACCTAACCTAACCTAACCTAACCTAACCTAACCTAACCTAACCTAACCTAACCTAACCTAACCTAACCTAACCTAACCTAACCTAACCTAACCTAACCTAACCTAACCTAACCTAACCTAACCTAACCTAACCTAACCTAACCTAACCTAACCTAACCTAACCTAACCTAACCTAACCTAACCTAACCTAACCTAACCTAACCTAACCTAACCTAACCTAACCTAACCTAACCTAACCTAACCTAACCTAACCTAACCTAACCTAACCTAACCTAACCTAACCTAACCTAACCTAACCTAACCTAACCTAACCTAACCTAACCTAACCTAACCTAACCTAACCTAACCTAACCTAACCTAACCTAACCTAACCTAACCTAACCTAACCTAACCTAACCTAACCTAACCTAACCTAACCTAACCTAACCTAACCTAACCTAACCTAACCTAACCTAACCTAACCTAACCTAACCTAACCTAACCTAACCTAACCTAACCTAACCTAACCTAACCTAACCTAACCTAACCTAACCTAACCTAACCTAACCTAACCTAACCTAACCTAACCTAACCTAACCTAACCTAACCTAACCTAACCTAACCTAACCTAACCTAACCTAACCTAACCTAACCTAACCTAACCTAACCTAACCTAACCTAACCTAACCTAACCTAACCTAACCTAACCTAACCTAACCTAACCTAACCTAACCTAACCTAACCTAACCTAACCTAACCTAACCTAACCTAACCTAACCTAACCTAACCTAACCTAACCTAACCTAACCTAACCTAACCTAACCTAACCTAACCTAACCTAACCTAACCTAACCTAACCTAACCTAACCTAACCTAACCTAACCTAACCTAACCTAACCTAACCTAACCTAACCTAACCTAACCTAACCTAACCTAACCTAACCTAACCTAACCTAACCTAACCTAACCTAACCTAACCTAACCTAACCTAACCTAACCTAACCTAACCTAACCTAACCTAACCTAACCTAACCTAACCTAACCTAACCTAACCTAACCTAACCTAACCTAACCTAACCTAACCTAACCTAACCTAACCTAACCTAACCTAACCTAACCTAACCTAACCTAACCTAACCTAACCTAACCTAACCTAACCTAACCTAACCTAACCTAACCTAACCTAACCTAACCTAACCTAACCTAACCTAACCTAACCTAACCTAACCTAACCTAACCTAACCTAACCTAACCTAACCTAACCTAACCTAACCTAACCTAACCTAACCTAACCTAACCTAACCTAACCTAACCTAACCTAACCTAACCTAACCTAACCTAACCTAACCTAACCTAACCTAACCTAACCTAACCTAACCTAACCTAACCTAACCTAACCTAACCTAACCTAACCTAACCTAACCTAACCTAACCTAACCTAACCTAACCTAACCTAACCTAACCTAACCTAACCTAACCTAACCTAACCTAACCTAACCTAACCTAACCTAACCTAACCTAACCTAACCTAACCTAACCTAACCTAACCTAACCTAACCTAACCTAACCTAACCTAACCTAACCTAACCTAACCTAACCTAACCTAACCTAACCTAACCTAACCTAACCTAACCTAACCTAACCTAACCTAACCTAACCTAACCTAACCTAACCTAACCTAACCTAACCTAACCTAACCTAACCTAACCTAACCTAACCTAACCTAACCTAACCTAACCTAACCTAACCTAACCTAACCTAACCTAACCTAACCTAACCTAACCTAACCTAACCTAACCTAACCTAACCTAACCTAACCTAACCTAACCTAACCTAACCTAACCTAACCTAACCTAACCTAACCTAACCTAACCTAACCTAACCTAACCTAACCTAACCTAACCTAACCTAACCTAACCTAACCTAACCTAACCTAACCTAACCTAACCTAACCTAACCTAACCTAACCTAACCTAACCTAACCTAACCTAACCTAACCTAACCTAACCTAACCTAACCTAACCTAACCTAACCTAACCTAACCTAACCTAACCTAACCTAACCTAACCTAACCTAACCTAACCTAACCTAACCTAACCTAACCTAACCTAACCTAACCTAACCTAACCTAACCTAACCTAACCTAACCTAACCTAACCTAACCTAACCTAACCTAACCTAACCTAACCTAACCTAACCTAACCTAACCTAACCTAACCTAACCTAACCTAACCTAACCTAACCTAACCTAACCTAACCTAACCTAACCTAACCTAACCTAACCTAACCTAACCTAACCTAACCTAACCTAACCTAACCTAACCTAACCTAACCTAACCTAACCTAACCTAACCTAACCTAACCTAACCTAACCTAACCTAACCTAACCTAACCTAACCTAACCTAACCTAACCTAACCTAACCTAACCTAACCTAACCTAACCTAACCTAACCTAACCTAACCTAACCTAACCTAACCTAACCTAACCTAACCTAACCTAACCTAACCTAACCTAACCTAACCTAACCTAACCTAACCTAACCTAACCTAACCTAACCTAACCTAACCTAACCTAACCTAACCTAACCTAACCTAACCTAACCTAACCTAACCTAACCTAACCTAACCTAACCTAACCTAACCTAACCTAACCTAACCTAACCTAACCTAACCTAACCTAACCTAACCTAACCTAACCTAACCTAACCTAACCTAACCTAACCTAACCTAACCTAACCTAACCTAACCTAACCTAACCTAACCTAACCTAACCTAACCTAACCTAACCTAACCTAACCTAACCTAACCTAACCTAACCTAACCTAACCTAACCTAACCTAACCTAACCTAACCTAACCTAACCTAACCTAACCTAACCTAACCTAACCTAACCTAACCTAACCTAACCTAACCTAACCTAACCTAACCTAACCTAACCTAACCTAACCTAACCTAACCTAACCTAACCTAACCTAACCTAACCTAACCTAACCTAACCTAACCTAACCTAACCTAACCTAACCTAACCTAACCTAACCTAACCTAACCTAACCTAACCTAACCTAACCTAACCTAACCTAACCTAACCTAACCTAACCTAACCTAACCTAACCTAACCTAACCTAACCTAACCTAACCTAACCTAACCTAACCTAACCTAACCTAACCTAACCTAACCTAACCTAACCTAACCTAACCTAACCTAACCTAACCTAACCTAACCTAACCTAACCTAACCTAACCTAACCTAACCTAACCTAACCTAACCTAACCTAACCTAACCTAACCTAACCTAACCTAACCTAACCTAACCTAACCTAACCTAACCTAACCTAACCTAACCTAACCTAACCTAACCTAACCTAACCTAACCTAACCTAACCTAACCTAACCTAACCTAACCTAACCTAACCTAACCTAACCTAACCTAACCTAACCTAACCTAACCTAACCTAACCTAACCTAACCTAACCTAACCTAACCTAACCTAACCTAACCTAACCTAACCTAACCTAACCTAACCTAACCTAACCTAACCTAACCTAACCTAACCTAACCTAACCTAACCTAACCTAACCTAACCTAACCTAACCTAACCTAACCTAACCTAACCTAACCTAACCTAACCTAACCTAACCTAACCTAACCTAACCTAACCTAACCTAACCTAACCTAACCTAACCTAACCTAACCTAACCTAACCTAACCTAACCTAACCTAACCTAACCTAACCTAACCTAACCTAACCTAACCTAACCTAACCTAACCTAACCTAACCTAACCTAACCTAACCTAACCTAACCTAACCTAACCTAACCTAACCTAACCTAACCTAACCTAACCTAACCTAACCTAACCTAACCTAACCTAACCTAACCTAACCTAACCTAACCTAACCTAACCTAACCTAACCTAACCTAACCTAACCTAACCTAACCTAACCTAACCTAACCTAACCTAACCTAACCTAACCTAACCTAACCTAACCTAACCTAACCTAACCTAACCTAACCTAACCTAACCTAACCTAACCTAACCTAACCTAACCTAACCTAACCTAACCTAACCTAACCTAACCTAACCTAACCTAACCTAACCTAACCTAACCTAACCTAACCTAACCTAACCTAACCTAACCTAACCTAACCTAACCTAACCTAACCTAACCTAACCTAACCTAACCTAACCTAACCTAACCTAACCTAACCTAACCTAACCTAACCTAACCTAACCTAACCTAACCTAACCTAACCTAACCTAACCTAACCTAACCTAACCTAACCTAACCTAACCTAACCTAACCTAACCTAACCTAACCTAACCTAACCTAACCTAACCTAACCTAACCTAACCTAACCTAACCTAACCTAACCTAACCTAACCTAACCTAACCTAACCTAACCTAACCTAACCTAACCTAACCTAACCTAACCTAACCTAACCTAACCTAACCTAACCTAACCTAACCTAACCTAACCTAACCTAACCTAACCTAACCTAACCTAACCTAACCTAACCTAACCTAACCTAACCTAACCTAACCTAACCTAACCTAACCTAACCTAACCTAACCTAACCTAACCTAACCTAACCTAACCTAACCTAACCTAACCTAACCTAACCTAACCTAACCTAACCTAACCTAACCTAACCTAACCTAACCTAACCTAACCTAACCTAACCTAACCTAACCTAACCTAACCTAACCTAACCTAACCTAACCTAACCTAACCTAACCTAACCTAACCTAACCTAACCTAACCTAACCTAACCTAACCTAACCTAACCTAACCTAACCTAACCTAACCTAACCTAACCTAACCTAACCTAACCTTTTTTTTTTTTTTTTTTTTTTTTTTTACAAGGTGGAAAATGCTTTACGCATTCGACCCCCCGCCTTGGGAGAGGCGGAGGGGATATGTGGGACTCCCTCATCTCCCCTTCTCATTATGAGAAGGAGTAGAGAGGTTTACCCACTAAAAACCACCTTGGCGTACCCTCACACTCCGGTTGCTTGGGCACCGTGGAACCCGCACTAGGCATTCTCCACGATGCCCACCGGTCGCCCCGGCCTCTGCCAGGGCTTCCCGCGTTGATAGGGGGATGGCCGAATACGCATGGCCAACCCCCAGACCGCTGAGTGACTTGTCACGGCAGGCGGAGGACTCCCATCCTCCGCCCGCAGTCACTAGGGATTAAGGCGCGCGGCATATTGCCGCCGCCTCAATCCCGGCCGTCTACGCCGGAGGGGGTGCGCGAGAGGATCTTCCTCGCGCTCCCGCTCCGCCTCCTCCTTCTGCGAGATGATTAGCTCGCAGAAGGAGACCACCGCCTCCCAGGACCCCTCGCTGCTGAGCATCGCAGAGACGACGCTATGCAGCGAGAGGTCCACCCGCTGAATTGCCTGTGCCATGAGGCCTCTCTCCATATCCCAACGACTGCACACCTGGAAGGTGTGCTCAGCCGTGTCGTCGGGATCACCGCACTCATGGCACCGTGGGCTTGGCTCCCTCTTTATGTTGTGCAGGTGATGACCGAAACAGCCGTGTCCGGTCAACACCTGCACCAGCCTGTACGACGTAGCGCCGGCCGCCCTCCCCAACCATTCGTCCATCACTGGGAGGATCGCCCCCACGGTACGAGTCCCGTACGGGGCGTCCTCCAAGATGGACTTCCACCTCTCGCGCAGCCGGCGCGCCGTCATACGACGGGAGGCCTCTACCTCCTCAGGGTCCGGGCGTTCACCTCTTGCCCGAGCCCTGGACCTAACGGCGTAGGTTTCCGCCTGCACCTCAGCATCCAGCTCCCACGGAGGGGTGCAGGCGAGGAGGCAGGCCGCCGCGTGGGCCACCGAGCCGTAGGCCCTGGCCATCCTCTGGGCCACGGCCCGCTGTGGTCCCCTCAGAAGGGCCCTGTTTCGGGCGGACAACCTGTCCGCCCATATTGGGGCCCCATACAGGGCCATGCTCCTCACCACGCCGGCGAACAGCCGCCGGCACGAGGAGCCTGGCCCCCCTATGTTGGGCAGGAGTCTGCCCAGCGCTTGGGCGGCGCCTCTGATTCGGGGAGCAAGTCTCCTGAAGTGCTCCCCGAAATCCCACTTGCGGTCCAATGTGAGCCCCAAATACTTGATGTGGGGCTCAACCCGGACCGTCTCTCCTCCAAGTGAGAGCGCCGCACCCGCAGGCAGCCTCCATGCCCTCCCGCGTCCCCCGAAGACCATGGCGTCAGTCTTCGGGAGGGCCACCTTTAGGCCGAGCTGCTCGATCCCTCTGATCATCAGCTCGGCCACTGCCTCCGCCTCGCGGAGGGTCTCCAGCCCATCTTTCCCGCGCACAGCCACCATCGTATCGTCTGCATAACAGACGGTGATTGTGTGCGGGAGTGTTTCTCCTCTGATGGCCCGGTCGTACCCCAGGTTCCAGAGCAAGGGGCCGAGTACGGAACCCTGGGGCACGCCGCAGGCCATCCTCCTCTCCCCCCTCTGCCCGTCCTTTTTTTCGTAGAGAACTACCCTCTCGGTAAGGTAGCTCTCCACGACCCTTCTTAGGTAGTGGGGCACTCCGTGATACCGAAGTGCCCCACTTATCACCCCATAGGGGAGGGTGCCGAACGCGTTCGCGATGTCTAGAGACACCGCGACTACACCCTCCCCCCTGCTCGACGCATCCTCGCAAAAGTCCCTGAGGTACTTTATCGCGTCGAGCGTGGACCGTCCTCCTCGGAACCCGAACTGTCTATCAGAGACGTTCGGGCCGGCGGTCTCCAGGTGCTGCTGGATCCGGTGGGCCAGGATACGTTCAAACGTTTTCCCGGCCTCATCCAGCAGCACTATGGGGCGATAGGCGGACGGGCAGTCAGCAGGCCGACCCTCTTTGCGGAGGAGGCAGAGCCGCCCCTCTTTCCACACCCTCGGGAACCTACCCTCCTTCAGGCAGTCGTCCATGATCTAACCTAACCTAACCTAACCTAACCTAACCTAACCTAACCTAACCTAACCTAACCTAACCTAACCTAACCTAACCTAACCTAACCTAACCTAACCTAACCTAACCTAACCTAACCTAACCTAACCTAACCTAACCTAACCTAACCTAACCTAACCTAACCTAACCTAACCTAACCTAACCTAACCTAACCTAACCTAACCTAACCTAACCTAACCTAACCTAACCTAACCTAACCTAACCTAACCTAACCTAACCTAACCTAACCTAACCTAACCTAACCTAACCTAACCTAACCTAACCTAACCTAACCTAACCTAACCTAACCTAACCTAACCTAACCTAACCTAACCTAACCTAACCTAACCTAACCTAACCTAACCTAACCTAACCTAACCTAACCTAACCTAACCTAACCTAACCTAACCTAACCTAACCTAACCTAACCTAACCTAACCTAACCTAACCTAACCTAACCTAACCTAACCTAACCTAACCTAACCTAACCTAACCTAACCTAACCTAACCTAACCTAACCTAACCTAACCTAACCTAACCTAACCTAACCTAACCTAACCTAACCTAACCTAACCTAACCTAACCTAACCTAACCTAACCTAACCTAACCTAACCTAACCTAACCTAACCTAACCTAACCTAACCTAACCTAACCTAACCTAACCTAACCTAACCTAACCTAACCTAACCTAACCTAACCTAACCTAACCTAACCTAACCTAACCTAACCTAACCTAACCTAACCTAACCTAACCTAACCTAACCTAACCTAACCTAACCTAACCTAACCTAACCTAACCTAACCTAACCTAACCTAACCTAACCTAACCTAACCTAACCTAACCTAACCTAACCTAACCTAACCTAACCTAACCTAACCTAACCTAACCTAACCTAACCTAACCTAACCTAACCTAACCTAACCTAACCTAACCTTTTTTTTTTTTTTTTTTTTTTTTTTTTTGACAAGGTGGAAAATGCATTACGCATTCGACCCCCCGCCTTGGGAGCGGCGGGGAGGATATGTGGGACTCCCTCATCTCCCCTTCTCATTATGAGAAGGGGTAGAGAGGTTTACCCACTAAAAACCACCTTGGCGTACCCTCGCACTCCGGTTACTCGGGCACCGTGGAACCCGCTCTAAGCATTCTCCACGGTGCCCACCGGTCGCCCCGGCCTCTGCCAGGGCTTCCCGCGTCAATGGGGGGGATGGCCGAATACGCATGGCCACCCCCCAGACCGCCGAGTGACTTGTCACGGCAGGCGGAGGTCTCCCATCCTCCGCCCGCAGTCACTAAGGGTTAAGGCGCGCGGCAAACTGCCGCCGCCTCAACCCCGGCCGCCTACGCCGGAGGGGGTGCGCGAGAGGATCATCCTCGCGCCCCCGCTCCGCCTCCTCCTTCTGCGAGATAACAATCTCGCAGAAGGAGACCACTGCCTCCCAGGACCCCTCGCTGCTGAGCATCGCAGAGACGACGCTGTGCAGCGAGAGGTCCACCCGCTGGATCGCCCGTGCCATGAGGCCCCGCTCCGCATCCCAACGACTGCACACCTGCAAGGTGTGCTCTGCCGTGTCGTCGGGATCTCCGCACTCATGGCACCGTGGGCTCGGCTCCCTCCTAATGTTGTGCAGGTGGTGACCGAAACAGCCGTGTCCGGTCAACACCTGCACTAGCCGGTACGTCAGTGCGCCGGCTGCCCTCTTACACCATTGGTCCATCACTGGGAGGATCGCCCCCACGGTACGAGTCCCGTACGGGGCGTCCTCCAGGATGGACTTCCACCTTTCGCGCAGCCGGCGCGCCGTCATACGGCGGGAGGCCTCTACCTCCTCAGGGTCCGGGCGTTCCCCTCTTGCCCGAGCCCTGGACCTAACTAAGTAGGTTTCCGCCTGCACCTCGGCGTCCAACTCCCACGGGGGGGTGCAGGCGAGGAGGCAGGCCGCCGCGTGGGCCACCGAGCCGTAGGCCCTGGCCATCCTCTGGGCCACGGCCCGCTGTGGCCCCCTCAGCAGGGCCCTGTTTCGGGCGGACAACCTGTCCGCCCATATTGGGGCCCCATACAGGGCCATGCTCCTCACCACGCCGGCGAACAGCCGCCGGCAAGAGGAGCCTGGCCCCCCAATGTTGGGCAGGAGTCTGCCCAGCGCTTGCGCGGCGCCCCTGATTCGGGGAGCAAGTCTTCTGAAGTGCTCCCCGAAATCCCACTTCCGGTCCAATGTAAGCCCCAGATATTTAATGTGGGGCTCTACCTGGACCGTCCCTCCTGGAAGTGAGAGCGCCGCGCCCGCAGGCAGCCTCCATGCCCTCCCTCGCCCCCCGAAGACCGTAGCGTCGGTCTTCGGGAGGGCCACCTTTAGGCCGAGCTGCTCGATCCCTCGGATCATCAGCTCGGCCGCTTCCTCCGCCTCACGGAGGGTCTCCCACCCATCTTTCCCGCGCACAGCCACCATCGTGTCGTCTGCATAGCAGACGGTGATTGTGCGCGGGAGGGTCTCCCCTCTGATGGCCCGGTCGTACCCCAGGTTCCAGAGCAAGGGCCCGAGTACGGAACCCTGGGGCACGCCGCAGGCCATCCTCCTCTCCCCCCTCTGCCCGTCCTTATTTTCGTAGAGAACTACCCTCTCAGTAAGGTAGTTCTCCACGATTCTCCTTAGGTAGTGGGGCACTCCGTGATACTGAAGTGCCCCACTAATCACCCCATAGGGGAGGGTGCCGAACGCGTTCGCGATGTCTAAAGACACCGCGACCACACCCTCTCCCCTGCTCGACGCGTCGTCGCAGAAGTCCCTAAGGGACTTTATTGCGTCGAGCGTGGACCGTCCTCCTCGGAACCCGAACTGTCTATCAGACACGTCCGGGCCGGCGGTCTCAAGGTGCTGCTGGATCCGGTGGGCCAGGATACGTTCAAACGTTTTCCCGGCCTCATCCAGCAACACTATGGGGCGATAGGCGGACGGGCAGTCCGCAGGCCGACCCTCTTTGCGGAGGAGGCAGAGCCGCCCCTCCTTCCACACCCTCGGGAACCTTCCCTCCTTCAGGCAGTCGTCCATGATCTGCCTGAAGCGGCTCCCGAGGTGTCCCAGGGCGACCGTGAGGACACGACCAGGGACCCCGTCTGGTCCCGGGGCCTTTTTGCAGCCCCTGAGTCGGTCCGTCACTCTTTCGAACTCGTCGTCGCTTATGGGTGCAACGGCGAGTTCGGCCTCCGCAATGGCCATCGTCGGGGGAGAGAACGCTGGGGCGGGCGGGAACAGCCCCTCCAACACCCTACTGAGGAGGTCGGGCTCCATTAAATCCATGGGGGGGGCCGTGCGCAGCTTGTTGCGCACCATCTTATACGGCCGCCCCCACGGATCCCTGTCCAGGGTGGCCAAGAACGAGCAGTGTGCTTCGTCCTTGGCCACGGCGATCGCCACTATCAGGGCCCCCTTTGCTTCTTTGAGGGCCCTGTGGAGCCCTTCCTCCTCCTCCTCTGTGTGCCGCCTGCGCCTACAATGCTGGTAGGCGCGGCGGGCACAGTTGCTGGTGGTCCGCAGAGCCGCTATTTCTGCGGACCACCAGTACACCCTCTTGCGGGCAGACGGGCGTCCGGCCCGGGGCATTGCCGCGTCGCACACCCTCTGTAGTGCGGCGCGGAACCGAGCCGCCCTCTCGTCGACTCCGAGGGTGGCGGGAGGGGCTGCACACCAAGCCTCCTCCATCGCCGCCTCGTCCGCCCTTTCCCTATCCAGGTGGGTCAGGGCCCACCTGGGAAACCCTCTTCGGCCCCGGCCTCTTGTTCCCCCCCCTGGGGTTGGCGACGGCAGGACGCCATTGGAGACCCTCATTCTGATGTACAGATGATCAGAGAGGGTCTCGACGTCCTCCAGGACGCGCCAATCAGTGACGCGCGCGGCTATGGCGGGGGTCGCGAACGTTACGTCCACGACTGACCCTCCCCGCCGCCGCACGCATGTGTTGACGCTGCCCTGGTTCAGGATGATTAGTCCCGTTGCCGTCGCCCAGTCCTCGAGGGCGGTCCCTCGGGGGTCCGTGACTGGGGAACCCCACGCCGAACTCTTGGCGTTAAGGTCCCCCATGACCATCACCTGTGACGGGGCAGCTCTACCAACTACCCCGTTCAGGACCCCCAGGAAGCGCTCGAAGGCGCGTAACGGCTTGTTGGGGGAGAAGTACACCGCCACTATCACGGTGTCAATCCCCCATTTGGCCGCCACGTAACCCGGGCCGCCCTCGATCCTCGAGAGGGGGGGGAAATCCCCATGAGCCGGCACTGATATTGCCACTACTCCGTCTGTCGCCCCAGCCCAGTAAGGAAGGGGAGGGACGAAGTAGGGCTCTGCGACCACCGCGACGCCAATTCCCCACTCCGCCATGTGTTGCATCAGGAGATCCTGTGCCCTGGCGGAGTGGTTGGCGTTGACCTGCAGGACGTCCAAGTGCTGGTGTGCTGGCATTTAGACGTCCATGCGGTTCTCCTCATTTTGGCCGGTGGCCGTTCCTGCTGGGGTGGGGCGGGTGGGGCGGGTGGGCTCCGTCCGCATCGATTTGCCCCTGACCTCGGGGGGGAAGCATCTCGACCCCCCCATCGTGTGGCTGGCCGGGAGTTTGGCGTGGTGGCACACTGCGCACCACTCCTTCTCCCCCGTGCACTCCCTGCGGAAGTGCCCCTCCGCACCGCACCGGTAGCAGGTATTGCTCCGGTCGACGCTTGAGGGGCACAACTCCCGCGTGTGGCCAACACACATGCATCTATAACAACGCATGGGTGTCGGCCCAGCCACGGTGACGGTGGCCTCAGCCCACCCCACCTGGATTTTACCCCGCTTTATGAGGCCCTGTGCCGTCTCCACTGGGCACTGGACGAGAGCTGATCCAGTGCCGTCGTAGAGGACACGGATGCCCCCCACCTTTATGTGGGCCTCATCACAGCCCCCCGCTTTGACGATGGCCGCCGTCAGCTTCTCTTTGGAAGCCGACTCGTCCAGACCACCTATCTGGACAGCGGCCATTTTTTGTGGGCGGCTGACGATGGCGACATCCCCCACTATTTCTTGCAGCCTGGCTGCAAGAGCGTCTGCCGCCCGCCCTCTATCGGCACTGTCGGCCCCAGGAACCTCGATGATTCGACCCCCCGTCATCGAGTTCCGCACCCTGACATGCTGGAGGCCCACCTCCTCCAGGCTAAGGCTATTAATGGCCTTAGCCATGGTCTCCCGCATCGTTGTGGCGGTGGTTAGGTCCTTCCGAAGAGTGACCGCCACCGCCGCCGTCTTGGGTGCAAGCAGCGCCTTCGGTTTAGGCGCTGCCTTTTTCGTCGGGGCCGCTGGGGCTGGGGGGGCAAGCGAGGCCTTGCCCTTGCCTTTCCCCTTCCCCCTGCGGGTGACCGTTGCCCAGCTTTCAGCCTCCGGCTGGCCCGGTCCCTCCTCCACGGGCGCCGCCGGTGGCAGAGCCGGGGCGGTCGGCGCGGGCGCCTTGGGCGCCCTGGGGGCCTTAGGGGCCCTCACCTTTTGGGGGCGGCCATCTCCCAGCCTCGCCCCCTCCGATTCCCTCGCAGGGGTTGGCGCAGGGGTCGACGTCGGAGTGGGCGGCACGGCCGGCCCCACAGCCCTCCTCAAGTCGGCCGCCAGCGGGGGGCGGACGATGGGTGCCGGCGGCAGGCGCCTGCTCAACTCCTCAATCCGAACATTGACCATGTTCCCTAAGGAGGTGAACAGGTCACCCTTCAATTGCTCGATGGCCGCCATCAGGTCCGCCGCGCCCGGAGCTGGGGCCTGAGGCGGGGGGGCCGGGGGGGCCGAACACTCATGCTCCGGCGGAGGAGCCGGGGGGGGCATAATCTGGCGCTCTGAAAAGGCCACACGGAGCGCCCTCGTCTCCGCCTGGCTGATCGCCAGCTGCTCCCGCATCCGCTTAACGTCCGCTCTCAGGCTGCGGATCTCCTCAGCCTCCGTGCGGTCCTCCACCTCATCCATCGCAGCCGCGATTGTGCGGCAGGCCCGATTGATCTGCCCCCAGATCTCTCCCTTCAGGTTGCCCGACTTCCGGGCGCCCTCCAGGATCAGGCCCGCCGCAATGCGGGTCGCCTCTATAGGGCTCGCACTACCCAGCGCGAGCCCCTCCCCCCTCATTCCCTTGGAGCGGAGCTCCGGGAAATCCTTCTTATAGGCGGCAGCGGCGGAAATGTCGGAGTCGGGGGGGACCCCCCCCTTTTGCAGACATGGCCTTTGTGGCCTTGTCCATCCACCGTGCGAATTTAGTAGAAATCCGCCCACTAGGACCGAAGTTATTGACGTCCGAAGATAGTCAATAAAAACGGTCAAGCGTGTTACGGATTTCTACTATTTCATACAATTTATCAAATTGCCCCTGAAACTTAGGAATAGCAATTTGAAAATTTCTTCCTCAAATTTAACAACCTTCCCGGGGTCGTAGGTCGCCGCAAAAAATATCCAAAAATAGGGGAGAGCGAGCTCTTCCCTATGGAATTCACACCCTTGCCAGAAGGGCAAGGGGCCCAAAGTTATAAAGAAAAGAAATTTACAAAAACTTAACAAAATTTGAAACTAAAAACAAAATATATTTTAAACTGAAAATTTAAATAACAACGAAACCCCCCCTCCAAATAAAACAAAAAGTACCCCACGCGTTGGCCGACTATAGCCGCTATGTCTCAGCCCTAAAAAGGGCTTCGAACGATAACGGGAACACCGACCAATTTGCGGAGCAAAAACGTAAACAAACAAAAAACTCTATAACAACAAATCCAATCAAAAAGTAACAAAATCCGAGATAAATAAGCCAAGTCAAAAGATAGAGCGGAATCGATGGTCAGAAATGAAAGCACTAAGTCAAAGTCAAATTGGTTATCGATATCGCTAACCTAACCTAACCTAACCTAACCTAACCTAACCTAACCTAACCTAACCTAACCTAACCTAACCTAACCTTTTTTTTTTGTTTTACAAGGTGGAAAATGCTTTACGCATTCGACCCCCCGCCTTGGGAGCGGCGGGGAGGATATGTGGGACTCCCTCATCTCCCCTTCTCATTATGAGAAGGGGTAGAGAGGTTTACCCACTAAAAACCACCTTGGCGTACCCTCGCACTCCGGTTACTCGGGCACCGTGGAACCCGCTCTAAGCATTCTCCACGGTGCCCACCGGTCGCCCCGGCCTCTGCCAGGGCTTCCCGCGTCAATGGGGGGGGATGGCCGAATACGCATGGCCACCCCCCAGACCGCCGAGTGACTTGTCACGGCAGGCGGAGGTCTCCCATCCTCCGCCCGCAGTCACTAAGGGTTAAGGCGCGCGGCAAACTGCCGCCGCCTCAACCCCGGCCGCCTACGCCGGAGGGGGTGCGCGAGAGGATCATCCTCGCGCCCCCGCTCCGCCTCCTCCTTCTGCGAGATAACAATCTCGCAGAAGGAGACCACTGCCTCCCAGGACCCCTCGCTGCTGAGCATCGCAGAGACGACGCTGTGCAGCGAGAGGTCCACCCGCTGGATCGCCCGTGCCATGAGGCCCCGCTCCGCATCCCAACGACTGCACACCTGCAAGGTGTGCTCTGCCGTGTCGTCGGGATCTCCGCACTCATGGCACCGTGGGCTCGGCTCCCTCCTAATGTTGTGCAGGTGGTGACCGAAACAGCCGTGTCCGGTCAACACCTGCACTAGCCGGTACGTCAGTGCGCCGGCTGCCCTCTTACACCATTGGTCCATCACTGGGAGGATCGCCCCCACGGTACGAGTCCCGTACGGGGCGTCCTCCAGGATGGACTTCCACCTTTCGCGCAGCCGGCGCGCCGTCATACGGCGGGAGGCCTCTACCTCCTCAGGGTCCGGGCGTTCCCCTCTTGCCCGAGCCCTGGACCTAACTAAGTAGGTTTCCGCCTGCACCTCGGCGTCCAACTCCCACGGGGGGGTGCAGGCGAGGAGGCAGGCCGCCGCGTGGGCCACCGAGCCGTAGGCCCTGGCCATCCTCTGGGCCACGGCCCGCTGTGGCCCCCTCAGCAGGGCCCTGTTTCGGGCGGACAACCTGTCCGCCCATATTGGGGCCCCATACAGGGCCATGCTCCTCACCACGCCGGCGAATAGCCGCCGGCAAGAGGAGCCTGGCCCCCCAATGTTGGGCAGGAGTCTGCCCAGCGCTTGCGCGGCGCCCCTGATTCGGGGAGCAAGTCTTCTGAAGTGCTCCCCGAAATCCCACTTCCGGTCCAATGTAAGCCCCAGATATTTAATGTGGGGCTCTACCTGGACCGTCCCTCCTGGAAGTGAGAGCGCCGCGCCCGCAGGCAGCCTCCATGCCCTCCCTCGCCCCCCGAAGACCGTAGCGTCGGTCTTCGGGAGGGCCACCTTTAGGCCGAGCTGCTCGATCCCTCGGATCATCAGCTCGGCCGCTTCCTCCGCCTCACGGAGGGTCTCCCACCCATCTTTCCCGCGCACAGCCACCATCGTGTCGTCTGCATAGCAGACGGTGATTGTGCGCGGGAGGGTCTCCCCTCTGATGGCCCGGTCGTACCCCAGGTTCCAGAGCAAGGGCCCGAGTACGGAACCCTGGGGCACGCCGCAGGCCATCCTCCTCTCCCCCCTCTGCCCGTCCTTATTTTCGTAGAGAACTACCCTCTCAGTAAGGTAGTTCTCCACGATTCTCCTTAGGTAGTGGGGCACTCCGTGATACTGAAGTGCCCCAATTATCACCCCATAGGGGAGGGTGCCGAACGCGTTCGCGATGTCTAAAGACACCGCGACCACACCCTCTCCCCTGCTCGACGCGTCGTCGCAGAAGTCCCTAAGGGACTTTATTGCGTCGAGCGTGGACCGTCCTCCTCGGAACCCGAACTGTCTATCAGACACGTCCGGGCCGGCGGTCTCAAGGTGCTGCTGGATCCGGTGGGCCAGGATACGTTCAAACGTTTTCCCGGCCTCATCCAGCAACACTATGGGGCGATAGGCGGACGGGCAGTCCGCAGGCCGACCCTCTTTGCGGAGGAGGCAGAGCCGCCCCTCCTTCCACACCCTCGGGAACCTTCCCTCCTTCAGGCAGTCGTCCATGATCTGCCTGAAGCGGCTCCCGAGGTGTCCCAGGGCGACCGTGAGGACACGACCAGGGACCCCGTCTGGTCCCGGGGCCTTTTTGCAGCCCCTGAGTCGGTCCGTCACTCTTTCGAACTCGTCGTCGCTTATGGGTGCAACGGCGAGTTCGGCCTCCGCAATGGCCATCGTCGGGGGAGAGAACGCTGGGGCGGGCGGGAACAGCCCCTCCAACACCCTACTGAGGAGGTCGGGCTCCATTAAATCCATGGGGGGGGCCGTGCGCAGCTTGTTGCGCACCATCTTATACGGCCGCCCCCACGGATCCCTGTCCAGGGTGGCCAAGAACGAGCAGTGTGCTTCGTCCTTGGCCACGGCGATCGCCACTATCAGGGCCCCCTTTGCTTCTTTGAGGGCCCTGTGGAGCCCTTCCTCCTCCTCCTCTGTGTGCCGCCTGCGCCTACAATGCTGGTAGGCGCGGCGGGCACAGTTGCTGGTGGTCCGCAGAGCCGCTATTTCTGCGGACCACCAGTACACCCTCTTGCGGGCAGACGGGCGTCCGGCCCGGGGCATTGCCGCGTCGCACACCCTCTGTAGTGCGGCGCGGAACCGAGCCGCCCTCTCGTCGACTCCGAGGGTGGCGGGAGGGGCTGCACACCAAGCCTCCTCCATCGCCGCCTCGTCCGCCCTTTCCCTATCCAGGTGGGTCAGGGCCCACCTGGGGAACCCTCTTCGGCCCCGGCCTCTTGTTCCCCCCCCTCGGGTGGGCGACGGCAGGACGCCATTGGAGACCCTCATTCTGATGTACAGATGATCAGAGAGGGTCTCGACGTCCTCCAGGACGCGCCAATCAGTGACGCGCGCGGCTATGGCGGGGGTCGCGAACGTTACGTCCACGACTGACCCTCCCCGCCGCCGCACGCATGTGTTGACGCTGCCCCGGTTCAGGATGATTAGTCCTGTTGCCGTCGCCCAGTCCTCGAGGGCGGTCCCTCGGGGGTCCGTGACTGGGGAACCCCACGCCGAACTCTTGGCGTTGAGGTCCCCCATGACCATCACCTGTGACGGGGCAGCTCTACCAACTACCCCGTTCAGGACCCCCAGGAAGCGCTCGAAGGCGCGTAACGGCTTGTTGGGGGAGAAGTACACCGCCACTATCACGGTGTCACTCCCCCATCTGGCCGCCACGTAACCCGGACCGCCTTCGATCCTCGAGAGAGGGGGGAAATCCCCATGTGCCGGAACCGATATTGCCACTACTCCGTCCGTCGCCCCTGCCCAGTAAGGAAGGGGGGGGACGAAGTAGGGCTCTGCCACCACCGCGACGCCAATTCCCCACTCCGCCATGTGTTGCATCAGGAGGTCCTGTGCTTTGGCGGAGTGGTTGGCGTTCACCTGCAGGATGTCTAAGTGCTGGTGTGCTGGCATTTAGACATCCATGCGGTTCTCCTCATTTTGGCCGGTGGCCGTTCCTGCGGTGGTGGGGCGGGGGGGGCGGGCGTCCATCATCCGCACCGATTTGCCCCTGACCTCTGGGGGTGAGCACTTCGACCCCCCCATCGTGTGGCTGGCTGGGAGTTTGGCGTGGTGGCACACTGCGCACCACTCCTTCTCCCCCGAGCACTCCCTGCGGAAGTGCCCCTCTGCACCGCACCGGTAGCAAGTATTGCTCCGGTCGATGCTTGAGGGGCACAATTCCCTCGTGTGGCCAACATTCATGCACCTGTAACAGCGCATGGGTGTTGGCCCAGCCACGGTGACGGTGGCCTCAGCCCACCCCACCTCGATTTTGCCCCGCTTTATGAGGCCCTGTGCCGTCTCCACTGGGCACTGGACAAGGGCTGATCCAGTGCCGTCGTAGAGGACACGGATGCCCCCAACCTTTATGTGGGCCTCGTCACAGGCCCCCGCTTTGACGATGGCCGCCGTCAGCTTCTCTTTGGTAGCCGACTCGTCCAGACCGCCTATCTGGACAGCGGCCATTTTTTGTGGGCGGCTGACGATGGCGACATCCCCCACTATTTCTTGCAGCCTGGCTGCAAGAGCGTCTGCCGCCCGCCCTCTGTCGGCACTATCGGCCCCGGGAACCTCGATGATACGGCCCCCCGTCATCGAGTTTCGCACCCGGACGTGATGCAGGCCCACCTCCTCAAGGCTAAGGCCATTAATGGCCTTAGCCATGGTTTCCCGCATCGTTGTGGCGGTGGTTAGGTCCTTCCGAAGAGTGACCGCCACCGCCGCCGTCGTGGGTGCTTGCAGCGCCTTTACTTTAGGCGCTGCCTTCTTCGCCGGGGCCGCTCGGGCTGGGGGGGCAAGCGAGGCCTCGGCCTTGCCCTTGCCCTTTCCCTTCCCCCTGCGGGTGACCGTTGCCCAGCTGTCAGCCTCCGGCTGGCCCGGTCCCTCCTCCACGGACGCCGCCGGTGTAGGAGCCGGGGCGGTCGGTGCCTTGGACGCCTTGGGGGCCTTAGGGGCCCTTACCTTTTGGGGGCGGCCATCTCCCAGTCTCGCTCCCTCTGGTTCCCTCGAAGGGGCCGGCACTGGGGTTGACGTTGGCGTGGGCGGCGTGACCCCCGTAGCCCTCCTCAAGTCAGCCGCCAGCGGGGGACGGATGATGGGTGCCGGCGGCAGGCGCCTGCTCACCTCCTCGATTCGGACATTTATCATGTTTCCCAAGGAGGTGAACAGATCACCTTTCATCTGTTCGATCGCCGCCATCAGGTCCGCCGTGCCCAGAGCCGGGGCCTGGGGTGGGGGGGCCGAACACTCATGCTCCGGCGGAGGGGCCGGGGGGGGCATAATCTGGCGCTCCGAGAAAGCGACACGGAGCGCCCTGGTCTCCGCCTGGCTAATGGCCAGCTGCTCCCGCATCCGCTTTATGTCCGCCCTAAGGCTGCGGATCTCCTCTGCCTCCGTCCGGTCCTCGACCTCGTCCATTGCCGCGGTGATTGTGCGGCAGGCCCGATTGATCTGCCCCCAGATCTCTCCCTTCAGGTTGCCCGACTTCCGGGCGCCCTCCAGGATCAGGCCCGCCGCTATGCGGGTCGCCTCTATAGGGCTCGCACTAGTTAGCGCGAGCCCCTCCCCCTTCGTTCCCTTGGAGCGGAGCTCCGGGAAGTCCTTCTTGTAGGCGGCAGCGGCGGAAATGTCGGAGTCCGAGTGCACGAACCCCTCCCGCCCTGACACCTTCGTCGAGGCCGCGTACGACCTCACCCCCGATTTTCCCCTGCCCCTGCGGGCCGTACCAACCTTAGGCCCGTTGTCGGGCCTAGGGTCATCCTCACGGTCCTCATGCCCCCTTTTTTGGGGCTGAGGAGTCGTCTGCCGAACTTCATTTTCCTCCTCAGATTCTGAGGAGTAAATTGCCCTCCTCCTGAAAGAGGGGGGACCCCCCCCTTTCGCGGACGTGGCCCTTGCAGCCTCGTCCATGCTCACACCAAGCTACGCCGAAATCCGTCCACCAGGACCGAAGTTATTGACTTCCAAAGAAAGTCAATAAAAACGGTCAAGCGTGTTACGGATTTCCACTATTTCATACAATATATCTAATTGCCCCTGAAACTTAGGAATAGCAATTAAATATATTGTTCCTCAAATTTGACGACCTTCCTGGGGTCGTAGGTTGCCACAAAAAATATCAAAAAATAGGGGAGAGCGAGCTCTTCCCTATGAAATTCACTCCCTTGCCAGAAGGGCAAGGGGCCCAAAGTTATTTACAAATGAAATTTACAAAAACTTAACAAAATTTTAAACTAAAAACAAAAGATAAATTAAACTAAAATTTGAATAAAAACTAAACCCCCCCTCAGAACGAAACAAAAGATACCCCACGCGTTGGCCGACTATCGCCGCTATGCCTTAGCCCTAAATAGGGCTTCGAACGATAACGGCAACACCGACCAATTTGCGGAGCAAAAACGTAAACAAACAAAAACCAACAAACAACAAATCCAATCAAAATAGAAACAAAATCCAGAATAAGTAAGCCAAGTCAGAAGATAAAGCAGTATCGATGGTCAATTTAGGATGCACAAAGTCAAAGTCTAATTAGTTATCAATATCGCTCAAATCCGCCTGAAAATACAACCTAACCTAACCTAACCTAACCTAACCTAACCTAACCTAACCTAACCTAACCTAACCTAACCTAACCTAACCTAACCTAACCTAACCTAACCTAACCTAACCTAACCTAACCTAACCTAACCTAACCTAACCTAACCTAACCTAACCTAACCTAACCTAACCTAACCTAACCTAACCTAACCTAACCTAACCTAACCTAACCTAACCTAACCTAACCTAACCTAACCTAACCTAACCTAACCTAACCTAACCTAACCTAACCTAACCTAACCTAACCTAACCTAACCTAACCTAACCTAACCTAACCTAACCTAACCTAACCTAACCTAACCTAACCTAACCTAACCTAACCTAACCTAACCTAACCTAACCTAACCTAACCTAACCTAACCTAACCTAACCTAACCTAACCTAACCTAACCTAACCTAACCTAACCTAACCTAACCTAACCTAACCTAACCTAACCTAACCTAACCTAACCTAACCTAACCTAACCTAACCTAACCTAACCTAACCTAACCTAACCTAACCTAACCTAACCTAACCTAACCTAACCTAACCTTTTTTTTTTTTTTTTTTTTTTTTTTTTTTTGACCCAGGGAAATCCTCATGGATACCCGACCGCTCCGGGGGGAATGGCCGGGTTATGTCAGACTCTTACTGACTAAAACCCTGGGGTGTTCCTTCTCTCGCCTTTTGCCGGCGGGGCCGCGGGACATTCCTCGTAGGTCTTTCGACCGCCTGCCCCGTCGACGGCGTCGCTCCCCCACGCGGGGAGCTCTCCTCTTCGGGGCGGGGCTCAAACTGATACATACAAAAACCAGTTTGAACCCCGCCCCCCTCCGCTGTGGCGCCCGGAACACACGGGCGCCTCCAGCATGGGACCTATATTGTCAGCGGCGGATCCCCCGATCCACTGCTGACAGGTCCCCGTTAGGGCGGCATCCGGCCCGCGAAGGCCCGACGCCGCCCCCCACGCCTCCGGCGGCGAATCGGGAGCGAGTCGATGTCATCTTCCCGCTCCCGCTCCGCCGCCTCCTTCTGCGACATTACTTCGCCGCAGAAGGCTGCGGCCGCCTGCCAGGACTCGTCGCTGTCGACCATGGATTGAATCAAGGCCGGCAGCGACAAGTCCCTTCCCACCACCGCGGACAAGGCGGCGCGAGGCACTGCCCAAGCCGGGCACGTCTCGCGCGTGTGCTGCGCCGTGTCCGCCACTCTAGCCACGCAGTGGTGGCACTCCTCTGTGGGCTCTCTACCCGCCACCCGGCACAGGTAGCCACCGAAGCAACCGTGCCCGGTGAGCATCTGTGTCAGGTGGAAGGAGAGAGCCCCGTGCCGCCGTTCCAGCCACTCTCTCAAGATCGGCCGGACGGCGGCCACCAACTCCCGGCTCACCACTGCTTCGCCGAGGCGGGCCGCCCAACGCTGGAGGAGAACATCTCGAGCGTCCTCCCTCCAGCGCTCGATCTCCCTCGCATGAGGGCGGCCACCCTCGGCCTCGGCCTCTTTTCTTCGCCAGTACACCGCGGCGAGCACCTCAGCTTCGAGGTCCCACGGCGGTGTACCGGCGAGCACGCACGCTCCGACGCACGACACGGTGCGGTACGCCCGGGCTACCCTGAGCGCCATGGCGCGCTGCGGACGTCGCAGCACTGCCAAGTTTCGGGCGCTCATGGCCCCTGCCCATATCGGCGCCCCGTAGAGCGCCATGGAGCGTACCACACCAGCGTACAGGCGTCGGGAAGCTCTTCTCGGGGCCCCCACATTGGGGAGAACCCTACAGAGGGATCCGGCAGTGGCCATCAATTTGGGGGCCAACCGCCGGAAATGCTCTTCGAACTTCCATCGACTGTCGAGGACGAGTCCTAGGTACTTCATCGTCGACCCAACAGCGATGGAAGTTCCTCCCACCATTATCGTGGCCCCAGGAGGTGGCGCACGCCGGGGCCCATGGAACACGAGGGCCTCAGACTTATCTAAGGCCACCTCTAGTCCCAGGGCGCGGATCCGCGCCACCACCTGGGCCACGCCCGCCGTGGCGAGGAGGGATGCCTCGCGATAGGTGCCGCCGCGGGCCGACACGAGGGTATCGTCGGCGTAGCATGTTACGTCGACCCCCCGCAGCATGGACCCGCGCAGCACCCAATCGTAGCCGATGTTCCACAGGAGTGGACCAAGAACCGACCCCTGAGGAACACCGCACGACATCTCCCTCCTCCCGGAGCCGTACTTCGTCGGGAAGACTACCGCTCTTCCGACGAAGTAGTCGGCCACGACCCTCTGCAGATACCGCGGCACGCCGTGGTACTGCAGAGCACTCTTCACAGTCTCCCAAGGCAGCGTGTTGAAAGCGTTGCGGATGTCGAGAGACACCGCAAACATCACGCCACCCTGGGAGACAGCCTCCTCGGAGAGGTCCCTGACCCGCGCTATTGCATCGAGGGTCGATCGGCCCCGGCGGAAGCCAAACTGCTCATCGGCAAGGCCCGGATCCATGGACTCGACGAGGCGAGCCGCGAGCACCCGCTCGAACAATTTGCTCACCTCGTCGAGCAACACGATCGGACGATACGCCGATGGCTGCTCCGCCGGACGGCCCTCTTTGCGGAGCAGGACCAGTTTGCCCGTTTTCCACTTACGGGGGAACCGGCCCCGCTCCATGCACGCGGTAAATAGGGACCCCACCCTCTCACCAATCTCCTCCAGCGCGATTGCGAGTGCGCTTCCGGGCACACCATCCGGGCCTGGGGCGGCCTTCTTAGACTTTAATCTCAGAATGGCCGCCCCGAGTTCCCCCTCCGACACCGGTGGGGGGGGAGCATCCTCCTCGGCAGCTCGCAACACGCTGGAGGCCATCGCAGGAGGCACCCATTCACCTCGCCGCGGGAAGAGGGCGCCAACCACCTCCTCGAGGAACTCTGGCTGGAGAGTGCTCGTCAGGGGAGGGGCCCAGGGGCGGAGCTTTTTCCGCACCACCCTGTACGGCCTTCCCCATGGATCCCTGTCGAGGATCTCCAGCCATTCCTCCCATGCCACCTCTTTTGCCCGCGCAATCGCCACCTGAAAGGCCCTGCACGTGGACCTGTAGGCAGCGTAGGAGGCATCCTCCTCCTGGGGGTCCCGAACCCGTCTTCGCCTGCACCGGGTGTAACGGCGGCGCGCCGTCCCACAGGCCACCCGCATTTGGTGGAGCTCAGCGCGCCACCAATACACCCAATGGCGTGGGGGGAGGGTTCTCGCTCTCGGCATTGACGCATCACAGATGCGGGACAGTGAAACGCCGAGGCGCTCCGCCTCCTCATCCACATCGGCGGAAATCCGGGAACCAGACCTCCAGGCCTCTATGACGGCCGCTTCCCCGGCGGCCTCCTTGTTGAGCCGACCCAGCACCCAACGCGGACCGTCCCCAACACCAGGGGACCGAGCACTGCTCTGCAGTGGGTCAATGGGGAGCGCAGAGACATCAAATCGGATATATCGGTGGTCCGATAGTGTCTCCACGTCCACCACCACCCTCCAGTCCCGGACACGGCGCACCAGGGAGGCCGACGCAAACGTAATGTCAACGATCGACCCACCCTGTTGGCGTACGCACGTGTCCTCCGATCCGGTGTTGAGGACGACGAGCCCCATGGACACAGCCCACTCCTCTAACGCCTCACCCCGCGCATTTGCCACCGGAGAACCCCAAGCCATAGATTTGGCGTTAAAGTCTCCAGCGACTAGCACGGGGAGGGGGGTCACTTGCCCAACCATAGCCCTGACCTCATCGAGCACTTGCTCAAATTCGGAGAGACTACGATTGGGCGAGAAATAGACCCCCACTACTGCAACGCCACCCACGATGCCCAACACGCAGCCTCGACCCCTCGAAGAACGTTCAAAGGGCGGAGCACCGGTGGAAGCACGGGTGACGATGGCTACCGAGTCCTCACGGTCTCCAACCCAGTCATCCCGGGCGGGAACAAAATAAGGCTCGGCGACCACGGCTATTTTGATCTCCCACTCCGCCATTGTCTGGACCAGCAGGTCCTGAGCTCTGGCAGAGTGGTTGATGTTCGCCTGCAGTATGGGCCAGAGGGGCATTAATGACCAGTCTGCATGGGCTCCTGCTCTGCGCGGGCTGGGCGCTGGGTCGGCTCAGGAACTTTTTTGGCGTTCCTTGCCTTACCTCTCTTCCTTTTGGCCCTAGGCCTGGCACCATCAGCGCACCCAACTCCACCAAGTGGGTGAGCCGACGGTTTGCCTGCCGCCGAGCAGATAAAGCATGAGGGCTCGGCCTGGCAATTCCTCGCCAAATGCCCTGGCTTTCCGCAGCGGTAACAGAGACCACTGCGATCCTCATCTACGCACCTGACGGCGAAGTGGCCGCCCTCGAGGCACCGATAACACCTCATCGGTCTCGCCTCGAGGAGCGTGACCTTCGCCATCACCCAGCCTACTTTTACACGGCCGGCGTCAATCACCTTTTTTGCGGCTGCAATGGGGCAGCTCAACCACAGTGAGCCGCGGGGGCCAAGGACGCCAGCCCTGATATCGTCAGCAGCACACCCTCCTTCTTTTGAGATGGCGGCTACCACCTCCGACTCGGTCACTGAGTCGTCGAGTTCGGAAACTCGAATGTCGACTCTCCTCACCGGGCGCGAGATGCGCACCAGGTCCTCGCTCAGAACCTCCCTCAGCTTGGATGCTAGGGAGTCGGCCTTCTCAGAGCCCGCATTCCCATTAATTTCGAAAATGCGGGCCCCTGTGGCCGTGGTCCTCGAGCGCATATCCTCTATACCGAGGCTATCGTAGTCAATGAGCCTACGAGCCTCGGCAAGGACGGACCTGTAGGTCGCGCCTTTCTCCTCTGCACCCGGTAGAAGGGTGACGGTGATCGCCGCCGTACGGGGGGGGCGAAGTTTTGCTACCGCCTTTTTAGGAGGGCTGGGGGGGGCAGTACTCCCTGCTTTTTCCCCAGCCTTCTTTTTACTTCGTTTCTTCGTCACCGTCGTCCACCCCTCCAACAGCGGTGGTGGAGGTGGCGGCACCGACGTTGACGGGCTCGGCTGGACTGGTGTCGGCACGTTCTTTACCGCCGAAGTTTTGCCCTTTCCCTTCCCTTTGCCTGCCTTTGCTGGCTGGGCGAGAGGGGTGGGTTGTGGCCGAGCAGCCGGCTTCGGGAGTGCCGGCCACGATGCATCAGGGGCACCGGGTGCCGCCGAAGTAGAGGACTGCGGCGATGTCCTCGGCTTAGTCTGCGCAGTAGATGCGGGAGTTGCAGCCCGCGTAGAAGCCGCAGCGGCCGCAGCCTCCCTCTTACTATCAGCCGCCAGAGGCGGCCTGAGTCGCGGCTCCGGGAGCAAGCGGCTCTCGATGCCCTCAAATCTCGCGTTAAGCATCGCACCAAACTGTGCAATGCTAGAGCGCGAGATCTCCTCCAGCATTTCCCTTACCGAGGGCTCGGACACAGCCACCGGTCGCTGTCGAACTTCCGCCTGCAACTCCGCTAGTTGGCTAGAAAGCCGCGAATTGGCCGCTTCGAGTTTGGCCATCTCCTCAGTTATCGTGCGAGCCCTCAAACTTGCGGCCGCCTCCTTTATTGTGGCAGCTGCATCCTTGAGGACCTTCACCGACGTGCCCTTCAAGTTTTTGGACGTCGTAGCCACATTTGCAACCATATCTGCGGAGTCCATCACTAACTTGTTAAGCGCCGCCATTGTCTCTGCGTCGCCCACTTCGGTAGTAGTTGGGGGTATAAGGCTGAGGCGGCATGTGGCTCTGGACTCCTGAAGAGTCTTCGCCATGCCGACCACCCTTTCCTCCGCCTCGAGACGCAGCTCTTTAGCCTTAGCAGCATTCAACTGCGCCTTGGCCTCCGCCAAGCCAACATATTGGCCTGTTGTAGGCGGGCGGCCCCTGCCTCTCTTGGATTTATGTGCCGCTCCCCTGAGCGGTGAAACCAAGAAACTTCCCTCCTCTCCCTCACTAGCGGGGCGCTTTAAGAAAGCAACCCGCCGCCTCTCCGTCTCTGCAGTATGATGCGTGTCGAGAGACTCGACACTTATCATACTGCTGTCTGTATCCGTGTCAGATAATCTTGACATGAGCACGCTACACTCTCGCACTCGCAAACTCCTCACAATCTCCGTCTCCTTCTTCCTAACCTCCTCTTCATCTTCCGTCTTATTTGTTTTATTATTATTAATATTCTTCCTAACCTAACCTAACCTAACCTAACCTAACCTAACCTAACCTTTTTTTTTTTTTTTTTTTTTTTTTTTTTTTTTTTTTTTTTTTTTTTTTTTTGACAAGGTGGAAAATGCATTACGCATTCGACCCCCCGCCTAGGGAGCGGCGGGGAGGATATGTGGGACTCCCTCATCTCCCCTTCTCATTATGAGAAGGGGTAGAGAGGTTTACCCACTAAAAACCACCTTGGCGTACCCTCGCACTCCGGTTACTCGGGCACCGTGGAACCCGCTCTAAGCATTCTCCACGGTGCCCACCGGTCGCCCCGGCCTCTGCCAGGGCTTCCCGCGTCAATGGGGGGGATGGCCGAATACGCATGGCCACCCCCCAGACCGCCGAGTGACTTGTCACGGCAGGCGGAGGTCTCCCATCCTCCGCCCGCAGTCACTAAGGGTTAAGGCGCGCGGCAAACTGCCGCCGCCTCAACCCCGGCCGCCTACGCCGGAGGGGGTGCGCGAGAGGATCATCCTCGCGCCCCCGCTCCGCCTCCTCCTTCTGCGAGATAACAATCTCGCAGAAGGAGACCACTGCCTCCCAGGACCCCTCGCTGCTGAGCATCGCAGAGACGACGCTGTGCAGCGAGAGGTCCACCCGCTGGATCGCCCGTGCCATGAGGCCCCGCTCCGCATCCCAACGACTGCACACCTGCAAGGTGTGCTCTGCCGTGTCGTCGGGATCTCCGCACTCATGGCACCGTGGGCTCGGCTCCCTCCTAATGTTGTGCAGGTGGTGACCGAAACAGCCGTGTCCGGTCAACACCTGCACTAGCCGGTACGTCAGTGCGCCGGCTGCCCTCTTACACCATTGGTCCATCACTGGGAGGATCGCCCCCACGGTACGAGTCCCGTACGGGGCGTCCTCCAGGATGGACTTCCACCTTTCGCGCAGCCGGCGCGCCGTCATACGGCGGGAGGCCTCTACCTCCTCAGGGTCCGGGCGTTCCCCTCTTGCCCGAGCCCTGGACCTAACTAAGTAGGTTTCCGCCTGCACCTCGGCGTCCAACTCCCACGGGGGGGTGCAGGCGAGGAGGCAGGCCGCCGCGTGGGCCACCGAGCCGTAGGCCCTGGCCATCCTCTGGGCCACGGCCCGCTGTGGCCCCCTCAGCAGGGCCCTGTTTCGGGCGGACAACCTGTCCGCCCATATTGGGGCCCCATACAGGGCCATGCTCCTCACCACGCCGGCGAATAGCCGCCGGCAAGAGGAGCCTGGCCCCCCAATGTTGGGCAGGAGTCTGCCCAGCGCTTGCGCGGCGCCCCTGATTCGGGGAGCAAGTCTTCTGAAGTGCTCCCCGAAATCCCACTTCCGGTCCAATGTAAGCCCCAGATATTTAATGTGGGGCTCTACCTGGACCGTCCCTCCTGGAAGTGAGAGCGCCGCGCCCGCAGGCAGCCTCCATGCCCTCCCTCGCCCCCCGAAGACCGTAGCGTCGGTCTTCGGGAGGGCCACCTTTAGGCCGAGCTGCTCGATCCCTCGGATCATCAGCTCGGCCGCTTCCTCCGCCTCACGGAGGGTCTCCCACCCATCTTTCCCGCGCACAGCCACCATCGTGTCGTCTGCATAGCAGACGGTGATTGTGCGCGGGAGGGTCTCCCCTCTGATGGCCCGGTCGTACCCCAGGTTCCAGAGCAAGGGCCCGAGTACGGAACCCTGGGGCACGCCGCAGGCCATCCTCCTCTCCCCCCTCTGCCCGTCCTTATTTTCGTAGAGAACTACCCTCTCAGTAAGGTAGTTCTCCACGATTCTCCTTAGGTAGTGGGGCACTCCGTGATACTGAAGTGCCCCACTAATCACCCCATAGGGGAGGGTGCCGAACGCGTTCGCGATGTCTAAAGACACCGCGACCACACCCTCTCCCCTGCTCGACGCGTCGTCGCAGAAGTCCCTAAGGGACTTTATTGCGTCGAGCGTGGACCGTCCTCCTCGGAACCCGAACTGTCTATCAGACACGTCCGGGCCGGCGGTCTCAAGGTGCTGCTGGATCCGGTGGGCCAGGATACGTTCAAACGTTTTCCCGGCCTCATCCAGCAACACTATGGGGCGATAGGCGGACGGGCAGTCCGCAGGCCGACCCTCTTTGCGGAGGAGGCAGAGCCGCCCCTCCTTCCACACCCTCGGGAACCTTCCCTCCTTCAGGCAGTCGTCCATGATCTGCCTGAAGCGGCTCCCGAGGTGTCCCAGGGCGACCGTGAGGACACGACCAGGGACCCCGTCTGGTCCCGGGGCCTTTTTGCAGCCCCTGAGTCGGTCCGTCACTCTTTCGAACTCGTCGTCGCTTATGGGTGCAACGGCGAGTTCGGCCTCCGCAATGGCCATCGTCGGGGGAGAGAACGCTGGGGCGGGCGGGAACAGCCCCTCCAACACCCTACTGAGGAGGTCGGGCTCCATTAAATCCATGGGGGGGGCCGTGCGCAGCTTGTTGCGCACCATCTTATACGGCCGCCCCCACGGATCCCTGTCCAGGGTGGCCAAGAACGAGCAGTGTGCTTCGTCCTTGGCCACGGCGATCGCCACTATCAGGGCCCCCTTTGCTTCTTTGAGGGCCCTGTGGAGCCCTTCCTCCTCCTCCTCTGTGTGCCGCCTGCGCCTACAATGCTGGTAGGCGCGGCGGGCACAGTTGCTGGTGGTCCGCAGAGCCGCTATTTCTGCGGACCACCAGTACACCCTCTTGCGGGCAGACGGGCGTCCGGCCCGGGGCATTGCCGCGTCGCACACCCTCTGTAGTGCGGCGCGGAACCGAGCCGCCCTCTCGTCGACTCCGAGGGTGGCGGGAGGGGCTGCACACCAAGCCTCCTCCATCGCCGCCTCGTCCGCCCTTTCCCTATCCAGGTGGGTCAGGGCCCACCTGGGGAACCCTCTTCGGCCCCGGCCTCTTGTTCCCCCCCCTCGGGTGGGCGACGGCAGGACGCCATTGGAGACCCTCATTCTGATGTACAGATGATCAGAGAGGGTCTCGACGTCCTCCAGGACGCGCCAATCAGTGACGCGCGCGGCTATGGCGGGGGTCGCGAACGTTACGTCCACGACTGACCCTCCCCGCCGCCGCACGCATGTGTTGACGCTGCCCCGGTTCAGGATGATTAGTCCTGTTGCCGTCGCCCAGTCCTCGAGGGCGGTCCCTCGGGGGTCCGTGACTGGGGAACCCCACGCCGAACTCTTGGCGTTGAGGTCCCCCATGACCATCACCTGTGACGGGGCAGCTCTACCAACTACCCCGTTCAGGACCCCCAGGAAGCGCTCGAAGGCGCGTAACGGCTTGAACCTAACCTAACCTAACCTAACCTAACCTAACCTAACCTAACCTAACCTAACCCGGCACAGGTATCGACCGAAGCAGCCGTGCCCGGTGATCATCTGTGTCAGGTGGAAGGAGAGAGCCCCGTGCTCCCGTTCGAGCCATGTTGACAGTATGGGCCGAACGGCGGCCACCACCTCGTGGCTCACCTCGGGGTTCTCGAGGCGGGCCTTCCACTTCCGGAGGAGATCGCGACGCGCATCCTCCCTCCAGCGGTCGATCTCCCTTGTATGGGGACGACCCCCCCCAGCCATGGCCTCCTTTGTTCGCCAGTACACCGCAGCGAGCACCTCGGCTTCGAGGTCCCACGGCGGCGTACCGGCGAGCACGCAAGCGCCGACGCACGAAACGGTGCGGTACGCTCGGACCATCCTGAGCGCCATGGCGCGCTGCGGACGACGCAGCACGGCCAGATTACGGGCGCTCAGGGCCCCCGCCCATATTGGCGCCCCGTAGAGCGCCATGGAGCGCACCACACCGCTGTAGAGGCGTCGGCACGCCCGTCTCGGCCCACCCACGTTTGGCAGAATCCGCCCCAGGGCTCCGGCAGTGGCCATTAACTTTGGGGCCAACCGCCGGAAATGCTCCTCAAACCTCCATTGGCCATCGAGAACGAGTCCAAGATACTTCATCGAGGACCCGACGGCGATGGAGGTTCCACCCACCACGATGGCAGCTCCCGGCGGTGGCCCACGACGGGGCCCGTGAAATACCAGGGCCTCCGACTTGTCGAGGGCCACCTCGAGCCCCAATCTGCGGATCCTGCCGACCACCTGGGCCACTCCCGCCGTGGCGAGGAGGGACGCCTCTCTGTAGGTGCTGCCGCGGGCCGTCACCAGGGTATCGTCAGCGTAGCAAGTGACGCCGACCCCCGGCAACGTGGCCCCGCGCAGCACCCAATTGTATCCGATGTTCCACAGGAGCGGACCAAGAACCGATCCCTGTGGAACACCGCATGCCATGTCCCTCCTCCCGGAGCCGTGCTTCGTCGGGAAGACAACAGCTCTCCCGACGAAGTAGTCGGCCACGACCTTCTGGAGGTACTGCGGCACCCCATGGTACCGCAGTCCCCACAACACCGCCTCCCAGGGCAGCGTGTTAAAGGCGTTACGGATGTCAAGCGACACCGCAAACAACACGCCACCCCGGGACGTTGCCTCCTCGGCGAGCTCCCGCACCCGCGCTATCGCGTCCAGGGTGGACCGGCCGCGGCGAAAACCGAACTGCACGTCGGCTAAGCCCGGATCCATGCACTCGACGAGGCGAGCCGCGATCACGCGCTCAAAGAGCTTGCTCACCTCGTCGAGCAACACGATCGGCCGATACGCCGACGGCTGTCCGGCCGGGCGCCCGTCCTTGTGGATCAAGACGAGCTTGCCCGTCTTCCACCGCTGTGGGAATCGACCCTGCCGCAAGCACGCGGAGAATAGGGACCTCACCCTTCCTCCCAACTCTCCCAGCGCGATCACCAGGACGGTCCCCGGCACGCCGTCTGGGCCCGGGGCGGTCCTCTTCGACCGGAGTCTTAAAACGGCCGCCCCGAATTCACCCTCCGACACTTCCGGTACCAGGGTTTCGTCCTCGGCATCTCGCGCCGGGACTTGGGCCGTCGGTGGCACCCATTCTTCCCGTGAAGGAAAGAGGGTGCGGACCACGTCACCAAGGAAGGCTTCTTCCAGGGTGCTGGTCAGGGGGGGGGCCCAGGGCCGCAGTTTTTGGCGTACGGCCTTGTAAGGCCTGCCCCAGGGGTCATCCTCGAGGATTTTGAGCCATTCCTCCCACGCCGCATCCTTGGCGCGCGCGATCGCCACTTGCAGGCTCTCGCACTCGCTTCTATAGGCGGCGTAGGAGTCATTTTCCTCCTGGGTGTCACGGACCCGTCTCCTCCTGCATCGGGTGTATCGGCGGCGAGCTCTTCCACACATTACTCGCATTTGGTGGAGTTCTTCGCTCCACCAATACACCCGACACCGTGGAGGGAGCGGTTTAGCCCTCGGCATCGCTGCGTCACATATGCGATTCAGCGACGTGCCGAGGAGCCCCGCCTCCACCTCCACGTCCTCACCGATGACGGGTCCAGACACCCAGTCCTCGATGATGGCCGCCTCTTTGGCCCTCTCCCTGTCCAGCCTCCTGAGAACCCAGCGGGGGCCGTCTGCCCCACGGGGCCGGACATCTCTCGGTGGGTCAGGGGGGAGCGCGGAGACATCGAATCGGATGTAACGATGATCCGATAGTGTCTCCACGCCCACAACCACTCTCCAGCCTTGGACACGGTGCGCCAGGGCGGCAGACGCAAAAGTCACGTCTACGATCGAGCCGCCCTGTTGCCGCACGCACGTGTCCTCCGACCCCGTGTTGAGCACGGCCAGGCCCATGGAGACCGCCCACTCCTCCAATATCTCCCCCCGTGCGTCCGACGCCGGGGAACCCCACGCGGTAGATTTCGCGTTGAAGTCCCCGGCTACAAGCACGGGGTAGGGGGCAATCTGCCCAATCAGTGTGCCGACCTCGACTAGGAACTGCTCGAAGTCGGCAAGAATCCGGTTGGGCGAGAAGTACACCCCTATTACTGCAATGTCGCCCACGACTGCCAGCACACAACACCGACCCCTCACCACCCGTTCGATGGGCGGGGCGCCAGTGGCAGTCGGGGCGACAATGGCCACCAAACCCTCTCGGTCTCCGACCCAGTCATCCCGGGCGGGGACGAAATAGGGCTCGGCGACCACGGCCACCTTTATTCTCCACTCTACCAGGGTCTGGGCTAGTAGGTCCTGAGCTCTGGCAGAGTGGTTAACATTGGCCTGCAGTAAGGAGAGACGCATTTATTGAGCGGTCTCCATCGGCTCCTGCTGGGCTGGCTGCGGGGCTTTCCCCCTCGCCTTCCTTGCCTTCTTTGCCCGCTTTCTTTGGCGTTTTGGCCCGGACTTACGGCGACGGTTGTTGCAGTCACTCCCGCCGCCTATCGGATGCGCTGCTGGCTTACCGGCCGCTGCGCAGATCGCGCAGTTCGGCTCGGCCCGGCACTCATTCGCCCGGTGACCCAGCTGGCCGCAGCGGTAACAGATACCACTGCGGTCCACCTCTGACGTGCATTTACAGCCGACGTGGCCGACCTCAAGGCACCTGAAGCACCTCATGGGTCTGGAGTCGAGCAGCGTTACGCGTGCTGTCGTCCAGCCCACCTTCAGTCGGCCAGCATCGACCGCGACCTTGGCGGCGGCCACCGGGCAACTCAAAAATATTGAGCCGCCATTTATTTTGCCGGGCCGAATATCGTCCGCGGCACACCCTCCCAACGCAGCAACAGCAGCCACCACTTCCTCCACAGTGATGGAGTCGTCGAGGCCCGAAACGCGGACGTCGACTCTCCTTGTAGGGCGTGTGATACGGACCACGTCCGGGCTCAGTACCCTCCTCAGCTCTGCGGCCAAGGCGTCCGCCTTTTCGGTGCCCCCATCCCCGATGATCTCCATCATGCGGGCGCCGGTTACTGTTGACCTTGACCGCAGCTCCTCTATTCCAAGGCTCGGATAATCAATGATGTTCCGAGCCTCGGATATCACTGAGCCGTACGTGGCCCCTTTCTCAACGGCGGCCGGCTGCAGGGTAATAATTACTGCAGCCGTGCGCGGCGGGCGGAGCCTTGCCGCCGGCTTCTTTTTGGGAGCCTTCTTTGATTTCGTCTTGCCCGGCTCCGCCGTATAGTTGGGGGGGCCTGTGACGGGGCCCTTTGCCACGTGACTGGCCGGACCCTTGACCGGGTGATTGACGGGGCCCTTAGACAGACCCTTGGTCCCCCGGGCGGCCACCTCGCTCCACCCAGATTTAAGTGGAGGGGGTGGGGCTGGGGCTGCCGTCGCATCGATTGGGCTCTTCGTCTGGAGCTCCTCCTTTTCTTTGGCCGCCATAGACTTTTTCCCCCGGCCTTTGCCTTTTGGAGGCTTTGCGATAGGGGGGGAGATCGTTGGCGGGTCCTTCGCCCGGCTAGGAGCGGCAAGCACTCCAGACACTGAGGGCTGCGATAATGTTGCGGCAGCTGTCTCCCTCCTTTTATCCGCCGCGAGCGGAGGCCTCAATCTGGGCTCTGGGAGGAGGCGGTCCTCTATTCCGGCAAACCTCGCGTTTAGCATATTGCCAAATTGACGCGAGGTCTCCGCCAGCATCTCTTTTAGCGTGGAGTCGGCCGGCACTTGTGTCGGTTGTGTCCTTTGGGCAGCTCCATCTTCCCCTCTTCTGCAGCGGGCCTTTTGGCAGCCCGACGTCCCTCTTCATTGTCGGAGGACTCGGCTGAAGGGACCGTCACCAGACTGGTGAGGCTCGAGTCCGAGTCGGACTCCGACAGACGCGTCACACGCGATAAGTGCGCCAGATTTGGCACGCGCGACAGCCGCACTAGCGGCACGCGAAGTTTCCGTGGCGGCAGACTTGCCTCAGCCACAACTTCCATCTCCTCCTCTATTTTCCCCGTCTCCTCATTCTCTTTTCTCACTCTTTCCTCCATTTTGTTATTTATTTCAGTATCCATAATATACCCACGAGTATGGGAGAAATAAAGTTCGACCTGGGCAGAGATCCCGTACCACAGGAAGGTCTATGGGGTAACCCACACTGGGGGCGACAGGTGCCAGTGTGGGGACACGCACTAACGACCGGAATACCGTCCGGCCATACATCTCCTCGCGGTGCGGCGCCGCTTGAGATTCGGGTAATTTTTTATAGAGGTTTTCTTCCTCGCGACCCAGGCGGTTAAGCCAAGGCCCCCGGTCCACGTAGGCCTCCTGCCATCTTTGTGGATTACGGTTTGACCGGCGGGAGCCTTGAAAAAGGCTTTTTCCCGGAGGCAGTGTGAATGCACTCCGTACCCGCCGCTCCCTCCACGCGGAAAAGGAAATAAGGAAAAAGGGAAGGAAAGTAGGAAGGATAGGGCAGTCGGCCTCATCAGCGAAGCGGACGTACCCTTTAGGATGGGAAGTGGAACGAGGGAAAGGAAAGGGAAGGGTACGTGTTGCTCTTCGTCAGGTCTCTCACCCCGAGCCTGCCCGGTATGGGTGGCCCTCCGGTATAGCCTCGGGGATCATTGAGACACGCAAGCCCCCCCACCACGGCAAGGTGGCAACACAGTCGGGGGGGAACCTAACCTAACCTAACCTAACCTAACCTAACCTAACCTAACCTTTTTTTTTTTTTTTTTTTTTTTGGCGAGGTGGAAATCTTCAGAAAGATACCCGGTCACATTGGGGGTGCAACCGGGTTATGTGGGATTCTTACCCACTAAAACCACCTCGGTGTCCCTCGTGCCGCTTGTTGCTGGGTACCCGGGTGCGCAGAAACATTCTTCCGCGTCCCAGCTGCGACGGCCTCTTAGGCCCCTCCGACGTGAGGACATCCTCACTTCTTGTCCTTCTTGAGTAGTACGTGGGGACACTTACGTAACTACTCTAGCCACACGATTTGAGCGACGAACTCCCCCAAGTCCGCCGCTCAATGGCTCACTCCCTGTAGGGGGAAGGTGGTTGGCATATGCCTCCCTCCGGCGCCCTGTTCTTCGGCGGCGGATAACGAGGGTGGTCGAGTCCTCCCTGTCTCTCTCCGCCGCTTCCTTCGCGAGCATCACCGCTTCACTGAAGGCTAAAACCGCGCTCCACGAGCTCTCGCTGTCGACCATCGCGTGAACAACAGTCGGCAGCGAGAGGTCGTGCCCCACTTCGGCGCATAGTGAACTGCGCTCTGTCGCCCAGGCTGGGCACACCTCCAGCGTGTGCTGGGCCTCATCCACGAGGCAACCGTTGCAGTGGTGGCACACTGCGGTCGGCTCCCTTCCAGCTATGTGACACAGATACTTGCCGAAACAACCATGTCCCGTAAGCATCTGCGTCAGCCGGAAGGTTAGGACGCCATGTCGCCTGTCCAGCCACTGACGTAGGACCGGACGGATTGCCTCGATGGTCTTTAGACCTGCACTAGGCCGCCTCAGCCTTGACTCCCACTCCTCCAGAACGCACTCGCGTAGTTGCGCCCGACATCTCTCCAGTTCCCTTGGTGCCGGTATATGGCCCCGGTCATGCGCCTCCTCGCGCCACTGATACAATGACGCAAGGGCTCTCGCATCCAGGTCCCAGGGTATGGATCCGGCCAAAACACACGCTGCCTCATGGGAGATAGTGCGGTAGCCCCTTATCACCCTGATCAACATCGCCCTTTGCGGCTTCCTAAGAAGGGCGATATTCTGGTTATTCAGGGTTTCCGCCCAAACAGGGGCTCCATATAGAGCCATAGAGCGCACTACTCCCATGAACAATCGCCTACATGCCGTATTTGGCTCACCGAGGTTAGGTAGCAGCCATCCGAGCGCCGCCGCCGCACTCAACAGCTTAGGTGCTAGACACTGAAAGTGGGCTGTAAAGTTCCATCGGCTATCGAGAACGATGCCCAGGTATTTCATCGTTGATTCGACGCCAATGCGAACACCACCGACAATTATGTGAGCGTCCCGAGGTGGTGCGCATCGCGGCCCGTGGAAACAGAGGGCCTGGGACTTGCTAAGGGCCACCTCGAGGCCTAGCCTTCGGATTCGACTCACTACTTGTGCTACTCCTGCAGTGGCGAGTAGCGCGGCCTGTCTGTAATTGGAGCCGCGGGCTGTCACCAGAGTGTCATCGGCATAACAAGTAACTTCGACGCCCTGGGGACTAACACCTCGCAGCACCCAGTCATATCCGATGTTCCACAGGAGAGGGCCAAGGACCGACCCCTGTGGAACACCGCACGTCATGTCCCGCCGACCCCAACCCGTTCGACCAGGGTACACCACCGACCGCTCAGATAGGTAGGCTCTAATAGTACGGCGCAGGTACAGCGGCACTCCATGAAATCGGAGTGCCTCATGTACGCATGACCAGGGAAGGGTGTTAAAGGCATTGGCGATGTCAAGCGACACCGCCAAGACGACCTCACCCTGGGAAACTGCTTCCTGCGCTATGAGCCTCACCCGTAACAATGCGTCAATTGTGGAACGACCTCTACGGAACCCATATTGATGGTCCGCTAGATCCGGTCCGACTCCTTCCAAATGGCCCACTATTCGGCCGGCAACAATTCTCTCAAACAGCTTAGCCACATCATCGAGCAGTACGATGGGCCTGTACGCGGAGGGAGAGTCCATTGGACGCCCTTGTTTTTTAAGAAGGACCAGACGACCTGTCTTCCATTTTTGTGGTATTAAGGACTGGGCCAGACAGGCATCAAACAGTCCTCTCAGTCTTGTCTCTAAGGCGTCCAGGGCCAAGACCCAAGCCCGACCAGGAATGCCGTCTGGGCCAGGAGCCGCGTTTTTGGCGCGGAGCCTCAATACCGCTGCCCCAAACTCCCCATCAGAAATTTCCGGCACTTCTAATCGATTCCCACTCGTATCTACCTCTGTTGGTAGGTCAGTCATCGATGGGGCCTGGTGTTCAGCCCTTCGTGGAAACAGGGTCGCGACAACTCTCTCTAGAAGCTGGGGATCTAGACTTTGTGTGAGTGGAGGTGCCCATGGACGAAGTTTACTTCTGACTGCCAAGTACGGCCTTCCCCACGGGTTGCAGTTAAGACTGTTGAGTGACTCTTCTCTTCCTCTGGTTTTTGCTTCGCTTATTGCCACTTTGAGTGCTACCTTTAGTTCCCGGTAGGCCACATACAGCTCTGCTTCAAGAGTCTCATTTCTACGTCTTCTCCTACGGCACCTTGTATACTGGCGTCTCGCCGCCGCGCAAGATTCACGTAGTTGCGTCAGTTCCGTGGACCACCAGTATACCTGCAGCCTTGGAGGATTTGTCCTAGATCGTGGCATCGAAGCGTCGCAAACCTGAGTCATGGCTTCCCGAAACCAATCTGCCTCAGCATTGACGTCCGTGTATCCATTCGGTGCAGACCCCCAAGACTGTACTAATGCCGCTTCTTCTAAAAGTTCCTTATCGAGGCATTTTAGCTGCCATCGGGGACCTATTTCAATTGGGGCTCTGCTCAAGCTGTTGCCTGGAGTTATTTGGGGTAACGCGGAGACATCAAACCTAATGTATCTGTGGTCAGATAGTGTCTCCACGTCCTCCAGAACTCCCCAGCCCTGAACACGATGCGCTAGAGTGGAGCTCGCAAAAGTGATATCCACTATCGATCCGCCTTGCATCCGCACGCAAGTGTCAGCCGTACCTTGGTTAAGAACAACAAGTCCATTAGCCAGTAGCCATTCTTCTATCGCCTCGCCTCGTGTATCCGTCACCGGAGATCCCCACGCCACGGACTTGGCGTTGAGATCCCCAGAGACCAGCACGGGATATGGATGACATTGCCCGATTAGGGCTCCCACCTCGACGAGGAAGCATTCAAATTCAGCGAGAGTTTTGTTTGGAGAGAAGTAGACCGCTATTGTCATTACTCCTCCAACTAGAGCTGCCACATATCCTCTGCCTTTTGTCACTTTCTCGAAAGGAGGGGCACTTCGACTGAAAAGAGCTACCAACCCATCCCGATCTTCAACCCAGTCCTCACGTGAGGGGACGAAATACGGCTCTGCGATTACCGCCACATTAATCATCCACTGTGCCATACTCTGGACTAGGAGATCTTGAGCTCTGGCACAGTGGTTGATATTTGCCTGTAAGAATTTTGTGGGGGCCATTAATTACCCGGTTAACATTGGCTCCACCTCATTGGTGTTCACAGTCTCACTGGTGTTTGACTGGGAAGCGGCAGAAGCTGATTTAGCAGCTCCTGTCTTCTTCTTTTTTTTGGATGCCTCAGTTGATGTACAGGCCTTTCCACCCAAGACATGTGCTGCCGATTTGCTTGCTGCTGCGCAGATTACACAGTGTGGCGTGGCAGTACACTGAGCGGCTTTGTGGTCAGGTTGACCACAACGATAGCACAAGTTGCTTCGATCTATCTCTGCCCCGCACCACACACGAACATGTCCCAATTCTAGGCATCGGAAGCAGCGCATTGGCCTCGACTGCAGCAATTTTACTTGTGCAGAGACCCAACCAACAAGCAATCTTTTGCTGTCAACTACTGCTTTTGCGGCAGCAGCTGGGCAGGTTACTACTGTCGTGCCTAAGCCGGAATTATCCTCTTGGATCTTGCTCACCTTGACGGAGGCCGTTGGACAACCCCCAACCTTTGAGATCGCCGCCATTACGTCCTCTACAGTGACAGCGTCATCAAGACCCGAAATACGTAAATCTGCACACATTACGGGCCTAGTCACCCGAACGTCTTCCTCATTGAAGATTTCTCGTAGCTTGGCGGCAAAGTTGTCAGCCTTTTCCCCACTCGAAGTGCCCGATATCGTTAAGATGCGGGCGCCTGTAGCGGCTCTTTTGCATCGAACGGAGGGTATATCTATGCTAGCAATATCTAATTTACTCTTGGCGTCCGCTATAGCCTGCTTATATGTGATGCCTCTCTCCTCAGCACCCGGCTGGAGTTTTATAATAACAGCCGCCGACTTAGGGACGCGAATTGAACGTTGCCGTTTCTGTTTCTCCACTGACGTTTTCGTTTTAACAGGCTCCGAATTTGTATTTGGCTTACTTAAGGCCTTTTTACCTCGTTTAGCTACTACTGTCCAAGGTTCTTCTAACCTGGATGCCGGTGCCCCTTGGCGACTCTCGCTAGGAGTAGACTGTTCTCTAGTAGTCGGAGGTTTTCCCATCTGACTTCTCTTTTTCTTCCGTCCCCTGGCTTCCTGTATGGTAGGCCACTCTGTATTACTGGCTGCATCTGCCGCATATGAAGCAGATTCCGAAGGCTGAGGTCCAGGTTCAGGTCTAGAATCCTGAACCTTGGAGGCCTGAGCATGCGGTGAAGCGCTCGCCGTTTCTACAGCCCTCGCCTTGTCTGCAGTCAAAGGCGGTCGATGTCGCCGCCCGGGCAGCAACCTTCCATCAATGTGCAGACCCTCTATATGGGCTTTCACCATGAGCCCGCATTGACTCATAATATTTTGGGTTATCTCCTCAATAGTCTGGGACGGTGCATGTGACTGGGTGGTCAACGCTACTGTCGGGGCTTTCTGCATGTCGGCCTTTAACTGGGCCAACTCCTTCTTTATTTGAGAGATCTCTGCTCTGAGACGCGCATTATCAGCCTGAAGTAGATGTGTCTCCGCATCCACAGAGCGCCTCTGAAGAGCCTCCACCGTTTGTGCTAGTATGGTGGCAGCATCTTTTAATCCGCGAACAAACGTTCCCTTGAGATGGGCTGATTTTGTTGCCACCTTAGTAATGATGGCAATGCCATCCATCGCATTCTTAACGAGATCTTGCGCAGTAACGTCATCACCCTCAAGTGGGGCACCGGGCTTAATTGCAGGGCGTATTTGCCGCACAAGACTTTCTACCTCCTCCTCTGCCAGTGACTCCGATTTGTCACGGTTGGCTAAAGTAGTTTCGCCTTTTGTTTTAATTAGACCGACAGCAAGCATGCGGCCACTATTTCTACGCTTAGTGGAAACCTTTGGAGCCGAAACTGACTCCGAACTTGACCCACTGTCCGACCCTACCGAGAGATTTGACTCTCTCGAGCGTAATCGTTTCCGCCAGAACTTTCCTTTTTCTTTAGTAGCAGATGTACATGGTGAGAGATCCATCATCTCTGCTTGGCCTCTATCTGCTCCCTTCCTAGGACATGCCACCTCTCTTTCCAACACAACCCTACACTCTGTTGTTGTTGGAATTTCTTTTTGTTGCAAGCAACTACCCTCTTTTCTCTCTTGCTCCTCCCTACCATCGTCATTTTTGGTTGAACATAGTTTTTCGATTTTCTTCATAACTGATCCCACGAGTATGGGGGATAAAACCGTCAACTCAGGACTACCCCCTGTACCTGAGCAAGCCTATCTGTAACCCACAGTTGGTGTCGGCTGGTGCCAACGTGGGGAACGCGCTAATGACAGTACTCCCTACTGCCATTCACCCTCTCGCGGCGCGCCGCCACTTAGGGTTGGGGTGATTTTTTAAAGAGGTTTTCTTCCTCGCGAGCCCAGCCAATTAAGGCCAGGCCCCCCGGTCCGCATAGGCCTCCTGCCATCGTTGCAGATTCCGGGATGACCAGCGGTGGCCTTGAAAAAGGCCGTGTCCGGAGGCAGTGTAAGGGCACACCGGACCCGCCGCTCCCCTTCATCGGAAAAAGGAATGTAAGGAAGTGGGAAGGAAAAGGGAAGGATAGCAGACTGCTTCCCGTTCCACTCCCATAACAAGAGTAGAACGGAAAGCAGTCTACCTTTAAGGATGGGAAGTGGACCGATGGAGAGGGAAGGGAATGGAGTGTGTTGCTCTTCGTCTGGTCTCTCACCCCGAGCCTGCCCGGTATGGGTGGCCCTCCGGTATAGCCTCGGGGATCACAGAAACACGCAAGCTCCCCCACCACGGCAAGGTGGCAACACAGTCGGGGGAGAACCTAACCTAACCTAACCTAACCTAACCTAACCTAACCTAACCTAACCTAACCTAACCTAACCTAACCTTTTTTTTTTTTTTTTTTTTTGTTTTACAAGGTGGAAAATGCTTTACGCATTCGACCCCCCGCCTTGGGAGCGGCGGGGAGGATATGTGGGACTCCCTCATCTCCCCTTCTCATTATGAGAAGGGGTAGAGAGGTTTACCCACTAAAAACCACCTTGGCGTACCCTCGCACTCCGGTTACTCGGGCACCGTGGAACCCGCACTAAGCATTCTCCACGATGCCCACCGGTCGCCCCGGCCTCTGCCAGGGCTTCCCGCGTCAATGGGGGGATGGCCGAATACGCATGGCCACCCCCCAGACCGCCGAGTGACTTGTCACGGCAGGCGGAGGTCTCCCATCCTCCGCCCGCAGTCACTAAGGGTAAAGGCGCGCGGCAAACTGCCGCCGCCTCAACCCCGGCCGCCTACGCCGGAGGGGGTGCGCGAGAGGATCGTCCTCGCGCCCCCGCTCCGCCTCCTCCTTCTGCGAGACGATTATCTCGCAGAAGGAGACCACCGCCTCCCAGGACCCCTCGCTGCTGAGCATCGCAGAGACGACGCTATGCAGCGAGAGGTCCACCCGCTGGATCGCCCGTGCCATGAGGCCTCTCTCCACATCCCAACGACTGCACACCTGAAAGGTGTGCTCAGCCGTGTCGTCGGGATCTCCGCACTCATGGCACCGTGGGCTCGGCTCCCTCCTGATGTTGTGCAGGTGATGACCGAAACAGCCGTGTCCGGTCAACACCTGCACCAGCCGATACGTTAGCGCGCCGGCTGCCCTCTCCAACCATTCGTCCATCACTGGGAGGATCGCCCCCACGGTACGTGTCCCGTACGGGGCGTCCTCCAGGATGGACTTCCACCTTTCTCGCAGCCGGCGCGCCGTCATACGGCGGGAGGCCTCTACCTCCTCAGGGTCCGGGCGTTCACCTCTTGCCCGGGCCCTGGACCTAACCGCGTAGGTTTCCGCCTGCACCTCGGCGTCCAACTCCCATGGAGGGGTGCAGGCGAGGAGGCAGGCCGCCGCATGGGCCACTGAGCCGTAGGCCCTGGCCATTCTCTGGGCCACGGCCCGCTGTGGCCCCCTCAGTAGGGCCCTGTTTCGGGCGGACAACCTGTCCGCCCATATTGGGGCCCCATACAGGGCCATGCTCCTCACCACGCCGGCGAACAGCCGCCGGCAAGAGGAGCCTGGCCCCCCAATGTTGGGCAGGAGTCTGCCCAGCGCTTGCGCGGCGCCCCTGATTCGGGGAGCAAGTCTTCTGAAGTGCTCCCCGAAATCCCACTTCCGGTCCAATGTAAGCCCCAGATATTTAATGTGGGGCTCTACCTGGACCGTCCCTCCTGGAAGTGAGAGCGCCGCGCCCGCAGGCAGCCTCCATGCCCTCCCTCGCCCCCCGAAGACCGTAGCGTCGGTCTTCGGGAGGGCCACCTTTAGGCCGAGCTGCTCGATCCCCCGGATCATCAGCTCGGCCGCTTCCTCCGCATCGCGGAGGGTCTCCCACCCATCTTTCCCGCGCACAGCCACCATCGTGTCGTCTGCATAGCAGACGGTGATTGTGCGCGGGAGTGTCTCCCCTCTGATGGCCCGGTCGTACCCCAGGTTCCAGAGCAAGGGGCCGAGTACGGAGCCCTGGGGCACGCCGCAGGCCATCCTTCTCTCCCCCCTCTGCCCGTCCTTATTTTCGTAGAGAACTACCCTCTCGGTAAGGTAGTTCTCTACGATCCTTCTCAGGTAGTGGGGCACTCCATGATACTGAAGTGCCCCACTTATCACCCCATAGGGGAGGGTGCCGAACGCGTTCGCGATGTCTAGAGACACCGCGACCACACCCTCTCCCCTGCTCGACGCGTCGTCGCAGAAGTCCCTGAGGGACTTTATCGCGTCGAGCGTGGACCGTCCTCCTCGGAACCCGAACTGTCTATCAGACACGTCCGGGCCGGCGGTCTCAAGGTGCTGCTGGATCCGGTGGGCCAGGATACGTTCAAACGTTTTCCCGGCCTCATCCAGCAACACTATGGGGCGATAGGCGGACGGGCAGTCCGCAGGCCGACCCTCTTTGCGGAGGAGGCAGAGCCGCCCCTCCTTCCACACCCTCGGGAACCTTCCCTCCTTCAGGCAGTCGTCCATGATCTGCCTGAAGCGGCTCCCGAGGTGTCCCAGGGCGACGGTGAGGACGCGACCAGGGACCCCGTCTGGACCCGGGGCTTTCCTGCAGCCCCTGAGTCGGTCCGTCACTCTTTCGAACTCGTCGTCGCTTATAGGTGCGACGGCGAGTTCGGCCTCATGCTCCGCAATGGCCATCGTCGGGGGGGAGAATGTCGGGGCGGGCGGGAACAGCCCCTCCAATACCCTACCGAGGAGGTCGGGCTCCATTGAATCCATGGGGGGGGAGGTGCGCAGCTTGTTGCGCACCATCTTATACGGTCGCCCCCACGGATCCCTGTCCAGGGTGGCCAAGAACAAGCTGTGTGCTTCGTCCTTGGCCACGGCGATCGCCACTATCAGGGCCCCCTTTGCTTCTTTGAGGGCCCTATGGAACCCATCCTCCTCCTCCTCTGTGTGCCGCCTGCGCCTACAATGCTGGTAGTCGCGGCGGGCACAGTTGCTGGCGGTCCGCAGAGCCGCTATTTCTGCGGACCACCAGTACACCTTTTTTCGGGCGGACGGGCGTCCGGCCCGGGGCATTGCCGCGTCGCACACCCTCTGTAGTGCGGCGCGGAACCGAGCCGCCCTCATGTCGACTCCGAGGGTGGCGGGAGGGGCTGCACACCAAGCCTCCTCCATCGCCGCCTCGTCCGCCCTTTCCCTATCCAGGTGGGTCAGGGCCCACCTGGGGAACCTTCGGCCCCGGCCTCTTGTTCCCCCCCCTGGGGTGGGCGACGGCAGGACGCCATTGGAGACCCTCATTCTGATATAAAGATGATCAGAGAGGGTCTCAACGTCCTCCAGGACGCGCCAATCAGTGACGCGCGCGGTTATGGCGGGGGTCGCGAACGTTACGTCCACGACTGACCCCCCCCGCCGCCGCACGCATGTGTTGACGCTGCCCCGGTTCAGGATGATTAGTCCCGTTGCCGTCGCCCAGTCCTCGAGGGCGGTCCCTCGGGGGTCCGTGACTGGGGAACCCCACGCCGAACTCTTGGCGTTAAGGTCCCCCATGACCATCACCTGTGACGGGGCAGCTCTACCAACTACCCCGTTCAGGACCCCCAGGAAGCGCTCGAAGGCGCGTAGCGGCTTGTTGGGGGAGAAATACACCGCCACTATCACGGTGTCACTCCCCCATTTGGCCGCCACGTAACCCGGGCCGCCTTCAATCCTCGAGAGGGGGGGGAAATCCCCATGTGCCGGAACCGAAATTGCCACTACTCCGTCCGTCGCCCCTGCCCAGTAAGGGAGGGGGGGGACGAAGTAGGGCTCTGCCACCACGGCGACGCCAATTCCCCACTCCGCCATGTGTTGCATCAGGAGATCCTGTGCTTTGGCGGAGTGGTTGGCGTTGACCTGCAAACCTTTTTTTTTTTTTTTTTTTGACAAGGTGGAAAATGCATTACGCATTCGACCCCCCGCCTTGGGAGCGGCGGGGAGGATATGTGGGACTCCCTCATCTCCCCTTCTCATTATGAGAAGGGGTAGAGAAGTTTACCCACTAAAAACCACCTTGGCGTACCCTCGCACTCCGGTTACTCGGGCACCGTGGAACCCGCTCTAAGCATTCTCCACGGTGCCCACCGGTCGCCCCGGCCTCTGCCAGGGCTTCCCGCGTCAATGGGGGGGATGGCCGAATACGCATGGCCACCCCCCAGACCGCCGAGTGACTTGTCACGGCAGGCGGAGGTCTCCCATCCTCCGCCCGCAGTCACTAAGGGTTAAGGCGCGCGGCAAACTGCCGCCGCCTCAACCCCGGCCGCCTACGCCGGAGGGGGTGCGCGAGAGGATCATCCTCGCGCCCCCGCTCCGCCTCCTCCTTCTGCGAGATAACAATCTCGCAGAAGGAGACCACTGCCTCCCAGGACCCCTCGCTGCTGAGCATCGCAGAGACGACGCTGTGCAGCGAGAGGTCCACCCGCTGGATCGCCCGTGCCATGAGGCCCCGCTCCGCATCCCAACGACTGCACACCTGCAAGGTGTGCTCTGCCGTGTCGTCGGGATCTCCGCACTCATGGCACCGTGGGCTCGGCTCCCTCCTAATGTTGTGCATGACCTGCAAACCTAACCTAACCTAACCTAACCTAACCTAACCTAACCTAACCTAACCTAACCTAACCTAACCCATCGATATCTTCGCGAAATATTGATATTTTTATCTAGTTTCTTTGGCCAACATTACAAATTTTTCAATATCTCTGCGACTGTTGCCAAATAATATCACCACTTGATACTGAAAATAAATATTTTCATAGAAAAAATTTGAAAATTTTTGGTTTTTATCAAAAATTTCACTTACCTTGTATTCCGGCTGTCAGAGTTTTCACGTCGATCAGGTGCAGCACGGCGAGGCGCGTCCTCCGGTACCATCCGCACTGCCACTCGTTCACCGAAACCTGAAAAAATCAAAATTTAATCATCAAATTTCATTAAAAACACACATTTTTCCAAATTTTCACCAAATTTTCCATCGAAACTTTCTAGATTTTCACATAATCCTGTCCGTCTTGATCGCCCGCAACTTTTGACACCACTCGCGGCGCGATCGGAGCGAAAAATTTCCCCGCCCACCCACCCTTATCGCTTTTACCATCAAGGCTCGGTATACTTGGGTCAACATTTTTGTTCTTTATATTAAGTTTTTTGACAAGTGACTTTACTTTAGCACTTTTATAGGTGGATGACTGGATCACCTCAGTGGTGTGCAACTCTTTTATTTATTTTGACTTTATTTAAATTGTGCTTATTTTAATTGACAAGGGTCTTATTGGGCCCCTGACTTGTTCCGTACTGTACCTGTATTTTGGAGACCCAAATAAAAATAAGTAGCCTCGGAGAGTTGTTAAGAAATAAGATAACACGAGAGCCTTTCTTAACATTCTGCCAGAATGTAACGACAAAGGTAATTGCAAAAAACTAATAATGGGACAAAAATTTATGGGTCAAAAGTAATATTGAAACTTCAGGAAATATACGGAAAATCTATTAGTATGAGTTAGAAACGGCAAAATTCAAAATTATTCAAAATGGTAATGTAATAAAATTGCAATAAATGACGGAACAAACAAAGCCTCCGATTATGTCCGAGGGACGCGAGTATTAACATAAAAAAAAAAAAAAAAAAAAAAAACCTTTTTTTTTTTTTTTTTTTTTTGTTTTACAAGGTGGAAAATGCATTACGCATTCGACCCCCCGCCTTGGGAGCGGCGGGGAGGATATGTGGGACTCCCTCATCTCCCCTTCTCATTATGAGAAGGGGTAGAGAGGTTTACCCACTAAAAACCACCTTGGCGTACCCTCGCACTCCGGTTACTCGGGCACCGTGGAACCCGCACTAAGCATTCTCCACGATGCCCACCGGTCGCCCCGGCCTCTGCCAGGGCTTCCCGCGTCAAAGGGGGGATGGCCGAATACGCATGGCCACCCCCCAGACCGCCGAGTGACTTGTCACGGCAGGCGGAGGTCTCCCATCCTCCGCCCGCAGTCACTAAGGGTAAAGGCGCGCGGCAAACTGCCGCCGCCTCAACCCCGGCCGCCTACGCCGGAGGGGGTGCGCGAGAGGATCGTCCTCGCGCTCCCGCTCCGCCTCCTCCTTCTGCGAGACGATTATCTCGCAGAAGGAGACCACCGCCTCCCAGGACCCCTCGCTGCTGAGCATCGCAGAGACGACGCTATGCAGCGAGAGGTCCACCCGCTGGATCGCCCGTGCCATGAGGCCTCTCTCCACATCCCAACGACTGCACACCTGAAAGGTGTGCTCAGCCGTGTCGTCGGGATCACCGCACTCATGGCACCGTGGGCTCGGCTCCCTCCTGATGTTGTGCAGGTGATGACCGAAACAGCCGTGTCCGGTCAACACCTGCACCAGCCGATACGTTAGCGCGCCGGCTGCCCTCTTGCACCATTGGTCCATCACTGGGAGGATCGCCCCCACGGTACGAGTCCCGTACGGGGCGTCCTCCAGGATGGACTTCCACCGTTCGCGCAGCCGGCGCGCCGTCATACGGCGGGAGGCCTCTACCTCCTCAGGGTCCGGGCGTTCCCCTCTTGCCCGAGCCCTGGACCTAACTAAGTAGGTTTCCGCCTGCACCTCAGCGTCCAACTCCCACGGAGGGGTGCAGGCGAGGAGGCAGGCCGCCGCGTGGGCCACTGAGCCGTAGGCCCTGGCCATCCGCTGGGCCACGGCCCGCTGTGGCCCCCTCAGCAGGGCCCTGTTTCGGGCGGACAACCTGTCCGCCCATATTGGGGCCCCATACAGGGCCATGCTCCTCACCACGCCGGCGAACAGCCGCCGGCAAGAGGAGCCCGGCCCCCCAATGTTGGGCAGGAGTCTGCCCAGCGCTTGCGCGGCGCCCCTGATTCGGGGAGCAAGTCTTCTGAAGTGCTCCCCGAAATCCCACTTCCGGTCCAATGTAAGCCCCAGATATTTAATGTGGGGCTCTACCCGGACCGTCCCTCCTGGAAGTGAGAGCGCCGCGCCCGCAGGCAGCCTCCATGCCCTCCCTCGCCCCCCGAAGACCGTAGCGTCGGTCTTCGGGAGGGCCACCTTTAGGCCGAGCTGCTCGATCCCTCGGATCATCAGCTCGGCCGCTTCCTCCGCCTCGCGGAGGGTCTCCCACCCATCTTTCCCGCGCACAGCCACCATCGTGTCGTCTGCATAGCAGACGGTGATTGTGCGCGGAAGTGTTTCCCCTCTGATGGCCCGGTCGTACCCCAGGTTCCAGAGCAAGGGGCCGAGTACGGAACCCTGAGGCACGCCGCAGGCCATCCTCCTCTCCCCCCTCTGCCCGTCCTTATTTTCGTAGAGAACTACCCTCTCGGTAAGGTAGTTCTCTACGATCCTCCTTAGGTAGTGGGGCATCCCGTGATACTGGAGTGCCCCACTTATCGCCCCATAGGGGAGGGTGCCGAACGCGTTCGCGATGTCTAAGGACACCGCGACCACACCCTCTCCCCTGCTCGACGCGTCGTCGCAGAAGTCCCTAAGGGACTTTATTGCGTCGAGCGTGGACCGTCCTCCTCGGAACCCGAACTGTCTATCAGAGACGTCCGGGCCGGCGGTCTCAAGGTGCTGCTGGATCCGGTGGGCCAGGATACGTTCAAACGTTTTCCCGGCCTCATCCAGCAACACTATGGGGCGATAGGCGGACGGGCAGTCCGCAGGCCGACCCTCTTTGCGGAGGAGGCAGAGCCGCCCCTCCTTCCACACCCTCGGGAACCTTCCCTCCTTCAGGCAGTCGTCCATGATCTGCCTGAAGCGGCTCCCGAGGTGTCCCAGGGCGACCGTGAGGACACGACCAGGGACCCCGTCTGGTCCCGGGGCCTTTTTGCAGCCCCTGAGTCGGTCCGTCACTCTTTCGAACTCGTCGTCGCTTATGGGTGCGACGGCGAGTTCGGCCTCCGCAATGGCCATCGTCGGGGGAGAGAACGCTGGGGCGGGCGGGAACAGCCCCTCCAACACCCTACTGAGGAGGTCAGGCTCCATTGAATCCATGGGGGGGGCCGTGCGCAGCTTGTTGCGCACCATCTTATACGGCCGCCCCCACGGATCCCTGTCCAGGGTGGCCAAGAACGAGCAGTGTGCTTCGTCCTTGGCCACGGCAATCGCCACTATCAGGGCCCCCTTTGCCTCTTTGAGGGCCCTGTGGAGCCCCTCCTCCTCCTCCTCTGTGTGCCGCCTGCGCCTACAATGCTGGTAGGCGCGGCGGGCACAGTTGCTGGTGGTCCGCAGGGCCGCTATTTCTGAGGACCACCAGTACACCTTCTTGCGGGCGGACGGGCGTCCGGCCCGGGGCATTGCCGCGTCGCACACCCTCTGTAGTGCGGCGCGGAACCGAGCCGCCCTCTCGTCGACTCCGAGGGTGGCGGGAGGGGCTGCACACCAAGCCTCCTCCATCGCCGCCTCGTCCGCCCTTTCCCTATCCAGGTGGGTCAGAGCCCACCTGGGGAACCCTCTTCGGCCCCGGCCTCTTGTTCCCCCCCCTGGGTCGGGCGACGGCAGGACGCCATTGGAGACCCTCATTCTGATATACAGATGATCAGAGAGGGTCTCGACGTCCTCCAGGACGCGCCAATCAGTGACGCGTGCAGCTATGGCGGGGGTCGCGAACGTGACGTCCACGACTGACCCCCCCCGCCACCGCACGCATGTGTTGACGCTGCCCCGGTTCAGGATGATTAGTCCTGTTGCCGTCGCCCAGTCCTCGAGGGCGGTCCCTCGGGGGTCCGTGACTGGGGAACCCCACGCCGAACTCTTGGCGTTGAGATCCCCCATGACCATCACCTGTGACGGGGCAGCTCTACCAACTACCCCGTTCAGGACCCCCAGGAAGCGCTCGAAGGCGCGTAACGGCTTGTTGGGGGAGAAGTACACCGCCACTATCACGGTGTCACTCCCCCATTTGGCCGCCACGTAACCCGGGCCGCCCTCGATCCTCGTGAGGGGGGGGAAATCCCCATGGGCCGGAACCGCTATCGCCACTACTCCGTCCGTCGCCCCTGCCCAGTAAGGAAGGGGAGGGACGAAGTAGGGCTCTGCCACCACCGCGACGCCAATTCCCCACTCCACCATGTGTTGCATCAGGAGATCCTGTGCTTTGGCGGAGTGGTTGGCGTTGACCTGCAGGATGTCTAAGTGCCGATGTGCTGGCATTTAGACATCCATGCGGTTGTCCTCATTTTGGCCGGTGGCCGTTGCTGCGGGGGTGGGGCGGGAGGGGCGGGCGTCCACCATCCGCACCGGTTTGCCCCTGACCTCGGGGGGGAAGCACCTCGCCCCCCCCATCGTGTGGCTGGATGGGAGTTTGGCGTGGTGGCACACTGCGCACCACTCCTTCTCCCCCGAGCACTCCCTGCGGAAGTGCCCCTCCACACCGCACCGGTAGCAAGTATTGCTCCGGTCGATGCTTGAGGGGCACAACTCCCTCGTGTGGCCAACACTCATGCACTTATAGCACCGCATGAGTGGTGGCCCAGCCACGTTGACGGTGGCCTCCGCCCACCCCACCTGAATTTTGCCCCGCTTGACGAGGCCCTGTGCCGTCTCCACAGGGCACTGGATAAGGGCCGATCCAGTGCCGTCGTAGAGGACACGAATGCCCCCCACTTTTATGTGGGCCTCGTCGCAGCCCCCCGCTTTGACGATAGCCGCCGTCAGTTTTTCTTTTGTTGCCGACTCGTCCAGGCCACCAATTTGGACGGCGGCCATCTTTTGTGGGCGGCTGACGATGGCGACATCCCCCACGATTTCTTGCAGCTTGGCTGCAAGAGCGTCTGCCGCCCGCCCTCTATCGGCACTGTCGGCCCCAGGGACCTCGATGATTCGGCCCCCTGTCATCGAGTTCCTTACCCGGACATGCTGGAGGCCCACCTCCTCCAGGCTAAGGCCATTAATGGCCTTAGCCATGGTCTCCCGCATCGTAGTGGCGGTGGTCAGGTCCTTCCGAAGGGTGACCGCCACCGCCGCCGTCTTCGGTGCTTGCAGCGCCTTGGGTTTAGGCGCTGCCTTCTTCACCGGTGCCGCTCGGGCAGGAGGGGCTAGCGAGGCCTCAGCCTTGCCCTTGCCCTTCCCCTTCCCCCTGAACCTAACCTAACCTTTTTTTTTTTTTTTTTTTTTAACCCAGGGAAATCCTCATGGATACCCGGCCGCCCCGGGGGGAGTGGCCGGGTTATGTCAGACTCTTACTGACTAAAACCCTGGGGTGTTCCTCCTCTCGCCATGTACGGCGGGGCTGCGGGACATTCCTCGAAGGTCCTTCAACCGCATGCCCCGCCGACGGCGTCGCTCCCCCTCGTGGGGAGCCCTCCTCTTCGGGGCGGGGCTCAAACTGTTACAAACAAAAACCAGTTTGAGCCCCGCCCCCCTCCGCTGTGGCGCCCGGGAACACACGGGCGCCTCCAGCATGGGACCTATAGTGTCGGCAGCGGATCCCCCGATCCACCACCGACAGGTCCCCATCAGGGCGGCATCCGGCCCGCGAAGGCCCGACGCCGCCCCCCACGCCTCCGGCGGCGGATCGGGAGCGAGTCGACATCATCTTCTCGCTCCCGCTCCGCCGCCTCCTTCTGCGACATAACTTCGCCGCAGAAGGCTACGGCCGCCTGCCAGGACTCGCCGCTGTCGACCATGGATTTTACCAAGGCCGGCAGCGACAAGTCCCCTCCTATCGTCGCGGATAAGGCGGCGCGGGGCACCGCCCATGCAGGGCAGACCTCGCGCGTGTGTTGCGCCGTATCCGCGACGCCCGCCGGGCAGTGGTGGCACACCTCCGTGGGCTCCCTACCCGCCACCCGGCACAGGTAGCTACCGAAGCAACCGTGCCCGGTGAGCATCTGTGTCAGGTGGAAGGTGAGAGCCCCGTGCCCCCGTTCTAGCCACTCTTTCAAAATTGGCCGAACGGCGGCCACCAACTCCCGACTCACCACGGTGTCCCCGAGGCGGGCCGCCCACCGCTGGAGGAGGACGTCACGAGCATCCTCCCTCCAGCGGTCGATCTCCCTTGTATGGGGACGACCCCCCCCGGCCATGGCCTCCTTTGTTCGCCAGTACACCGCAGCGCGCACCTCGGCTTCGAGGTCCCACGGCGGCGTACCGGCGAGCACACATGCGCCGACGCACGACACGGTGCGGTACGCTCGGGCCACCCTGAGCGCCATGGCGCGCTGCGGTCGCCGCAGCACTGCCAAGTTTTTGGCACTTAGGTCCCCTGCCCATATCGGCGCCCCATAGAGCGCCATGGAGCGTACCACACCAGCATAAAGGCGCCGGCAAGCGCCTCTCGGGCCCCCCACGTTTGGGAGGACTCTGCTCAGCGATCCGGCAGCGGCCACTAATTTAGGAGCCAACCGCCGGAAATGCTCCTCGAACTTCCATCTACCGTCGAGGACGAGTCCTAGGTATTTCATCGTCGACCCGACGGCGATGGAAGTTCCTCCCACCATTATCGTAGCCCCAGGAGGCGGCGCACGCCGAGGCCCATGGAACACGAGGGCTTCAGATTTATCTAAGGCCACCTCGAGTCCCAGGGCGCGGATTCGCGCCACCACCTGGGCCACGCCCGCCGTGGCGAGGAGGGACGCCTCACGATAGGTGCCGCCGCAGGCCGACACGAGGGTATCGTCGGCGTAGCAAGTTACGTCGACCCCCCGCAGCATGGACCCGCGCAGCACCCAGTCGTAGCCGATGTTCCACAGGAGTGGACCAAGAACCGACCCCTGTGGAACACCGCACGACATCTCCCTCCTCCCGGAGCCGTACTTCGTCGGGAAGACCACCTCTCTCCCGACGAAGTAGTCGGCCACGACTCTCTGCAGATACCGTGGCACGTTGTGGTACTGCAGAGCACTCTTCACGGTCTCCCAGGGAAGCGTATTAAAAGCGTTGCGAATGTCGAGAGACACCGCAAACATCACGCCACCCTGGGAGACAGCCTCCTCCGCGAGGTCTCTTACCCGCGCAACTGCGTCCAGAGTCGACCGGCCCTGGCGGAACCCAAACTGCGCATCAGCGAGGTCCGGGTTCATGGACTCGACGAGGCGAGCCGCGAGCACCCGCTCGAATAATTTGCTCACCTCGTCGAGCAACACAATCGGACGGTACGCCGATGGCTGCTCCGCCGGCCGTCCCTCTTTACGGAGCAAGACCAGTTTGCCCGTCTTCCACCTACGAGGAAACCGGCCCTGCTCCAGGCATGCAGAGAAGAGGGACCCCACCCTCTCACCGATCTCCTCCAGCGCGATCACTAGAGCACTCCCAGGTACACCGTCCGGGCCCGGGGCGGTCTTCTTCGACTTTAGTCTCAGAATGGCCGCCCCGAGTTCCCCCTCCGTCACTGGTGGGGGAGGAGCGTCCTCCTCGGTATTTCGCATCGCGCTGGGGGCCATCGCTGGAGGCACCCATTCGCCCCGCCGTGGAAAAAGGGCGTCGACCACCTCCTCGAGGAATTCTGGCTGGAGACTACTCGTCAGGGGAGGGACCCAGGGGCGGAGCTTTTTACGAACCACCCTATACGGCCTTCCCCAAGGATCCCTGTTGAGGATCTCCAGCCATTCCTCCCACGCCGCCTCTTTAGCCCGCGCGATAGCCAACTGAAAGGCCCTGCATGCGGACCTGTAGGCGGCATAGGACTCATCCTCCTCGTGATGGTCCCGGACACGCCTTCGCCTGCATCGGGTGTACCGGCGGCGCGCCCTTCCACAGGCCACCCGCATTCGGTGGAGATCTGCGCTCCACCAATACACCCAACGCCGTGGAGGAAGGGGTCTCGCTCTCGGCATTGCCGCATCACATATGCGGGACAGTGAGACGCTGAGATTCTCCGCCTCCACATCTACGTCGGAGGCGATCTCGGACCCAGACATCCAGGCCTCGAGAACGGCCGCTTCACCGGCGACCTCCTTATCGAGCCGACCCAGTACCCAGCGCGGGCCATCCCCAACACTAGATCGGGCACTACTCTGTGGTGGGTCAGCGGGGAGTGTGGAGACATCGAAACGGATATAACGGTGATCCGACAATGTCTCCACATCCACCACCACCCTCCAGCCCTGAACACGGCGGGCCAGGGAGGCCGACGCGAACGTGATATCCACAATCGACCCTCCCTGTTGTCGCACGCATGTGTTTTCCGACCCAGTGTTGAGGACGGCCAGCCCCACAGACACGGCCCACTCCTCAAGCGTCTCCCCCCGCGCATCCGTCGCCGGAGATCCCCACGCCGTGGACTTGGAATTGAAATCCCCAGCGACGAGTACGGGGTAGGGGGTAACCTGCCGTATCAGAGCCCCAACCTCATCGAGCATTTGCTCAAATTCGGCGAGACTCCGATTGGGCGAGAAGTACACCCCTATTACTGCAACGTCGCCCACGACTGCCATCACGCAGCCCCGACCCTTCGCAACTCGTTCGAAGGGCGGAGCACCAGAGGAGGCGGGGGCGACGATAACCACCGAGTTCCCACGGTCCCCAACCCAGTCATCCCGGGTCGGAACAAAATAGGGCTCAGCGACCACGGCCACTTTGATCTTCCACTCCGCCAGAGTCTGGAGCAACAGATCCTGAGCTCTGGCAGAGTGGTTGATATTCGCCTGCAGTACGGACCAGAGGGCCATTAATTATCGGTCTGCATGGGCTCCTCCTCTGCACCGGCTGGGCGCTGGGTCGGCTCCGGATCGTTGGTGTCCTTAGCCTTCCTTTTTTTGTTCTTTTTTCGTCTGGCCCTCTTGGGACCCTTTTGAGGACCCGCTTTAGGGCCAGACTTGACGCCACTACGGCACCCTTTCCCACCAAGAACGTGGGCCATCGCACAAAGGGGGCAGTTCGGCTCCGCCTGACAGTCCCGCGCTCGATGACCTGGCTTTCCACAGCGGTAACAAAGACCGCTGCGGTCAACCTCTGATGCGCACTTTCCGCCAAGATGGCCACACTCGAGGCACCTATAGCATCTGAGGGGTCTGGAGTCCAGTAGCGTCACAAGCGCTGACACCCAGCCAACCTTGACGCGACCCACGTCGACCACCTTTTTTGCCACCACCACTGGGCAGCTCAGCCACAAGGAGCCGGAGGGACCAATAACCCCGGCCTTGATCTCCTCGGGGAGGCACCCTCCCAGTTTGGCGACAGCCAACACCACCTCCTGCTCCGTAATCGAGTCGTCCAACTCGGTTACTCTCACGTCAACCCGCTTCATCGGACGGCCGATGCGTACCAGGTCTGCGTTGAGGACCTCCCTTAGCTTTCCAGCCAGGGAGTCAGCCTTTTTGGAGCCCGCATCGCCATGGATTTCAAGTATACGGGCGCCTGTGGCCGTCGTCCTGCAGCGCATTTCCTCTATACCGAGGCTTTCGTAGTCTAAACGACTACGGGCCTCGGTAATGACGGACCTATATGTCACGCCTTTCTCTGCCGCGCCCGGCTGCAGGGTGAGAGTCACCGCAGCCGTCTTAGGGGGGCGAAGTCGTTTGGCCGCAACCTTCTTCTTTATTTGCTCGGGCCCGGAGGAAACAGCCGATGTGCCGGCTGTCTGCTTCTGGCTCTTCTTCGCACCCCTCTTGGTAACAACATTCCACCCCTCCTCCAACGATGCAACTGGTGGTGAGGACGCAGATGTAGAGGGTACTGGCTTCTCCGGCACCGTCGGCACGCTTTGTGCAACCGACCTCTTACCCTTGCCCTTGCCTTTACCTACCTTTGGAGGCTGGGCGGGAGGCGTGGGCTGCGGGCGGGCAGCCGGTTGCCTCAGCGGTGGCCACGCGTCGGGGATAACGGGAGCCCCAGACGTCGAGGGTTTCGGCGATGCTGCCTTTGGCGTATCCTGCTTAGTAGCCATGGCCTCTACCGCATCCTTCCTCTTGTCAGCCGCGAGAGGCGGCCTAAGTCTTGGCTCTGGTAAGAGGCGGCACTCTATGCCCTCGAGTCTTGCATTCAGCATCGCCCCAAGTTGGGCGACGCTAGTACGAGAGAGTTCCTCCATCATTTCTTTAATGGGCTCTGGTGCCACCGCTGGTCGTCGCCGCAGTTCGGCAACCTCAGCCCGTAGCTCCGCCAGTTGGCTGGAGAGTCGAGAATTAACCGCCTCCAGCTTCGCCACCTCATCTGTAATACTGATGGCCCTCAGTCCTGTAGCAGCCTCCTTAATAGAGACCGCCGCATCTTTCAGGGCCTTCACCGCGGTTCCTTTAAGATTCTTGGATGTCACAGCAATTGTCGATATAACCTCGACGGCATCCAAGACCACCTTATTCAGCGCTGACATAGTCTGCACATTGTCATCTTGTATCATGGCTGAGGATGCGTTCAGGACGCGGCGGCAGGCGTCTCGGGACTCTCTCAGCGTCCTCGCCATGCCAGCTACCCTCTCCTCAGCCTCTAGGCGCAACTCTTCCGCTTTTGCAGCATTGAGCTGGGCCCTGGCCTCAGCCATACCGACAAATGTACCTAATGTAGGTGGGCGGCCTCTACCTCGTTTTGATTTATGTGCCGCACCTTTTGGCGGCGACACAGACCCATCCTTGTCTTCGTTCTCCCTGCTAGCAGGCCGTTTCAAGTATAGCCCGCGCTGTTTTTCCGTGTTGAGTGACTCAACACTGACCATGCTGCTATCAGTATCGGTGTCCGACAGCCGCGATATTGATACGCGCAGCTCGCGTGCGCATAACTCCTTCAGTTTTCTACTCTCCTCCTCTCTCGACTTCACCTCTTCGATTTGATTGTTTGTATTTAAGTTTTCCATCTTAATCCCACGAGTGTGGGGGACAAAAAAGGTCGACTCAGGACTACCCCCTGTACCTGAGCAAGCCTATACATAACCCGCAGTTGGTGTCGGCTGGTGCCAACGCGGGGAACGCGCTAACGACAGTACTCCCTACTGCCATTCACCCTCTCGCGGCGCGCCGCCACTTAGGGTTGGGGTGATTTTTTAAAGAGGTTTTCTTCCTCGCGAGCCCAGCCAATTAAGGCCAGGCCCCCCGGTCCGCATAGGCCTCCTGCCATCTTTGCAGATTCCGGGTTGACCAGCGGTGGCCTTGAAAAAGGCCGTGTCCGGAGGCAGTGCTAGTGCACACAGGACCCGCCGCTCCCTCCTTCGGATATAAGGAATGTGTGGAAATAGGGGGAAGGAAAGGAAAAGGAAAGCAGGCTGCGACTCAGTCTACTCTAATAATTAAGAGCAGAACCGATAGCAGCCTACCTCTAAAGATGGGATGTGGACCGAAAAGGAAAGGAAAGGGAAGGGTACGTGTTGCTCTTCGTCTGGTCTCTCACCCCGAGCCTGCCCGGTATGGGTGGCCCTCCGGTATAGCCTCGGGGATCATTAAGACACGCAAGCCCCCCCACCACGGCAAGGTGGCAACACAGTCGGGGGGGAACCTAACCTAACCTAACCTAACCTAACCTAACCTAACCTAACCTAACCTAACCCGGCACAGGTATCGACCGAAGCAGCCGTGCCCGGTGATCATCTGTGTCAGGTGGAAGGAGAGAGCCCCGTGCTCCCGTTCGAGCCATGTTGACAGTATGGGCCGAACGGCGGCCACCACCTCGTGGCTCACCTCGGGGTTCTCGAGGCGGGCCTTCCACTTCCGGAGGAGATCGCGACGCGCATCCTCCCTCCAGCGGTCGATCTCCCTTGTATGGGGACGACCCCCCCCAGCCATGGCCTCCTTTGTTCGCCAGTACACCGCAGCGAGCACCTCGGCTTCGAGGTCCCACGGCGGCGTACCGGCGAGCACGCAAGCGCCGACGCACGAAACGGTGCGGTACGCTCGGACCATCCTGAGCGCCATGGCGCGCTGCGGACGACGCAGCACGGCCAGATTACGGGCGCTCAGGGCCCCCGCCCATATTGGCGCCCCGTAGAGCGCCATGGAGCGCACCACACCGCTGTAGAGGCGTCGGCACGCCCGTCTCGGCCCACCCACGTTTGGCAGAATCCGCCCCAGGGCTCCGGCAGTGGCCATTAACTTTGGGGCCAACCGCCGGAAATGCTCCTCAAACCTCCATTGGCCATCGAGAACGAGTCCAAGATACTTCATCGAGGACCCGACGGCGATGGAGGTTCCACCCACCACGATGGCAGCTCCCGGCGGTGGCCCACGACGGGGCCCGTGAAATACCAGGGCCTCCGACTTGTCGAGGGCCACCTCGAGCCCCAATCTGCGGATCCTGCCGACCACCTGGGCCACTCCCGCCGTGGCGAGGAGGGACGCCTCTCTGTAGGTGCTGCCGCGGGCCGTCACCAGGGTATCGTCAGCGTAGCAAGTGACGCCGACCCCCGGCAACGTGGCCCCGCGCAGCACCCAATTGTATCCGATGTTCCACAGGAGCGGACCAAGAACCGATCCCTGTGGAACACCGCATGCCATGTCCCTCCTCCCGGAGCCGTGCTTCGTCGGGAAGACAACAGCTCTCCCGACGAAGTAGTCGGCCACGACCTTCTGGAGGTACTGCGGCACCCCATGGTACCGCAGTCCCCACAACACCGCCTCCCAGGGCAGCGTGTTAAAGGCGTTACGGATGTCAAGCGACACCGCAAACAACACGCCACCCCGGGACGTTGCCTCCTCGGCGAGCTCCCGCACCCGCGCTATCGCGTCCAGGGTGGACCGGCCGCGGCGAAAACCGAACTGCACGTCGGCTAAGCCCGGATCCATGCACTCGACGAGGCGAGCCGCGATCACGCGCTCAAAGAGCTTGCTCACCTCGTCGAGCAACACGATCGGCCGATACGCCGACGGCTGTCCGGCCGGGCGCCCGTCCTTGTGGATCAAGACGAGCTTGCCCGTCTTCCACCGCTGTGGGAATCGACCCTGCCGCAAGCACGCGGAGAATAGGGACCTCACCCTTCCTCCCAACTCTCCCAGCGCGATCACCAGGACGGTCCCCGGCACGCCGTCTGGGCCCGGGGCGGTCCTCTTCGACCGGAGTCTTAAAACGGCCGCCCCGAATTCACCCTCCGACACTTCCGGTACCAGGGTTTCGTCCTCGGCATCTCGCGCCGGGACTTGGGCCGTCGGTGGCACCCATTCTTCCCGTGAAGGAAAGAGGGTGCGGACCACGTCACCAAGGAAGGCTTCTTCCAGGGTGCTGGTCAGGGGGGGGGCCCAGGGCCGCAGTTTTTGGCGTACGGCCTTGTAAGGCCTGCCCCAGGGGTCATCCTCGAGGATTTTGAGCCATTCCTCCCACGCCGCATCCTTGGCGCGCGCGATCGCCACTTGCAGGCTCTCGCACTCGCTTCTATAGGCGGCGTAGGAGTCATTTTCCTCCTGGGTGTCACGGACCCGTCTCCTCCTGCATCGGGTGTATCGGCGGCGAGCTCTTCCACACATTACTCGCATTTGGTGGAGTTCTTCGCTCCACCAATACACCCGACACCGTGGAGGGAGCGGTTTAGCCCTCGGCATCGCTGCGTCACATATGCGATTCAGCGACGTGCCGAGGAGCCCCGCCTCCACCTCCACGTCCTCACCGATGACGGGTCCAGACACCCAGTCCTCGATGATGGCCGCCTCTTTGGCCCTCTCCCTGTCCAGCCTCCTGAGAACCCAGCGGGGGCCGTCTGCCCCACGGGGCCGGACATCTCTCGGTGGGTCAGGGGGGAGCGCGGAGACATCGAATCGGATGTAACGATGATCCGATAGTGTCTCCACGCCCACAACCACTCTCCAGCCTTGGACACGGTGCGCCAGGGCGGCAGACGCAAAAGTCACGTCTACGATCGAGCCGCCCTGTTGCCGCACGCACGTGTCCTCCGACCCCGTGTTGAGCACGGCCAGGCCCATGGAGACCGCCCACTCCTCCAATATCTCCCCCCGTGCGTCCGACGCCGGGGAACCCCACGCGGTAGATTTCGCGTTGAAGTCCCCGGCTACAAGCACGGGGTAGGGGGCAATCTGCCCAATCAGTGTGCCGACCTCGACTAGGAACTGCTCGAAGTCGGCAAGAATCCGGTTGGGCGAGAAGTACACCCCTATTACTGCAATGTCGCCCACGACTGCCAGCACACAACACCGACCCCTCACCACCCGTTCGATGGGCGGGGCGCCAGTGGCAGTCGGGGCGACAATGGCCACCAAACCCTCTCGGTCTCCGACCCAGTCATCCCGGGCGGGGACGAAATAGGGCTCGGCGACCACGGCCACCTTTATTCTCCACTCTACCAGGGTCTGGGCTAGTAGGTCCTGAGCTCTGGCAGAGTGGTTAACATTGGCCTGCAGTAAGGAGAGACGCATTTATTGAGCGGTCTCCATCGGCTCCTGCTGGGCTGGCTGCGGGGCTTTCCCCCTCGCCTTCCTTGCCTTCTTTGCCCGCTTTCTTTGGCGTTTTGGCCCGGACTTACGGCGACGGTTGTTGCAGTCACTCCCGCCGCCTATCGGATGCGCTGCTGGCTTACCGGCCGCTGCGCAGATCGCGCAGTTCGGCTCGGCCCGGCACTCATTCGCCCGGTGACCCAGCTGGCCGCAGCGGTAACAGATACCACTGCGGTCCACCTCTGACGTGCATTTACAGCCGACGTGGCCGACCTCAAGGCACCTGAAGCACCTCATGGGTCTGGAGTCGAGCAGCGTTACGCGTGCTGTCGTCCAGCCCACCTTCAGTCGGCCAGCATCGACCGCGACCTTGGCGGCGGCCACCGGGCAACTCAAAAATATTGAGCCGCCATTTATTTTGCCGGGCCGAATATCGTCCGCGGCACACCCTCCCAACGCAGCAACAGCAGCCACCACTTCCTCCACAGTGATGGAGTCGTCGAGGCCCGAAACGCGGACGTCGACTCTCCTTGTAGGGCGTGTGATACGGACCACGTCCGGGCTCAGTACCCTCCTCAGCTCTGCGGCCAAGGCGTCCGCCTTTTCGGTGCCCCCATCCCCGATGATCTCCATCATGCGGGCGCCGGTTACTGTTGACCTTGACCGCAGCTCCTCTATTCCAAGGCTCGGATAATCAATGATGTTCCGAGCCTCGGATATCACTGAGCCGTACGTGGCCCCTTTCTCAACGGCGGCCGGCTGCAGGGTAATAATTACTGCAGCCGTGCGCGGCGGGCGGAGCCTTGCCGCCGGCTTCTTTTTGGGAGCCTTCTTTGATTTCGTCTTGCCCGGCTCCGCCGTATAGTTGGGGGGGCCTGTGACGGGGCCCTTTGCCACGTGACTGGCCGGCCCCCGGGCGGCCACCTCGCTCCACCCAGATTTAAGTGGAGGGGGTGGGGCTGGGGCTGCCGTCGCATCGATTGGGCTCTTCGTCTGGAGCTCCTCCTTTTCTTTGGCCGCCATAGACTTTTTCCCCCGGCCTTTGCCTTTTGGAGGCTTTGCGATAGGGGGGGAGATCGTTGGCGGGTCCTTCGCCCGGCTAGGAGCGGCAAGCACTCCAGACACTGAGGGCTGCGATAATGTTGCGGCAGCTGTCTCCCTCCTTTTATCCGCCGCGAGCGGAGGCCTCAATCTGGGCTCTGGGAGGAGGCGGTCCTCTATTCCGGCAAACCTCGCGTTTAGCATATTGCCAAATTGACGCGAGGTCTCCGCCAGCATCTCTTTTAGCGTGGAGTCGGCCGGCACTTGTGTCGGTTGTGTCCTTTGGGCAGCTCCATCTTCCCCTCTTCTGCAGCGGGCCTTTTGGCAGCCCGACGTCCCTCTTCATTGTCGGAGGACTCGGCTGAAGGGACCGTCACCAGACTGGTGAGGCTCGAGTCCGAGTCGGACTCCGACAGACGCGTCACACGCGATAAGTGCGCCAGATTTGGCACGCGCGACAGCCGCACTAGCGGCACGCGAAGTTTCCGTGGCGGCAGACTTGCCTCAGCCACAACTTCCATCTCCTCCTCTATTTTCCCCGTCTCCTCATTCTCTTTTCTCACTCTTTCCTCCATTTTGTTATTTATTTCAGTATCCATAATATACCCACGAGTATGGGAGAAATAAAGTTCGACCTGGGCAGAGATCCCGTACCACAGGAAGGTCTATGGGGTAACCCACACTGGGGGCGACAGGTGCCAGTGTGGGGACACGCACTAACGACCGGAATACCGTCCGGCCATACATCTCCTCGCGGTGCGGCGCCGCTTGAGATTCGGGTAATTTTTTATAGAGGTTTTCTTCCTCGCGACCCAGGCGGTTAAGCCAAGGCCCCCGGTCCACGTAGGCCTCCTGCCATCTTTGTGGATTACGGTTTGACCGGCGGGAGCCTTGAAAAAGGCTTTTTCCCGGAGGCAGTGTGAATGCACTCCGTACCCGCCGCTCCCTCCACGCGGAAAAGGAAATAAGGAAAAAGGGAAGGAAAGTAGGAAGGATAGGGCAGTCGGCCTCATCAGCGAAGCGGACGTACCCTTTAGGATGGGAAGTGGAACGAGGGAAAGGAAAGGGAAGGGTACGTGTTGCTCTTCGTCAGGTCTCTCACCCCGAGCCTGCCCGGTATGGGTGGCCCTCCGGTATAGCCTCGGGGATCATTGAGACACGCAAGCCCCCCCACCACGGCAAGGTGGCAACACAGTCGGGGGGGAACCTAACCTAACCTAACCTTTTTTTTTTTTTTTTTTTTTTTTTTTTTATGTGGGGAAATCCTCATTGATACCCGACCGCCCCGGGGGGAGCGGGCGGGTTATGTCAGACTCCTACTGACTAAAACCCCACAGTGTTCCTACATGTCGCTGCCGGCTGGGTGTACGGGGGCGCCGAAGCATTCGTCCGCGTACCCAGCAGCGACGGCCTGGTGTGAGGCCTCCTCTTCGTCGACGGTGGAGACCGGAGCTCTTGTCTCCACCGTCTCGCCTTGGGTGGCGTGCGGGAACACTCGCACGCCTACCCGAGCCCGATCGTGGTGGGCAGCAGACTCCCCCGAGTCCGCTGCCCGTGGGCTCATCACGTGGGGGAGAGGGTGGCTCACGAAAGCCGCCCTCCGGCGCCCAGTTCTCCTGCGGCGGATAGCCAGGGTGGAAGTTTCCTCCCTGTCCCGCTCCGCCGCCTCCTTTGCAAGCATTACGCGCTCGCAGAAGGAGTGGAGTGCGCCCCACGACCTCTCACTGTCGACTGCAGCTCTTACTACGCTCGGCAGTGAGAGGTCGGTCCCCACTTCGGCGCAGAGCTCGCCGCGCTCGCTTGCCCAGGCCGGGCACACCTCCAGCGTGTGCTGGGCGACCTCCTCGGGGCATCCGTCGCAGTGGTGGCACACGGGGGTCGGCTCCCTCCCGGCAATCCGACACAGATACCTCCCGAAACAACCATGTCCCGAGAGGATCTGCGTCATCCGGAAGGTTAACGTGCCATGATCCCGTTCAAGCCACTCCTCCAACACCGGACGGATGGCCTCAATGGTCCTTAGACCCGCACTAGGGTGCTCCAGCCTGGTTTTCCATTCCTGGATGGCGAGCGCGCGCAACTGTGCTCTGCGCCCTTCCACCTCGCGTGGTGCCGGCCGCTGGCCCTGGGCCAGCGCCTCCTCGCGCCAAAAGTACACTGACGCGAGGGCTCTCGCCTCGAGGTCCCAAGGCAAGGAACCGGCCAGCACGCACGCCGCTTCGGAGGAGACCGTGCGATATCCCCGTATTGCCCTGACCGCCACCACCCTCTGCGGTCTTCGCAGTAGGGCGATATGACGGCGGTTAAGGGCTTCCGCCCATACGGGAGCTCCGTATAACACCATCGATCGCACGATCCCCAAGTACAGCCGCCTGCACAGGGCACCCGGTTGGCCAGTGTTCGGCAGCAGCCGCCCAAGAGCAGCCGCCGCACCCATCACCATTGGCACCAGGCGCCCGAAGTGGGCTGTGAAGTCCCACCGACCGTCGAGGACGAGACCCAGATACTTCATCGTCAACCCGACGTCTATGCGGACTCCACTCACGACGATATGGGCATCCCGAGGTGGCGCTTGTCGAGGCCCATGAAAACACAGGGCCTCAGACTTACCGAGTGCCACCTCTAAGCCCAACCGTCGTATCCGACCCACCACTTGTGCCACACCTGCAGTAGCACGGTAAGCGACTGTACTATACGACGTGCCGCGGGCAGTGACCAGGGTATCGTCAGCATAACACGTTACGCCAACACCCCGGATACACGGTACCCGCAGCACCCAGTCGTATCCAATGTTCCACAGGAGCGGACCCAGCACCGACCCCTGTGGAACTCCACACGTCATCTCCTGGCGGCCCCAGCCCTCCCGACATGGATAGACCACCGACCTTTGCGACAGGTAAGCCCCTATGACTCGGCGCAGGTACAAGGGCACTCCATGGTACCGGAGCGCCTCCTCAATGCAGCTCCAGGGGAGGGAATTGAAGGCATTGGCGATGTCAAGAGACACCGCCAGGACAACCCCACCCCGGGCAACCACCTCCTGCGCTTGGGACTTGACCCGCAACACCGCGTCGATGGTCGAACGACCCCTGCGAAACCCAAACTGGCACTCCGCCAGATCCGGACCCACTCCCTCGAGGTGCTCGACGATTCGCCCCGCCACGACTCTTTCAAAGAGCTTGGCAATGTCGTCGAGCAGCACAATGGGTCGGTAGGCGGAGGGTGATTCCGCTGGACGCCCTTCCTTCTGGAGGAGAACCAGTCGGCCTGTCTTCCACCTCTGTGGAATTATGGCTTGGGCCAGACAGGCATCGAATAGTCTCCTCAGTCGAAGTTCTAGGGCGTCTGGGGCAAGGGCCAGGGCCAGTACACGTCCCGGAACGCCGTCGGGGCCGGGGGCGGAGTTTTTGGCACGTAGCCTCAAAACAGCCGCACCCATCTCCCCCTGTGACACTTCCGGGATCTCCTCCTCAGTCACTTCCAGTGTGGGCACTGCAGCTTGCGTCACCATTGCAGGAGGCAGGTGTTCCTCCCTGTGCGGAAACAGGGTAGAAACAACCTCTTCCCGGAGCCGAGGCTGGAGACTCTGAGTGATCGGGGGGGCCCAGGGTCTCAATTTTCCCGTCACAGCCTTGTAGGGCCTACCCCATGGATCCCGATTGAGAGCCTCCAATGACTCCTCCCACGCACGGGTTTTGGCGTCGGCTATCGCCATCTGCAGTGCCTTTTTGGCGTCATTGTAGGCGGCATACAGGACAGCCATCTGGGTTTCGTCCCTGCGCCTTCTCCTGCGGTATCTGGTGTACCGGCGACGAACCTCAGCGCAGGACACACGCATTTGTGCGATCTCCGCAGTCCACCAGTACACCTGATCCTTAGGAGGACCAAGCCTAGCTCGGGGCATTGACGCGTCGCATACTTGCGTCATCGCCTCCCGAAACCAGTCTGCTTCATCCTCTATTACCACAGGTCCTTCAGACGCAGACACCCAGGACTGAACCAATGCCGCCTCCTTGGCCAGCTCTGAATCAAGGGCTTTCAGCCGCCATGCGGGACTCATGCCACTCGAAGGTCGGATTGGGCTACGCGGTACTCCCTGGAGCAGAGTGGAGATGTCAAACCGAATGTACCGGTGATCTGACAAGGTCTCCACGTCCTCCAGAACTTCCCAGCCCCGGACTCGGCGCGCCAGGGCGGAGCTCGCGAATGAGACGTCCACGATTGAACCGCCCTGATACCGCACGCACGTGTCTACCGACCCCCGATTAAGGACCGATAGGCCGTAAGTCAAGAGCCAATCCTCCAAGAACTCGCCCCTGGCATCCGTCACGGGAGATCCCCATGCCACAGACTTGGCGTTAAGATCCCCGGCCACAAGCACAGGGTGAGGATGGCTCTGCCTAATGAGGGCCCCCACCGCATCCATGAAGTTTTCAAACTCGGCGAGGGGTCTGTTGGGAGAGAAATAGACTCCTATTGTCATGATTTCCCCCAACAGAGCCGCGACGTATCCCCTACCCTTGACCACGTTTCCAAAGGGAGGGGAACCCGCGGCGCCCCGGCGGACTATGGCCACTAGGCCATCTCGGTCCCCAATCCAGTCATCACCAGGAGGGATGAGATATGGTTCCGGCACCACAGCCACCTGTATTCTCCACTGTGCCATGCTCTGGACTAACAAATCCTGGGCTCTGGCACAGTGGTTAATATTCGCCTGGAGCAAACGAAGGGCGTCCGTTATTCTGTGGACATCGGAACCACCACATCGTTCGCTGCCGCGCTGGTGCTTGGCGCCAAACTGGCCGCAATTGACGCGGCAGCTTTACCTCTTGACTTCTTTTTGCTTTTTTTGCTCGTCGGCCAGGCCGCGATGCAAACCTTATTTCCCAGTCTATGGGATGCTGGCTTCCCTGCAGCCGCACACACTGTACAGTATGGTGTTGCTGAGCAATCCCCAGCTTTGTGGTCAAGCTGACCACAACGGTAACACTGTCTACTACGGTCAACATCAGATTGACATTGCTCCCTTACGTGCCCCAATTCCAGGCACCGGAAGCATCGCGTCGGTCGCGACTGTAAGAGCTTTACCTGCGCCGACACCCATCCCACAAGCAAGCGCTCTTTGCTCTGTAACACCTTTTTGGCAGCTGCAGCAGGACAGCTGACCACAATTGTGCCGAGGCCTGCATGGTCTCGACGAATCACTCCTGGCTTCATGGATGCCTCCGTGCATCCTCCAGCCTTAGCTAGGGCGGCCACTACATCTTCCGGGGATACAGAATCATCCAAATCGAGGATACGTAGATCCACGCACTTTGTTGGTCTGGATACCTGTACGTCGTCTTCACTAAAGGCCTCTCTCAGTTTTTGGGCGAAAGAGTCTGCCTTTTCCCCGCTTGAAGCACCCGGAATTATGAATATCCGGGCACCCGTAGCAGCAGTCTTAAATCGGAGCCCTGGGATACCCATGCTTCCCGGGTTCACTTTAGCTCGGGCTTCTTTTATGGCTGCTGCATAAGTAAGTCCCCTCTCCAAGGCTGCTGGCTGGAGCTTAAACACTACGGCTGTCGAGCCAGGAACACGGATACGCGGCTGCAATTGCCCTTGAGGCGGCTTTTGCATAGCTGCAGGTTGTGTTTGAGGTACTTTATTCTTTTTACCCCGTCCAGCCACCGTGGTCCAAGGCTCCAATGCTCCTGGTACCGGTGCCGGTGCCAATGTCATTTGACGATTTCCCTGAGTGGGTTCGCTGCCCTGAAGTGCAGAGGGATTACTAGACTTCTTAGTTTTCCGTTGCCTCTTCTTCCCACCTCGACGAGTCCCCAGTCCAACAGACTCCTCAGATGTGGTGATTGGGGCAGTTTTGGTTCGGGCAGGAACGACTTCCTGCGGGTGAGCGGTTGATGGAACCGACGGTTGAGCTGCAGTGGTTGTTCGGTCCGCAGCCAATGGAGGTCGGGAGCGTCGCTCTGGGAGTAATCTCCCGTCAATAGCCAATGCTTCAAGCTTGGCATCCATCATAATGCCAACTTGACTCAAGATGTTCTTCGCCAGGGTTGCCGTGTCAATCTGACTAGTAGTCACAGATGACTGGTTTGCTCTCGCTTCGGCTGTCACCTTTTGCATGTCAGCCCTAAATTGGGCCAGTTCTTTTCGGATTATGGAAATTTCAGCCTCAAGGCGCAGATTCTTCGCCTGTAGCCGCTGATTTTCTTCATCCACAGATCGCTTCTGCAATACCTCCACCGTCTGGGTAATTACCGCAGCTGCGTCGCGATGCAAACCTTATTTCCCAGTCTATGGGAGGCTGGCTTCCCTGCAGCCGCACACACTGTACAGTATGGTGTTGCTGAGCAATCCCCAGCTTTATGGTCCAGCTGACCACAACGGTAACACTGTCTACTACGGTCAGCATCAGATTGACATTGCTCCCTTACGTGCCCCAATTCCAGGCACCGGAAGCATCGCGTCGGTCTCGACTGTAAGAGCTTCACCTGCGCTGACACCCAGCCCACAAGCAAGCGCTCTTTGCTCTGTAACACCTTTTTGGCGGCTGCAGCAGGACAGCTGACCACGATTGTACCGAGGCCTGCATGGTCCCGACGAATCACTCCTGGCTTCATGGATGCCTCCGTGCATCCTCCAGCCTTAGCTAGGGCGGCCACTACCTCTTCCGGGGATATAGAATCATCTAAATCGAGGATACGTAGATCCACGCACTTTGTTGGTCTGGATACCTGAACGTCGTCTTCACTGAAGGCCTCTCTCAGTTTTTGGGCGAAAGAGTCTGCCTTTTCCCCGCTTGAAGCACCCGGAATTATGAATAACCGGGCGCCCGTAGCAGCGGTCTTGAATCGGAGCCCTGGGATACCCATGCTTCCCGGGTTCACTTTAGCTCGGGCTTCTTTTATGGCTGCTGCATAAGTAAGTCCTCTCTCCAAGGCTGCTGGCTGGAGCTTAAACACAACGGCTGTCGAGCCAGGAACTCGAATACGCGGCTGCAATTGCCCTTGAGGCGGCTGTTGCATAGCTGCAGCTTGTGTTTGTGGTACTCTATTCTTTTTACCCCGTCCAGCCACCGTGGTCCAAGGCTTCTCCAAGGCTGCCGGTACCGGTGCCGGTGCCAATGTCATTTGACGATTTCCCTGAGTGGGTTCGCTGCCCTGAAGTGCAGAGGGATTAGACTTCTTATTTTTTCGTTGCCTCTTCTTCCCACCTCGACGAGTCCCCAGTCCAACAGACTCCTCAGATGTGGCGATAGCACCACTTTGCTTCTGTTCAGCCGCCCGGGGAGGGTTCGGCACTGGGGCAGTTTTGGTTCGGAAAGGGACGACTTCCTGCGGGTGAGCGGTTGATGGAACCCTTGATTGAGCTGCAGTGGTTGTTTGATCCGCAGCCAAGGGAGGTCGGGAGCGTCGCTCTGGAAGCAATCTCCCATCAATAGCCAATGCTTCAAGCTTGGCATCCATCATGATACCAACTTGACTCATGATGTTCTTCGCCAGTGTTGCCGTGTCGATCTGACTAGTAGTCACAGATGACTGGTTTGCTCTCGCTTCGGCTGACACCTTTTGCATGTCGGCCCTAAATTGGGCCAGCTCTTTCCGAATTATAGAAATTTCAGCCTCAAGTCGCAGATTCTTCGCCTGCAACCGTTGATTTTCTTCATCAACAGATCGCTTCTGCAGTATCTCCACCAGACGGTGGAGTGGGTAATTACCGCAGCTGCGTCTTTTAAAGCTCGAACAAATGTTCCTTTAAGATGAGTAGATTTTGTGGCAATCTTTGAGATAATGGTTACAGAATCCCTCACCCTCTTACTCAAATCTTGTGCTGTCAATTCGTCCACCTCAGACGGGGCAGTCGGCGCGCCCGAGTCAATAAGAGGATGAATCTCTTGTGCCAGCTGTATCACTTCATCTTCAACCTGGGTCTCCGATTTATTGCGCCTCATCGCAGTAAGTTGGGCCCTAGTTGGAGTCAGACTGATCGGAGAGTTTGATCCTCTACCTCTCCGGGCACAGGTGGCTTTTGGAGATCCTACCCGCTCCGAGCTGGATCCACTATCTGATCTCGAATGGATTGAAGGATTTGAACGCGTCCGCTTCCTCCAGAACCTACTCATTGTTCCAGAGTCCGACACGCTCGGCTCGATATCCATTCCCACAGATTGTACTTCTTTCTCCTCCTTTTCTTTGCCTTGCACCTGCAACGGCATAATCCTCTCCAGTACCACACTGCAGTGTAGTGTTGGCGTATTGGGTTGCGAGCAACCACCATCCTCATTGTTGTGACCATCACGGCCACCCTCCTCTAAAACTTCAATATTTTTAACAAACTCCATATCATTCCCACGAAAATGGGGGAAATTTCCTCGACTTAGGCAGAGACCCCGTACCTAAGAAGGTCTTATGTGTAACCCACACTGGTGGCGACAGGTGCCAGTGTGGGGACACGCACTATCGACCAGACTCCAACTGGCCATGCATCTCCTCGCGGTGCGGCGCCGCTTAAGATTTGGGTAATTTTTTAGAGAGGTTTTCTTCCTCGCAGGCCCAGCCAATTAAGGCAAGGCCCCCCGGTCCACGTAGGCCTCCTGCCATCGTTGCAGATTCCGGGCTGACCGGCGGTGACCTTAAAAAAGGCCGCGTCCGGAGGCAGTGTAAATGCTCACCGGACCCGCCGCTCCCCTTCGTCGGAAAAGGAAATAAGGAAGAAGGCAAGGAAAGTAGGAAGGATAGGGCAGTCGGCCTCACTGGAAGCGGACATACCCTTTAGGATGGGAAGTGGAACGTGGGACAAGATAGGAAGGGACGTGTTGCTCTTAGTCTGGTCTCTCACCCCGAGCCTGCCCGGTATGGGTGGCCCTCCGGTATAGCCTCGGGGATCACAGAAACACGCAAGCTCCCCCACCACGGCAAGGTGGCAACACAGTCGGGGGAGGGGGGAGAACCTTTTTTTTTTTTTTTTTTTTGACAAGGTGGAAAATGCATTACGCATTCGACCCCCCGCCTTGGGAGCGGCGGGGAGGATATGTGGGACTCCCTCATCTCCCCTTCTCATTATGAGAAGGGGTAGAGAGGTTTACCCACTAAAAACCACCTTGGCGTACCCTCGCACTCCGGTTACTCGGGCACCGTGGAACCCGCTCTAAGCATTCTCCACGATGCCCACCGGTCGCCCCGGCCTCTGCCAGGGCTTCCCGCGTCAATGGGGGGATGGCCGAATACGCATGGCCACCCCCCAGACCGCCGAGTGACTTGTCACGGCAGGCGGAGGTCTCCCATCCTCCGCCCGCAGTCACTAAGGGTGAAGGCGCGCGGCAAACTGCCGCCGCCTCAACCCCGGCCGCCTACGCCGGAGCGGGTGCGCGAGAGGATCGTCCTCGCGCTCCCGCTCCGCCTCCTCCTTCTGCGAGATAACAATCTCGCAGAAGGAGACCACTGCCTCCCAGGACCCCTCACTGCTGAGCATCGCAGAGACGACGCTATGCAGCGAGAGGTCCACCCGCTGGATTGCCCGTGCCATGAGGCCCCTCTCCGCATCCCAACGACTGCACACCTGAAAGGTGTGCTCAGCCGTGTCGTCGGGATCTCCGCACTCATGGCACCGTGGGCTCGGCTCCCTCCCAATGTTGTGCAGGTGATGACCGAAACAGCCGTGTCCGGTCAACACCTGCACTAGTCGGTACGTCAGCGCGCCGGCTGCCCTCTTACACCATTGGTCCATCACTGGGAGGATCGCCCCCACGGTACGAGTCCCGTACGGGGCGTCCTCCAGGATGGACTTCCACCTTTCTCTCAGCCGGCGCGCTGTCATACGGCGGGAGGCCTCCACCTCCTCAGGGTCCGGGCGTTCACCTCTTGCCCGAGCCCTGGACCTAACTGAATAGGTTTCCGCCTGCACCTCAGCGTCCAACTCCCACGGAGGGGTGCAGGCGAGGAGGCAGGCCGCCGCGTGGGCCACTGAGCCGTAGGCCCTGGCCATCCGCTGGGCCACGGCCCGCTGTGGCCCCCTCAGAAGGGCCCTGTTTCGGGCGGACAACCTATCCGCCCATATCGGGGCCCCATACAGGGCCATGCTCCTCACCACGCCGGCGAACAGCCGCCGGCACGAGGAGCCTGGCCCCCCAATGTTGGGCAGGAGTCTGCCCAGCGCTTGCGCGGCGCCCCTGATTCGGGGAGCAAGTCTTCTGAAGTGCTCCCCGAAATCCCACTTCCGGTCCAATGTAAGCCCCAGATATTTAATGTGGGGCTCTACCTGGACCGTCCCTCCTGGAAGTGAGAGCGCCGCGCCCGCAGGCAGCCTCCATGCCCTCCCTCGCCCCCCGAAGACCGTAGCGTCGGTCTTCGGGAGGGCCACCTTTAGGCCGAGCTGCTCGATCCCCCGGATCATCAGCTCGGCCGCTTCCTCCGCATCGCGGAGGGTCTCCCACCCATCTTTCCCGCGCACAGCCACCATCGTGTCGTCTGCATAGCAGACGGTGATTGTGCGCGGGAGGGTCTCCCCTCTGATGGCCCGGTCGTACCCCAGGTTCCAGAGCAAGGGGCCGAGTACGGAACCCTGGGGCACGCCGCAGGCCATCCTCCTCTCCCCCCTCTGCCCGTCCTTATTTTCGTAGAGAACTACCCTCTCGGTAAGGTAGTTCTCTACGATCCTTCTCAGGTAGTGGGGCACTCCATGATACTGAAGTGCCCCACTTATCACCCCATAGGGGAGGGTGCCGAACGCGTTCGCGATGTCTAGAGACACCGCGACCACACCCTCTCCCCTGCTCGACGCGTCGTCGCAGAAGTCCCTGAGGGACTTTATCGCGTCGAGCGTGGACCGTCCTCCTCGGAACCCGAACTGTCTATCAGACACGTCCGGGCCGGCGGTCTCAAGGTGCTGCTGGATCCGGTGGGCCAGGATACGTTCAAACGTTTTCCCGGCCTCATCCAGCAACACTATGGGGCGATAGGCGGACGGGCAGTCCGCAGGCCGACCATCTTTGCGGAGGAGGCAGAGCCGCCCCTCCTTCCACACCCTCGGGAACCGTCCCTCCTTCAGGCAGTCATCCATGAGCTGCCTGAGGCGACTCCCGAGGTGTCCCAGGGCGACCGTGAGGACACGACCAGGGACCCCGTCTGGTCCCGGGGCCTTTTTGCAGCCCCTGAGTCGGTCCGTCACTCTTTCGAACTCGTCGTCGCTTATGGGTGCGACGGCGAGTTCGGCCTCCGCAATGGCCATCGTCGGGGGAGAGAACGCTGGGGCGGGCGGGAAAAGCCCCTCCAACACCCTACTGAGGAGGTCGGGCTCCATTGAATCTATGGGGGGGGCCGTGCGCAGCTTGTTGCGCACCATCTTATACGGCCGCCCCCACGGATCCCTGTCAAGGGTGGCCAAGAACGAGCAGTGTGCTTCGTCCTTGGCCACGGCGATCGCCACTATCAGGGCCCCCTTTGCCTCTTTGAGGGCCCTGTGGAGCCCCTCCTCCTCCTCCTCTGTGTGCCGCCTGCGCCTACAATGCTGGTAGGCGCGGCGGGCACAGTTGCTGGTGGTCCGCAGGGCCGCTATTTCTGCGGACCACCAGTACACCCTCTTGCGGGCGGACGGGCGTCCGGCCCGGGGCATTGCCGCGTCGCACACCCTCTGTAGTGCGGCGCGGAACCGAGCCGCCCTCTCGTCGACTCCGAGGGTGGCGGGAGGGGCTGCACACCAAGCCTCCTCCATCGCCGCCTCGTCCGCCCTTTCCCTATCCAGGTGGGTCAGAGCCCACCTGGGAAACCCTCTTCGGCCCCGGCCTCTTGTTCCCCCCCCTGGGGTTGGCGACGGCAGGACGCCATTGGAGACCCTCATTCTGATGTACAGATGATCAGAGAGGGTCTCGACGTCCTCCAGGACGCGCCAATCAGTGACGCGCGCGGCTATGGCGGGGGTCGCGAACGTTACGTCCACGACTGACCCCCCCCGCCGCCGCACGCATGTGTTGACGCTGCCCTGGTTCAGGATGATTAGTCCCGTTGCCGTCGCCCAGTCCTCGAGGGCGGTCCCTCGGGGGTCCGTGACTGGGGAACCCCACGCCGAACTCTTGGCGTTAAGGTCCCCCATGACCATCACCTGTGACGGGGCAGCTCTACCAACTACCCCGTTCAGGACCCCCAGGAAGCGCTCGAAGGCGCGTAACGGCTTGTTGGGGGAGAAGTACACCGCCACTATCACGGTGTCAATCCCCCATTTGGCCGCCACGTAACCCGGGCCGCCCTCGATCCTCGAGAGGGGGGGGAAATCCCCATGAGCCGGCACTGATATTGCCACTACTCCGTCTGTCGCCCCAGCCCAGTAAGGAAGGGGAGGGACGAAGTAGGGCTCTGCGACCACCGCGACGCCAATTCCCCACTCCGCCATGTGTTGCATCAGGAGATCCTGTGCCCTGGCGGAGTGGTTGGCGTTGACCTGCAGGACGTCCAAGTGCTGGTGTGCTGGCATTTAGACGTCCATGCGGTTCTCCTCATTTTGGCCGGTGGCCGTTCCTGCTGGGGTGGGGCGGGTGGGGCGGGTGGGCTCCGTCCGCATCGATTTGCCCCTGACCTCGGGGGGGAAGCATCTCGACCCCCCCATCGTGTGGCTGGCCGGGAGTTTGGCGTGGTGGCACACTGCGCACCACTCCTTCTCCCCCGTACACTCCCTGCGGAAGTGCCCCTCCACACCGCACCGGTAGCAGGTATTGCTCCGGTCGACGCTTGAGGGGCACAACTCCCGCGTGTGGCCAACACACATGCATCTATAACAACGCATGGGTGTCGGCCCAGCCACGGTGACGGTGGCCTCAGCCCACCCCACCTGGATTTTACCCCGCTTTATGAGGCCCTGTGCCGTCTCCACTGGGCACTGGACGAGAGCTGATCCAGTGCCGTCGTAGAGGACACGGATGCCCCCCACCTTTATGTGGGCCTCATCACAGACCCCCGCTTTGACGATGGCCGCCGTCAGCTTCTCTTTGGAAGCCGACTCGTCCAGACCACCTATCTGGACAGCGGCCATTTTTTGTGGGCGGCTGACGATGGCGACATCCCCCACTATTTCTTGCAGCCTGGCTGCAAGAGCGTCTGCCGCCCGCCCTCTATCGGCACTGTCGGCCCCAGGAACCTCGATGATTCGACCCCCCGTCATCGAGTTCCGCACCCTGACATGCTGGAGGCCCACCTCCTCCAGGCTAAGGCTATTAATGGCCTTAGCCATGGTCTCCCGCATCGTTGTGGCGGTGGTTAGGTCCTTCCGAAGAGTGACCGCCACCGCCGCCGTCTTGGGTGCAAGCAGCGCCTTCGGTTTAGGCGCTGCCTTTTTCGCCGGGGCCTCTGGGGCTGGGGGGGCAAGCGAGGCCTTGCCCTTGCCTTTCCCCTTCCCCCTGCGGGTGACCGTTGCCCAGCTTTCAGCCTCCGGCTGGCCCGGTCCCTCCTCCACGGGCGCCGCCGGTGGCAAAGCCGGGGCGGTCGCCGACGTTTTGGACGCCTTGGGGGCTTTAGGGGCCCTTACCTTTTGGGGGCGGCCATCTCCCAGTCTCGCCCCCTCCGAATCCCTCGTAGGGGTCGGCGCAGGGGTCGGCGTCGACGTGGGTGGCATGGCCGGCCCCGCAGCCCTCCTCAAATCGGCCGCCAGCGGGGGGCGGATGATGGGTGCCGGCGGCAGGCGCCTGCTCAACTCCTCGATCCGAACATTGACCATGTTCCCCAAGGAGGTGAACAGGTCACCCTTCAGCTGCTCGATGGCCGCCATCAGGTCCACCGCGCCCGGAGCTGGGGCCTGGGCCGGGGGGGCCGAACACTCATGCTCCGGCGGAGGGGCCGGGGGGGGCATAATCTGGCGCTCCGAGAAAGCGACACGGAGCGCCCTGGTCTCCGCCTGGCTAATGGCCAGCTGCTCCCGCATCCGCTTTATGTCCGCCCTAAGGCTGCGGATCTCCTCTGCCTCCGTCCGGTCCTCGACCTCGTCCATTGCCGCGGTGATTGTGCGGCAGGCCCGATTGATCTGCCCCCAGATCTCTCCCTTCAGGTTGCCCGACTTCCGGGCGCCCTCCAGGATCAGGCCCGCCGCTATGCGGGTCGCCTCTATAGGGCTCGCACTAGTTAGCGCGAGCCCCTCCCCCTTCGTTCCCTTGGAGCGGAGCTCCGGGAAGTCTTTCTTGTAGGCGGCAGCGGCGGAAATGTCGGAGTCCGAGTGCACGAACCCCTCCCGCCCTGACACCTTCGTCGAGGCCGCGTACGACCTCACCCCCGATTTTCCCCTGCCCCTGCGGGCCGTACCAACCTTAGGCCCGTTCTCGGGCCTAGGGTCATCCTCACGGTCCTCATGCCCTCGTTTTTGGGGCTGAGGAGTCGTCCGCCGAACTTCATTTTCCTCCTCAGATTCTGAGGAGTAAATTGCCCTCCTCCTGAAAGAGGGGGGACCCCCCCCTTTCGCGGACGTGGCCCTTGCGGCCTCGTCCATGCTCACACCAAGTAACGCCGAAATCCGACCACCAGGACCGAAGTTATTGACGTCCGAAGATAGTCAATAAAAACGGTCAAGCGCGACTCGGATTTCGACTTTCCTATACAATTTGTGGGATTGCCCCTGAATGTTCAGAATAGCAATCCCAGAAATTGTTTTTCAAATTTGACGCCCTTCCCGGGGTCGCCGGTCCTCGCCAAAAATACTAAAAAATAGGGGAGAGCGAGCTCTTCCCTATAGAATTAACACCCTTGCCAGAGGGGCAAGGGGCCCAAAGTTATAAACAAAACAAATTAACAAAACTTAACAAAATTTTAAACTAAAATATTAAAGATAATTTGAAATGAAAATTTAAATAAAAACGAAACCCCCCCTCTGAATGAAACAAAAAGTACCCCACGCGTTGGCCGACTATCGCCGCTATGTCTCAGCCCTAAAAAGGGCTTCGAGCGATAACGGGAACACCGACCAATTTGCGGAGCAAAAACGTAAACAAACAAAAACCAACAAACAACAAATCCAATCAAAATAACAACAAAATCCAGAATAAGTAAGCCAAGTCAAAAGATAATGCAGAATCGATAGTCAATATAACACGTACTAAGCAAGAGTCAAAGTGGTTCTCGAAATCGCAGAAATCCTCAAGAAAAAACACCTCCCAGGGGGGGAGAACCTTTTTTTTTTTTTTTTTTTTTTGTTTTACAAGGTGGAAAATGCTTTACGCATTCGACCCCCCGCCTTGGGAGCGGCGGGGAGGATATGTGGGACTCCCTCATCTCCCCTTCTCATTATGAGAAGGGGTAGAGAGGTTTACCCACTAAAAACCACCTTGGCGTACCCTCGCACTCCGGTTACTCGGGCACCGTGGAACCCGCACTAAGCATTCTCCACGATGCCCACCGGTCGCCCCGGCCTCTGCCAGGGCTTCCCGCGTCAATGGGGGGATGGCCGAATACGCATGGCCACCCCCCAGACCGCCGAGTGACTTGTCACGGCAGGCGGAGGTCTCCCATCCTCCGCCCGCAGTCACTAAGGGTAAAGGCGCGCGGCAAACTGCCGCCGCCTCAACCCCGGCCGCCTACGCCGGAGGGGGTGCGCGAGAGGATCGTCCTCGCGCCCCCGCTCCGCCTCCTCCTTCTGCGAGACGATTATCTCGCAGAAGGAGACCACCGCCTCCCAGGACCCCTCGCTGCTGAGCATCGCAGAGACGACGCTATGCAGCGAGAGGTCCACCCGCTGGATCGCCCGTGCCATGAGGCCTCTCTCCACATCCCAACGACTGCACACCTGAAAGGTGTGCTCAGCCGTGTCGTCGGGATCTCCGCACTCATGGCACCGTGGGCTCGGCTCCCTCCTGATGTTGTGCAGGTGATGACCGAAACAGCCGTGTCCGGTCAACACCTGCACCAGCCGATACGTTAGCGCGCCGGCTGCCCTCTCCAACCATTCGTCCATCACTGGGAGGATCGCCCCCACGGTACGTGTCCCGTACGGGGCGTCCTCCAGGATGGACTTCCACCTTTCTCGCAGCCGGCGCGCCGTCATACGGCGGGAGGCCTCTACCTCCTCAGGGTCCGGGCGTTCACCTCTTGCCCGGGCCCTGGACCTAACCGCGTAGGTTTCCGCCTGCACCTCGGCGTCCAACTCCCATGGAGGGGTGCAGGCGAGGAGGCAGGCCGCCGCATGGGCCACTGAGCCGTAGGCCCTGGCCATTCTCTGGGCCACGGCCCGCTGTGGCCCCCTCAGTAGGGCCCTGTTTCGGGCGGACAACCTGTCCGCCCATATTGGGGCCCCATACAGGGCCATGCTCCTCACCACGCCGGCGAACAGCCGCCGGCAAGAGGAGCCTGGCCCCCCAATGTTGGGCAGGAGTCTGCCCAGCGCTTGCGCGGCGCCCCTGATTCGGGGAGCAAGTCTTCTGAAGTGCTCCCCGAAATCCCACTTCCGGTCCAATGTAAGCCCCAGATATTTAATGTGGGGCTCTACCTGGACCGTCCCTCCTGGAAGTGAGAGCGCCGCGCCCGCAGGCAGCCTCCATGCCCTCCCTCGCCCCCCGAAGACCGTAGCGTCGGTCTTCGGGAGGGCCACCTTTAGGCCGAGCTGCTCGATCCCCCGGATCATCAGCTCGGCCGCTTCCTCCGCATCGCGGAGGGTCTCCCACCCATCTTTCCCGCGCACAGCCACCATCGTAGGGGGGGAGAACCTAACCTTTTTTTTTTTTTTTTTTTTTTTTTACAAGGTGGAAAATGCTTTACGCATTCGACCCCCCGCCTTGGGAGAGGCGGAGGGGATATGTGGGACTCCCTCATCTCCCCTTCTCATTATGAGAAGGGGTAGAGAGGTGGCATGGCCGGCCCCGCAGCCCTCCTCAAATCGGCCGCCAGCGGGGGGCGGATGATGGGTGCCGGCGGCAGGCGCCTGCTCAACTCCTCGATCCGAACATTGACCATGTTCCCCAAGGAGGTGAACAGGTCACCCTTCAGCTGCTCGATGGCCGCCATCAGGTCCACCGCGCCCGGAGCTGGGGCCTGGGCCGGGGGGGCCGAACACTCATGCTCCGGCGGAGGGGCCGGGGGGGGCATAATCTGGCGCTCCGAGAAAGCGACACGGAGCGCCCTGGTCTCCGCCTGGCTAATGGCCAGCTGCTCCCGCATCCGCTTTATGTCCGCCCTAAGGCTGCGGATCTCCTCTGCCTCCGTCCGGTCCTCGACCTCGTCCATTGCCGCGGTGATTGTGCGGCAGGCCCGATTGATCTGCCCCCAGATCTCTCCCTTCAGGTTGCCCGACTTCCGGGCGCCCTCCAGGATCAGGCCCGCCGCTATGCGGGTCGCCTCTATAGGGCTCGCACTAGTTAGCGCGAGCCCCTCCCCCTTCGTTCCCTTGGAGCGGAGCTCCGGGAAGTCTTTCTTGTAGGCGGCAGCGGCGGAAATGTCGGAGTCCGAGTGCACGAACCCCTCCCGCCCTGACACCTTCGTCGAGGCCGCGTACGACCTCACCCCCGATTTTCCCCTGCCCCTGCGGGCCGTACCAACCTTAGGCCCGTTCTCGGGCCTAGGGTCATCCTCACGGTCCTCATGCCCTCGTTTTTGGGGCTGAGGAGTCGTCCGCCGAACTTCATTTTCCTCCTCAGATTCTGAGGAGTAAATTGCCCTCCTCCTGAAAGAGGGGGGACCCCCCCCTTTCGCGGACGTGGCCCTTGCGGCCTCGTCCATGCTCACACCAAGTAACGCCGAAATCCGACCACCAGGACCGAAGTTATTGACGTCCGAAGATAGTCAATAAAAACGGTCAAGCGCGACTCGGATTTCGACTTTCCTATACAATTTGTGGGATTGCCCCTGAATGTTCAGAATAGCAATCCCAGAAATTGTTTTTCAAATTTGACGCCCTTCCCGGGGTCGCCGGTCCTCGCCAAAAATACTAAAAAATAGGGGAGAGCGAGCTCTTCCCTATAGAATTAACACCCTTGCCAGAGGGGCAAGGGGCCCAAAGTTATAAACAAAACAAATTAACAAAACTTAACAAAATTTTAAACTAAAATATTAAAGATAATTTGAAATGAAAATTTAAATAAAAACGAAACCCCCCCTCTGAATGAAACAAAAAGTACCCCACGCGTTGGCCGACTATCGCCGCTATGTCTCAGCCCTAAAAAGGGCTTCGAGCGATAACGGGAACACCGACCAATTTGCGGAGCAAAAACGTAAACAAACAAAAACCAACAAACAACAAATCCAATCAAAATAACAACAAAATCCAGAATAAGTAAGCCAAGTCAAAAGATAATGCAGAATCGATAGTCAATATAACACGTACTAAGCAAGAGTCAAAGTGGTTCTCGAAATCGCAGAAATCCTCAAGAAAAAACACCTCCCAGGGGGGGAGAACCTTTTTTTTTTTTTTTTTTTTTTGTTTTACAAGGTGGAAAATGCTTTACGCATTCGACCCCCCGCCTTGGGAGCGGCGGGGAGGATATGTGGGACTCCCTCATCTCCCCTTCTCATTATGAGAAGGGGTAGAGAGGTTTACCCACTAAAAACCACCTTGGCGTACCCTCGCACTCCGGTTACTCGGGCACCGTGGAACCCGCACTAAGCATTCTCCACGATGCCCACCGGTCGCCCCGGCCTCTGCCAGGGCTTCCCGCGTCAATGGGGGGATGGCCGAATACGCATGGCCACCCCCCAGACCGCCGAGTGACTTGTCACGGCAGGCGGAGGTCTCCCATCCTCCGCCCGCAGTCACTAAGGGTAAAGGCGCGCGGCAAACTGCCGCCGCCTCAACCCCGGCCGCCTACGCCGGAGGGGGTGCGCGAGAGGATCGTCCTCGCGCCCCCGCTCCGCCTCCTCCTTCTGCGAGATAACAATCTCGCAGAAGGAGACCACTGCCTCCCAGGACCCCTCGCTACCTACCTACCTTTGGAGGCTGGGCGGGAGGCGTGGGCTGCGGGCGGGCAGCCGGTTGAGCCATCGGAGACCCTCATTCTGATGTAGAGATGATCAGAGAGGGTCTCGACGTCCTCCAGGACGCGCCAATCGGTGACGCGTGCAGCTATGGCGGGGGTCGCGAACGTGACGTCCACGACCGACCCCCCCCTACCAACTACCGTTCAGGACCCCCAGGAAGCGCTCGAGAGGGGGGGGAAATCCCCATGAGCCGGAACTGATATTGCCACTACTCCGTCCGTCGCCCCTGTAAGGAAGGGAGGGACGAAGTAGGGCTCTGCGACCACCGCGACGCCAATTCCCCACTCCGCCATGTGTTGCATCAGGAGATCCTGTGCCCTGGCGGAGTGGTTGGCGTTGACCTGCAGGACGTCCAAGTGCTGGTGTGCTGGCATTTAGACATCCATGCGGTTCTCCTCATTTTGGCCGGTGGCCGTTCCTGTGGTGGTGGGGCGGGGGGGGCGGGCGTCCATCATCCACACCGATTTGCCCCTGACCTCGGGGGGGGAGCACTTCGATCCCCCCATCGTGTGACTGGCTGGGAGTTTGGCGTGGTGGCACACTGCGCACCACTCCTTCTCCCCCGAGCACTCCCTGTGGAAGTGCCCCTCCGCACCGCACCGGTAGCAAGTATTGCTCCGGTCGATGCTTGAGGGGCACAACTCCCTCGTGTGGCCAACATTCATGCACCTGTAACAGCGCATGGGTGTTGGCCCAGCCACGGTGACGGTGGCCTCCGCCCACCCCACCTGGATTTTTCCCCGCTTGATGAGGCCCTGTGCGGTCTCCACTGGGCACTGGACAAGAACCAATCCAGTGCCGTCCTAGAGGACACGGATGCCCCCCACCTTTACGTGGGCCTCATCACAGCCCCCCTCTTTGACGATGGCCGCCGTCAGCTTCTCCTTTGTCGCTGACTCGTCCAGACCGCCAATCTGGACTGCGGCCATTTTTTGTGGGCGGCTGACGATGGCGACGTCCCCCACAATTTCTTGCAGCTTGGCTGCAAGAGCGTCTGCCGCCCGCCCTCTGTCGGCACTGTCGGCCCCGGGGACCTCAATGATTCGGCCCCCCGTCATTGAGTTGCGCACCCGGACGTGCTGCAGGCCCACCTCCTCCAGGCTCAAGCCATTGATGGCCTTGGCCATGGTGTCCCGCATAGTTGTGGTGGTGGTCAGGTCCTTCCTCATGTTGACCGCTACCGCCGCAGTCCTGGGTGCTTGCAGCGCCTTAATTTTAGGCGCTGCCTTCTTCACCGGGGCCGCTCGGGCAGGGGGGGCAAGCGAGGCTTCAGCCTTGCCCTTGCCCTTCCCCTTCCCCCTACGGGTGACCGTTGCCCAGCTGTCAGTCTCCGGCTGGCCCGGTCCCTCCTCCACGGACACTGCCGGTGGCAAAGCCGGGGCGGTCGCCGTGGGCGCCTTGGAGGCCTTCTATCTCCCAGTCTCGCCCCCTCCGAATCCCTCGAAGGGGTCGGCGCAGGGGTTGGCGTCGGCGTGGGCGGCGTAACCGGCCCCGCAGCCCTCCTCAGGTCGGCCGCCAGCAGGGGCGGACGATGGGTGCCGGCGGCAGGCGCCTGCTCAGCTCCTCGATGCGGACATTCACCATGTTCCCCAAGGAGGTGAACAGGTCACCCTTCATCTGCTCTATTGCCGCCATAAGATCCGTCGCGCCCAGGGCCGGGGCCTGGGGCGGGGGGCCCGGGGGGGCCGAGCACTCATGCACCGGCGGTGGGGCCGGGGGGGGTACAATCTGGCGCTCCGAGAAGGCCAAGCGGAGCGCCTTCGTCTCCGCCTGGCTGATGGCCAGTTGTTCCCGCATCCGCTTAACGTCTGCCTTCAGGCTGCGGATCTCCTCCGCCTCCGTCCGGTCCTCCACCTCATCCATCGCCGCGGTGATGGTGCGGCAGGCCCGATTGATCTGTCCCCAGATCTCACCTTTCAGGTTTCCCGACTTTCGGGCGCCCTCCAGGATCAGGCCCGCCGCTATGCGGGTCGCCTCTATTGGGCTCGCACTACCCTTTCTACCAAAGTCCTTTTTGTAGGCGGCGGCGGCGGAGATATCGGAGTCCGAGCAAATGAACTCCTCCCGGGCCCTTGTCCCCTTTGTAGAGGCCGAGTATGTCCTGACCCCCCCCGCTTTCCTGCCCCTGCGGGCCGTTCCAACCTTCGGCCCATTATCGGGCCTCGGGTCGTCCTCCTCATCCTCATGTCCCCTTTTTTGGGGCTGTGGAGTCGACTGCCGAGCCTCATTCTCGGCCTCTGACTCTGAGGAGTAAATTATCCTCCTTAGGAGAGAGGGGGGACCCCCCCCTTTCGCTGACGTGGCCCTTGCGGCCTCGTCCATCCTCCCACCGGGTTTCGTCGAATCCGACCACTAGGACCGAAGTTATTGACGTCCGAAGATAGTCAATAAAGACGGTCAAGCGTGTGACGGATTTCGACTATTCCATACAATTAATGGAACAGCCCCTGAAAGTTTGCAAAAGCAATTTAAAACTTTAAAACTCAAATTTGAGACCCTTCCCGGGGTCGCAGGTCCTCCCAAAAAATACCTAAAAATAGGGGAGAGCGAGCTCTTTCCCCTTTAATTCCCACCCCTGCCAGAAGAGCTAGGGGCCCAAAGTTATTGGCAAATGAAATTTGCAAAAACTTATAATAATTTTTGAACAAAAATAAAAGTTAATTTAAGTTAAAAATTTGGATAACTTCCAAACCCCCCCCTTGGATAGAGACCAAATATGTCCCAAACGATGGCCGAATATCGCCGCTATGTCTTAGCCCAGAAATGGGCTTCGAGCACTAACGGCAACACCGACCAATTTACAAAGCAAAAACGTAAACAAACAAATAATCCACAAACAACAAATCCAATCAAAAAGTAACAAAATCCGAGATAAACAAGCCAAGTCAAAAGATAGAGCGGAATCGATAGTCAATATAACACGCAGAAAGCAAGAGTCAAAGTGGTTCTCGAAATCGCAGAAATCCTTCAGAAAAAACACCTCAACCTAACCTAACCTAACCTAACCTTAAATTTTGCTAGATTTTTACACAAAAGTGCGTGCGGCTTGAAATTGGTCGCGATAACAGTGTGTTTTTGGAGTGCCATTGTAAGCGCAATTGTGTTGGCCACCATTTTGTGCTATTTCTGGATTTTTTGAGCGACTATTCGCGAAGCCCCAACACAAAATTGGAAAACCACGTGGCCACGTGGTACCCGAAAACGGCGTGACACCGACGACCTGATGACATCAAACGAAGGAGGACGCCGAGGCCGTTCATCCAACACATCAAACGTCATAATCGAACTGGAGATAGAGGATCTACAGAGGTCTGAAGTTTTTAGAAGTTAAAAAATTTTTCAAAGTCAATTATTTCCAAATTTTCAGCGACGACCCTATAATTTTTGGACTGTATATTATAGTACTTTCTAATACCTGTAAAACGACACCAATTTTAGATTTTTCCGACTTGTACTTTCCGAGCGACAGATTTGTAAAGATTGGGGGTTGTATGTATTAAGTGGATAAAACAACCCTTAAAAAATCTGAAAAAAATTACACACTATAGACTCACCCCTCAGGACACCTAATAAATTTTTTCAAAATTTTTCGATAATATTTCGGCTTGTAATAAATTATTTAACTTTATTTGTGGCTGTTGGTTTTACTACCCCTAACTTTGGAAATTTGTCGATCCGGAAAAAGTAGAACTACATCGAAATTTCTTATTGCATCTTTTAAATTAGCTTAGTCTTAATTATAGGTATTTTATTTTGATTTTTAGTTTTAATATTTATATTAAATAAGTTAAAATTTGTGAACAAGGTCACCGGCGACAAACCGCAAAATAACGTTGTCGTCAAATATCTCGGAAACGGGGGGTGCTAGACAAATTCTGAACATTTTTTCGGGGATTTTTGTAAAAATTTAAGGACATACCCTTTATTGAGGGCATTAGAAATTGACTGCTCACCATTTTGTGGTGGTAGAGTCAGCTCTTGCTGTTCTTGCTTAGATATTTACATAATTAGATCGACTTAACCAATTTTTATTTACACTTTTTACATTTTATATTTTCTTTTATTTACACTTTTACATATTTTTATTCTCACTGTTGACGCAACAGTATGTTCGGGTACAGGACCCCCAAACAGACTGGCGACAAGTCACCCACAAAGCCAGGAACTACTGCCCCGAGCGTGAGGCGCAGCGTAGGCGAGTGGAAGACTGTCGGCGCAGACCCCGCCCCCCTCTCAACAAGTACGGCGATGCAGGCAGGCCCTGCAAAACCTAAGGGTCAGAGAACTCAACCCGGAGACGGACCGACTGTACCGGTACCCGCCCGCAGAGCCTCTGGAGATGTCGCCCCACCAAAGCAACGACCAAAGGACAAAATGGTCGAAGCAAAGACCTACGTAGAAAAGGCGATGACAGCCCTGAAGACCACCCGCAACATGAAGACGGAGTTAAGGGTTGTCGTCGAGGATTCGCTCGACAAGCTACATAGCTTGGTGGTAGAGGCGGTAGCGGAGAGGAAGGAAAGTGGACAAAAGGGGAGGACTGGTGGTGCAGAGCCAGCAATTAGCAGCACTGCTGGATCTGCTCCCCCAGGCTCTACAATAACTGACCCGGGCATCATAGCTCGCATAGAGGAGCATACAAGCCTACTTCTAGAAGGACAGAAAAAGATGGAGCACATTATACAGACCCTAGAGACTCAGAAGACCGACATAGAAAAGGTGGCAACGTACGCGAGTGTGACTGCGTCACAAAAAGGGGGGGCTGAACCGAAGAGGAGCACGCTCCACTCCATCGTTGTTGCCTCTAAAGATGACCAGGATACAGGGGAAAAAGTGATGGATAAATTGCGAAAGATAGTTAATGCAGGAGAAGGCTGGATAAAAGTAGAGAGGATAAGGAAAGCAAAAGACAGAAAATTTTTAATGGGATTTCAGACAAGGGAAGATAGAGACAAAGTAAAGGACAAACTCGAAAAAGCCTGAAAGATCCTTACCGTTGAGGGTGTGAAAAATAGGGATCCGCTTCTGGTCCTCAAGAACGTCATGATCACGAAGAGTGACGAGGAGATTCTTGAGGCCTTGAGGAACCAGAACCGGGGACTTTTCCATGGCCTCAACGAGGAGGAAAATAGAGTACTGGTTAAGTACTGGAGACGTGCAAAAAACCCTCAGATCGGAAACATGGTGGTTAGCGTTTCACCCACCATTTGGAGAATCACTGTGGTGGTCCCCACATGAGACTGGACTGCGACGACATGTGGAAAAATAGAGAGCCACCTAGCTGCAGAAACTGCATGAAGGACGACAAGGAAATGGCTGACCACAACGCGTTCAGTAGGGACTGCCCAACTCGCCGAAAATTGGACGAACTGGCGCGGGAAACAGTGGCTTATAGCTGAGAGTAAAAAATTTGAAAAGCAAATAAATAATTTAGTTAGTTATACAGATGGTAAATATAGTAAAAACTACTGCTGTAATATTATGGAGGGAACAGCAACAGCAAGCAAAAGTAGTTATGTCATCATAATATAATGGTTATATTAGCGTATGACATAAAAATCCAGAGGTTGAATAAAATAATAGTGTTGGAAATAGGATTAAGAACATAAAGGTCGATATACACAAATAAAATACTAGGTTAAGCAAAATATGGTTTATATACAAAATACAACCTGATATGTAATATAAAAGATGAACACATCAAACGATGAATAAAGGTAAAGCTTGTATAGCTTCAGAATCGATTTAAAATAAAATTATAATAAATAAGAAAGAGTGTAAATTGTTAAACTATTTTAAGAAAAATGTAAACTGCCCTAGTTATAAGCTGTACAAACTGTTATATCAAAATAAATGATATCCCATCGAGTTATTTTCCCCAAGAATATAAGAAACAAAAAATAGATAGATAGAATAGAATAGGGCAAGAAATATAGGTAATGGGAACCCACCCATCCAAGTATTGAATGATGATGAATGGAAGAAAGATAAAGTATGAAGAGTGAAAGTGCGAGAGGCATAGATGCGAGAGCTAGTATGAATGAGAAATAGAAGTAGCAAATATAGGCTCCAACCACGTTGGAGGTAGAAGTATTTATAAAAACCTGGAATGGGAACGGGAACGGGAACGGTCCAGTACCGGTTCCATTTCTGGTTCCAATATCGGTTCACCCTTAAAATTCCGTTTCCGATTTCGGTTTCGGTATCGGTTCAGGTTCCGGTTCTTTTTCAGGTTTTGTCGTGTTAAGTCCAGTCATCACGTGCAGTTTCATAGGTATGTATACAAGTTTTAGAAATAATTAACTCTTAGTTTTAGATGAAAAATTTATTTTAGTTTGTAATTATATGTATATTATAAATAATAACGGAACTGGATCTGGATACGGAATTTTAATCGGTACCAGAACCAGAACTGGAACCGAGGAAGAGAAGAGAAGAGAAGAGAAGAGAAGAGAAGAGAAGAGAAGAGAAGAGAAGAGAAGAGAAGAGAAGAGAAGAGAAGAGAAGAGAAGAGAAGAGAAGAGAAGAGAAGAGAAGAGAAGAGAAGAGAAGAGAAGAGAAGAGAAGAGAAGAGAAGAGAAGAGAAGAGAAGAGAAGAGAAGAGAAGAGAAGAGAAGAGAAGAGAAGAGAAGAGAAGAGAAGAGAAGAGAAGAGAAGAGAAGAGAAGAGAAGAGAAGAGAAGAGAAGAGAAGAGAAGAGAAGAGAAGAGAAGAGAAGAGAAGAGAAGAGAAGAGAAGAGAAGAGAAGAGAAGAGAAGAGAAGAGAAGAGAAGAGAAGGCTATAATATAATTCGTATATGAAAACTAGCCAAGTCAGACCTTACACACGGTTCTGTTACTTGAACTTTGGCTTGACACGCTCCCGCGTGTCTAGATTAGCGAGTCAGGGTTTTGACTACAGATTTACCTATGTAGGTTCATTATTCATTATGCATTCAAAATAGGGATTATAGAACTGTACATTGGTTCCTTTGTTACAAATGACGGTTTATTGTTATGGAACCAATGAATGAATTTAAATATTTTCAAAAGCATAATTCATTCTTTCAAGTACCTACATACAATTATCGATTGAATTAAGTCTCAGGCGCTAATCACAATATTCCTTTCAATAGGTATCTACTTAAAATTGATGTAATAAATTAAGTAAAACGCAAAAAATATCACTGCGACGGCTAGCTCAGCCGCAGAAGGAGGATAGATTTTGGACAATTAAACAAAAGATATAAATATAGTAAATTTATAAAACTACACTATAATGTCTATAATCCCCTTAGTATGACGTTGCACAATGTTTCGTTAGTTCACTGGCCTTGGTATAAGCGGGTAGTCTGTTGCGGCGCCGATGGATGTTGGACACGACCGTTAGGTAGGCAGTAGAACGGTGCGCAGTCAGCCAGTACACGGTGACGAGCAGGATCCGCAGACAGCTTTCCTTGTAGATATTGTGGATTGAAAGTTAAGTACGCGTAGGTACTATCGTGGACCCCAAGTGGGGTTAGACAGCACTTATAAGGTAAATATCCGTTATTAATTCAATATACGCCCCATCCCCCTTAAGCTCACTAGCGGTCGCCTCGCGGCTTTGTCCATCGGATAAGCAAGCTTGTTGTGTTTGATATATAACGCTTTATAATAGCATAATAGAGATAGTGACCCTAATGAGATTATTAAAACAATATTTTTTAATTAATTGACATGTTTCATTATAATAACCAACATTGGGTCGTAATACCACGATAAGCTTGACGATAACAACTTATAATTTAGGCTACCTAATTGTATCTATGTATAGGGTTTACACCTGTCTTCGCCCGTGAATTATTTAATTTGAAATAAAATTAGTGCAACGATATATCAAGGCATGAGTCACTCGCAAATGGCTGCAGACCACAAATAATCTGAACTCAAACAACTACTTACGAGGAGGCTCTCCTCGATACAGGAAACTCAAGCGAGACAGGAGAGCGCAATTTGAGTAAAAAACAGTTTTATGATATTAAAAAAAAAATAAGACTTTTTTTAAAAAGGTAAGAAAATTATTACCTCGCCTCGCTCTTTAAGACTCGCCTCAATCCAACCAAATCTAGTTAGTCCTCGCCAACAAATAAACTGACAAGAGAATAAGTACATAACATTACCTCGATAAAATTAATGAGAGAAAATTCAAATATTATCCACATTTTTATAGCATAAATCTAATGGTAACAACGATAATATTTTTAGGGTTCCGTACCCAAAGGGTAAAATGAATTAAATGTCTATTTCCTTACCCTGCATAAATCCAAGCTAAAAATATTTCAACGGCTTTAAACGCTCTCCTATAAAGAGAGAGTAAATCTACTTGAGATAGATACATCATATCTATACAGACACACACACACACACACACATATATACTCACACACATAGTTTTCACCTCACTTATTATAATTGTAATTATGTTTATCTTGTTGTATATACTAGGTATTTGCCTTGCACATTATAAATTCAATTTTATTAACACACTTTATTATTTATAATTTAATTTGATAATTCATTTAAATTCATGTTATAATCACCAACAGATTATTTTTGTATTGTACAATACCCGTCTGTGTGGGAGAGGGCGCGGAGGGCTGCGACACAGTTCTGTTTAATTACTACAACTTTCCGTCCGTCCGTCTATCGTCGTCAAAAATCGCTGTACCCCATGAACCATAATAGTAGACAGTTAAATAATAAAATAAATATCCTGGGACATTGTTCACACACGGTTATCTGATCACAAACTAAGCAGAGCTTGTACTATGGACAACCAGATAACTGATAAGTATAATACATATACTATTTTTTTTTGTAAATACTTTTATAGATAATTACCCCCAGACTCGTGACAATCAGACATTTTCATGCACACAAATGTTTAACCAGGATGGGAATCGAATCCACGACCTGCGGTGCGATAGGTGGTGTCTTAACCAACAGGCCTGTCAGTTGAAATTATAACAGAATGTGTATTTTAAAAAATAATGAGAATAATGTATGATGGTACGGAACCCTTCGTGTGCGAGTCCGACTGGCACTTGGCCTTTTTTTTCCTGTTAGATAATTTAGGGCCAGAGAGTAAGTATATAAAGCCATACTTTGCAGGATGTTGCTATAATCCGCCGCCATGACGTCCGCGACAACAATAATACTGGTGCTGTACTTCATCCAAGGGTCGCTGGGGCACGGTAAGTGATTATTAGATTTTTTTTTAATATTTTTTTATTTTTAGTCTTTTTAGGGTTCCGAAACTCTAAAGAAAATAAAACGGAACCCTTATAGCATCACTCGTGCGTCTGTCTGTCTGTCCGAAAAAAATATACTGGATTGAGTTGAAAGTTGGTACACATATGTAAGTCGATGACCCAAACATGGACGTGTTACGTAAATAAATGAATTTCAAACATGGGGGCAAATTTTGGGGGGTCAATTAGAAAATTAAAAAAAAAAGTTTTGCAGACAATATTGTGTAACATATCAAATGAAAGGGCTTCTTGTGAGGATCTGAAATATATTTTTTTTAGAATTTTAATATAAATAGTTTTGAAGTTATTTAAGAAAATAGGCGAAAATTGACCATCCCCCCCCCCCCTTATCTCCGAAACTACTGGGCCAAACATTTTGAAAAAAAATCAGATAATAGTTCTTTACCTATAAATTACAGGAAAACCTATAAGAAGTCTCTCTAATACCTTTAAACCTGCAATTCATGGATATATATATATGTAGAGGATGGCAAAGTGAAACTCGGGAAAACTACTAAACACTGTATTTTAACTATTAAAATCTCTTATTTTTAATTACACGTCTTTTATATCGTCCTCGTCTTACGCTCCTTTTACAATCATCTCCATCTTTTTTTTATTTTCTTAAATCTAACCAATCACCTTACTCCTTTCTCTCTCCCTTTCACACCTTTCATCTTTCACTATTTCCATTTCATTCGCTCGCTCATGTTCCATTTCATGCATCCTACATATATATAATCTGAATCTTGGAAACGGCTCGAACTATTTTCATGAAATTTGGTATGCAGGGGGTTTCCGGGGCGATAAATCGATGTAGCTAGGTTTCATATTTAGAAAACACGATTTCCAAAAAAAAATTTTTTTTATAGTTACCATCAACAAATACCGTCAAATTAAAAAATATTTATGGAACTTAGTTAAACATGTACGGAACCCTCTCCATGCGAGTTTAACTCGCACTTGTCACACAGTCGGGTTTTTAACTACTTTTTTAATTTATTTTATAAGATTCACAGCAAAGCCAAACAGAATCATTTTACATAAACATAACTTATCTATACTTCTATACTAATATTATAAAGAGGAAAGATTTGTTTGTTTGTTTGTTTGTTTGTAATGAATAGGCTCCGAAACTACTGGACCGATTTCAAAAATTCTTTCACCTTTGGAAAGCTACATTATCCCCGAGTAACATAGGCTATATTATATTTAAAAAAAAATTAGGGATCCTTACTAAAACTCCAATAATGTAACATAAGGTGTAAAAAAATGACCTGAAAAATTCCTTACGTCGCGTGCGCTGCGAAAACTATTGATGATAGAACAAAATCATTTACTACGACTTTGCAGAACTCATCATTATCTACAAAAAGTGTCGCGACAGCATATGTCTAAATATTATAGTTATGTCACAGTAAGCAGTTTTTTATTCTAAAATATTAATTTATATATGCCGCCTCTTGAAAAGGCTCTTCATTTGTACCTTGGTATTAATCCTCATCAAAATAAATTACTTTATATTCAAGACGGCTTTAATACCTTTTTATAACTTTTTGAATTATTCAATTCGGACATTTCATTCGGAAGATATCACGAGTTTAAAAATGCAAGTATTAGAAAAAAGTCGCGTGGTTGTCGCTCACCGCGCTCAGCTAGCCAGCATGCGATGTAGGCTCCATGTAAGCGTCACTGGGGTACGGGGGGGGGAGTCAATGTAATCTATCTATATATATATATAAGATTATTTATCTCAAATCGTGAAGGCAAATGAATAAACTTGTGTTGCTCTGTAAACAAAGATTTTATTTTATTTTAACGTATTTTTATAACTAAAGTAAGTACACTCTTATTTAATCACAATAGCGAAACTTACCTGTAAACAAAGAAACGACATTTAAAGTTTATTATTCCACATGTCATTTCCTTCACAATTTCAACTCTTAATAATTTTATTCTAATTTTCTTACATAGCATCTATTTGACATAAACATTAGTATCTAGTCGCCATTTTATATTTTCAAGACAAACCTACTTTACCGACGCAGACCTACCCAGCCTATTTATCTATAGGGAAAATATGACAGTTCATTATACAGCTTTACCGACAATGCAGTAAGAAATACTACAGTAATTTCTTTACATCTCCCCCCTCGGGGAAGAAAATTTACAAGTGAATTTTCTTTCAAGACGATGTCCCTCTTCTTTCTTCTTTCCCTTCAACTTCTTATTCTTCATATTCGTCTAACATGGGTACTGGAATAAGTTTCGTAATATGAAATAGATTTGACTCTGTTTTCTTGCGTCCAGTATTGATTCTATATATAGATTTAGAAACTTTTTCAATAATTTGAAAAGGTCCAATTTTCAACTCTTCTAATTTTTTCCTATTTAACTTATTGCCATTTTCTACGTACACCATGTCTCCAACATTAAATTCATGGCATTTTCTATTCTTATCAAATAATATTTTGTTGTAGTTGTGTGATGTTATTGTATTTTCTAAAGCTGTTGTCCTATCTCTTATCCAGTAATTATTATTTTTTCCTTTCTTCAATTCTTCTGGTAAAATCATAACATCCGTACCATACAAAAGATAACTTGGAGAGAAACCAGTTACCGAGTGAATAGTTTGATTATATTTATTTACACACTCATGAGCTATTGTTGTCCAGGCTCTTGTATTTCCATTTTCATTAATTTTGCATCGTATTTTGTTCACCAATGTTTGGTTTAATCTCTCATTTAGGCCATTCGAGAATGGTGCATTTACTGCAGTGAATACCATAGGTATCCGTGTTTCCTCCAAGAATTTTTTAAATTCCTTGGAATTTATACCTGGATACTGATCGGTGAGAAGTATCCCGATATCTTCAATTTCTGATATATTTGTAATCAGTTTAATAAAATCATTTGCACTCTGAGTTTTTGACGTCAGGATAAATGCGTATCTCGTAAAGTGATCTACTAATAGGTGCAGATACTTCTTTGTAGATCTTGAACCTCCAAAACCTCCTATTGTATCTATAGAGACTATTTCAAATGGTTTTGTGGCCGGACCTAAGTGTGACATAAATCCAATTTTATCCTGGCCCCTTGATTTATTTTTTATACATATCTCACATTTTTTACATATTGTTTTGATATTTTTTGTCAAGTTTTTAGCTATGTATAGTGGACTAAGTGTTTTCTGCATCTGTTGTATTCCAATATGACAGAGGTTCTTATGTATATTTCTTATAAGTTTTATACTAAATTCTTCTGATAGTATTATTTTTTCTTTATTTCTGACTTTTTTATAATATATATTTTGTTTTTTCATTATTCTATCTTTATTCTTTTGTATTTCTTCATTCTTATTCTGATCCAATAAAATATCTTCCAGATTAATTAAGTTAACAATCTTTAGTTGTTCATCTTTATTTTCATTTGATTCTAATACGGGGTTTCTACTAAGGCAATCTGCTTCTAAATTATCTTTTCCTGGAGCGTATTTTATATTAAAATCATATTGTGACAGATAATACATTAAGTCACCTAGTTCTTCATCAGTTCTTGATTTCAAGTTCATATTCTCTAGTGGCTTATGGTCAGAATAAACTGTAAATGATTTTCCTATTAACCAGTATTGCCAGTATCGCACTGCCTCTTTAATGGCCAAACACTCTAAGTATATGGCTTTTTTCTTTTTTTGGGCTCCATTTAATTTCTTTGAAAAGTAAGCTACTGGCTTTTCTTTTCCATCTGGCTGTGTCTGTTTCAAAATGGCTCCAATCCCCTCTATAGAAGCGTCTGTATATATTTTGATTGGTAAATCTTTATCATAAATTTCTAAAACTGGTTGAGAGCATAGTATATTTTTTATTTTTTCAAATGCTTCTTGACATTCGTCAGACCAAATGAAATTTTGATTTTTCCTGAGTAAATTATGCAATGGATCTAGTATTATTGCACTTTTTGGAATGTATTCATGATAATAATTTATTTTTCCTAAAAACTGTCTTACATTTTTCTGCGTTTTTGGTGTGGGAAAGTTTCTTATTGAAATTAGGTTATCTTTCAATGGTTTTATAGAATTATTTTGTATTATATGACCTAGGTATTTTACTGAGCCTGATGCAAATGTGCATTTCTTAAATTTTATTTTAAAACCTTCTGTTTTAATTGCTTCTAACAGCTGTTTTAGATGATGAATGTGTTGATCAAAAGATTTTGAAAGTAATAGAATGTCATCTATGAAATTTACAGCAAAATCCGTAAGTTTGTACTTTCTCAGTATATTGCTTAATATCCTCTGAAATATTGCAGGTGCTGTTTTTAGGCCGAATGGTAAGCAAGTCCATTGATAATGTCCTTCCTGAGTCACGAATCCTGTCTTTTTTCTGTCTTCTATTCTCATGGGGATAGACCAAAATGCGGAATTGATGTCTAGGGTTGAGAAATAGTTACAATTTCTTGTTTTTGTCATTAAGTCTTCTATTAGTGGAAAAGGTTGAGCCTGCGGTACTACTATTTTATTCAGTTCTCTGAAGTCTATACATAATCTAGATTTCTTGTTTTCTTCTTTTTTAAATGCCAAGGTGACGGGTGCCGCAAATGGACTGTAGGATTCTTCTATAAGTTTATTATCCAATAACTTTGCTATTTGTTCTTCTATTTCTTTTTTATCTTCTATAGTGCATCTGTAGGGCCTTTTACTGCAATATTTGTCTAATAATAAGTCAATTCTGGCTTCGTATCCGTTGACAGTTCCGACATCATATTTATTTTTTGCAAATACTGTGTTATATTCATCAATTAATTTATTTATTTGTGATTGTTGATATTCATTTAGATGATCTATTTTTATTTCAAAATCTTCTTCTTTTACATGTTCATTGAAATTAATATTGTATTCTTTTGTATCTTTACTTTCTTCTTCTTCTGCATTAGTTTTTATATTTTCTTCATTTAAGCATTTTTTCTGAGTTATTTTTAAGTCTTCATTTTGTATTAGTTTGAACTTCTTTATCATATCTAATCCGATTAAAAAATCATATTTGAAATTTTTTTCATCAATAATGTACACATCCACATTTTTTTCTATCTCAAATATTTTTATTTTCACATTTGTCAAACCACTTGTCTTCTTGACACCATTAATTGTAACTAAATTTGCTTCGTTCATACTGTTCCCTTTAGCTTTTAGTTTTAATAGCTTAGAATTAATAAGAGAAACATTTGAACCTGAATCATAGATTCCATATATTTTTAATATATCATTCAATAGCAGTTTGACTTTTATTAATGGTGTCACTATTAGTTTTTTTGATTTGTGTTATTTAATTCGGCTTCTATTACAGAATTGTTAACATGTTTAATGTTTTTTTCTTTAATTTTATTATCTTCTTTTATTTTATCATCTTCTTTTGTTTTAAACCAGCACATAGATTCAGTATGATAGCGAGTTCCTTTATTTAGTATTTCACAAATTTTACAAGGGCTACGATCTTCATTTCTATTACTGCTTTTTGAAATTCCATATTTTCTGTAGACTGAACTATTCTTTTTATTCACCATATGCTCATATTTTCTCACCTCATTGAACAAATCAACCGTATCTTTCAATATTTCTCTATCAATCTTGCAAAGTATGAACTCTGGCAAACCAGCAGCAATAATATCTATCAGTGTCCCTGTATCAATCGAGTTTCTCATATCAAGTAACAACTTTTCTTTCTTTATAGCATAATCTACCAGTAATCCATCTTTATATTTAAATGACAATGCATAGGTAATTTGGTTCCAACCTCTGTTTGTAAATGAAGCACAGAATTTATTTTTCCATATTGACCATTCCGATTCCATGGTTAGTTTTATCATCATGGAACTATACCAATCTATACAACTTTTATCCATAAACAATCTGAGTATTTCAATTTTTTTCTCATCTTTTATCACGTTAAAGCGTAGGCATTCTTTTTCAAAAATGTTAATCCATTGGTTTGCATTTGAGTTTTTGCTTGTAAATTTTTCAATCACAAATTTCTCTGCAATATGTTTCAAGCTCTTATCTTTATTCTCTTCTGTATTCTCTACTAATTTTTCAAATAATTTTTCCAGTACACTTGTTTCACTATTTTGTGTAGTCACAGTTTGTTTTTGATCCACTTCTTCTAGGTATTGGTTTTCAAATTGTAAATTACCATCCTCATCTATATAAGTTTCTCTAAGTTTTTCTGTCATTGTTATCCAAACCCTTCGTATCTGATATCTTTTCTTTAGACTGTTTTTTACCTTGGTATATGCAGCCGTTTTTGTTAGTTCTTTGTGAAAACCAACAGATTGAAGCTCTTCTGGAATAGCGTATACTTTATCCTCACTTGTAGCTATTGAGGTTATACAATATGTATTCGATTTTCCGTCGCTTGATGGTAAAATTGCAAATTCAAAACGAAGTTTCTCCATTCTTGATGATTTTATTAAATCTTATAAACAAAAATGTCGTTTTATAAGATTATTTATCTCAAATCGTGAAGGCAAATGAATAAACTTGTGTTGCTCTGTAAACAAAGATTTTATTTTATTTTAACGTATTTTTATAACTAAAGTAAGTACACTCTTATTTAATCACAATAGCGAAACTTACCTGTAAACAAAGAAACGACATTTAAAGTTTATTATTCCACATGTCATTTCCTTCACAATTTCAACTCTTAATAATTTTATTCTAATTTTCTTACATAGCATCTATTTGACATAAACATTAGTATCTAGTCGCCATTTTATATTTTCAAGACAAACCTACTTTACCGACGCAGACCTACCCAGCCTATTTATCTATAGGGAAAATATGACAGTTCATTATACAGCTTTACCGACAATGCAGTAAGAAATACTACAGTAATTTCTTTACATATAAAAGAAAGTCGTGTTAGTTACTCCACTTATAACTCAAGAACGGCTGAACCGATTTAGCTGAAAATTGGCAGGGAGGTAGTTTAGAGCCAGGAGAAGGACATAGGATAAGTAGGTAGGGGTAGGTAGGTAGGGGTAGGTAGAGGTAGGTAGGGTAGGTAGGTAAGGTAGGTAGGGGTAGGTAGTTAGGTAGGGGTAGGTAGTTAGGTAGGGTAGGTAGGTAAGGTAGGTAGGGGTAGGTACTTAGGTTAGGGGTAGGTAGTTAGGTAGGGTAGGTAGGTAAGGTAGGTAGGGGTAGGTAGGTAGGTCCCAGTTTTATTTTTGTTCTCAGGGCAGGACAACGTCTGCCGGGTCAGCTAGTTAGATTATAAATAGAGGGTAGATATTACGGTAGGCGAGTTAACATGAACATCCAACATTTAAATACATTATTCAATATAAAATTTCATCTGAATCGTTAGAGCCGTTTCAGAGATACACAAAATATGTACATACCTACAAGAATTGTTCGTTTAACCTTTTGTGCGGAACCCTAATTATTTTATAATACAAAATAAGCTAACTGCCAGTAAAAGTCTGATCAAAATATGCTTTTCGAGTTTAACTATACTATAGTATAGGCGTAGCCGGTTGATTGATATTGTAGAATCCTACACGAAAAACTGTACTGGATGCGATGTGGTAATGAAACGCGTGTATCCAGATCGAATGTTTTTAATGCACTGAAAACACATAAATGAGGCGCGAACGCAGTCGCGCTGTGTCGGGTATTACACAATATGTACAGATATAATGTAATAATAATGATATTATTGTATTTATCTACTCTCATATCGTAATGTTCTTATTATGAAATCAAAATCAGTACTTTAATGACCCACTTTAGGCACACCCGTGTATAATGATTCATTATAGTACAGTTGTTGTTCCCAAGATAATGCTATAAAATAACTTTTTTTCTATTAAAGTACACTTTGGACCTATCAATAGTATAATCAATCAGTATCAATTCAATTTGACGATGACAATGTCACAAATTTTGTAACTTGAACTTTAGAGGTAAGAATTTTTGGGAGTTGGCAACACGGATTTGATTAAGTATATGATTATATTTTATTGTTTTTGCCTACACATAACATATTGACCAAAAATGTCACTTTTTTTTTTTTTTGCAAAGTTGGTAGAAATTTAATTTTTTTAAATGACATTATTTATATGAGTTTAGATAAAGTACAGTATGATACTGCACATAATTAGGTATTAAAAACTCGTGTGATACTATTAAGAACCTCGCCTACGGCTCGGTACTTAAACTCACACTCGTAGTTAATAACCCCTATTATGCAACAGTATCATAAACTACTATTATCTACTCTCATATCGTAATTATGAAATCAAAACCAGTACTTTAATGAGCCACTTTAGGCACACCCGTGTATAGTGATTCATTATAGTACAGTTGTTGTTCCCAAGATAATGCTATAAAATAACTTTTTTTCTATTAAAGTACACTTTGGACCTATCAATAGTATAATCAATCAGTATCAATTCAATTTGACGATGACAATGTGACTAATTTGTTGACTTGAAATTTAGAGGTAAGAATTTTTGGGAGTTGGCAACACGGATTTGATTAGGTATATGATTATTGTGTCTGTTTATTTTATTGTTTTTGCTTACATATATCATTTTGACCAAAAATGTCACAATTTTTTTTTTTTTTTGCAAATTTGGTAGAAATTCAATTTTTTTAAATGACATTATTTATGTGAGTTTAGATAGAGTACTGTATGATACTGCACATAATTAGGTATTAAAAACTCGTGTGATACTATTAAGAACCTCGCCTACGGCTCGGTACTTAAACTCACACTCGTATTTGTTAGATTAATAAAGATTACCAATAATATACAGTGTACAAATACTTATAAATAATTGTTGTATGAGTAGATATGTTTAAACTTGCAATTGTAGATATCATAATAAGAAATCATAAAACGGATGTTACGTACTTTGCTCTGATTGGTTGACACTTTTGTAAGAGATTAGAATGAGCCGAGCGCGCACTGTCGGACATTTTCGTAATCTTTACTAAGCTGACCGACGCTCGGGCATTCTTTTCTCAACATTTGAGTTATAAACACGTTGATTGAATAAAATCGTATTGCAAACTATTATCTTAATTCATTTTTCTACATCGTCAGTCTGTTGAATAAATTCAATCTACCTCCGATCTATTATCAGAAGTGACACGACTCAAAAATCTACAAGCCCACTGTGGTTATGGACCATCACCGCCCATCACGATCACGTCACCCTAATAAACGAAGACGAAATAAAGAAGATTCGACTGATGGTAGTGAGTATTCTGCAAGAACGACGAAGCGCCGATCCAGACGTGACGATGACCGACACGAGAGACGACGATCGAGAAAACCCTCAAATCCCCGATATCGTGTATCTCGAAGGTCATTAAATCGGCGCGATGAATCGAGATCAAGAAATACTGCGACCGGACGAGATAAACCCAGTAGCAGTAGAAGAGGTGAGAATCGATCAAGAAGTTCTGCGACCGGACGAGATTACGATGTTGAAAACGCATGCGCTCCTGGTACTAGCTCGGCTACTCAAGCTACGTTGCTGGTGGCTGAAAACAACACGCTGGTTTCCGGAACGACGCCGATACTGCCGGTTGCCGAGAACATCACACTTTTTACGGGAGCGACGCCAACACCAACGGTTGCCGCGAGCAGCACATCGCTTTCCGGACCAACAACTACGCAACCTATTCCTGAGCCAACAAAACAGGTACCGTTTGAAAGTTTTAAACCTAATGAGTTTTCCCCTGGTGTAACGATGAATTTTAATGACTTTTCTCGAATGTTACAATCTTTTATCAAACCTGGTCTACCCTCCTCTACAAATTCGAATGTTAATATGATACCCGATTTTGACCCCTCCATAAAAAATCATCGAATCGATCTGTGGCTAGCTAAGGTAAATGAATGCGCGAAAATCTATAACTGGGACGAAGGGCATATAATGCATTATGCTTTACCTAAATTAATAGGTAATGCTAAAAAGTGGTACCAGGGACAAACTTCTGTTTTACATAGTTGGCAAGAGTGGCAAATTCTATTATGTAAAGCGTTTCCATCAGAAACAAACTATGGTGTATTATTGTCAGAAATGCTTGACAGGCGACTAAAATACGGTGAAAGCTTGGATGAGTATTATTATGAAAAAATAATGCTTTTAAATGCTTGTGAGATTTCTAGCAAAAGGGCCGTTGATTGTATAATACACGGTATAGATGATCGTACTATTCGTGCCGGTGCATCCTCTGCGCGTTTTACCGAACCGGAAGATTTATTGAAATTCTTGAAGGACGTTTGTAAGGAACAAAAAGACATAGGTAGGACATCAAAAAGTAAACCAGTAACTTCGAACTCCATAATTTGCAATAGATGTAATGAAGTAGGTCATCGTGCAGCGCAATGCCGCGCAAACACGCCACAGAATAATCAGTCACATAAACCTCTTACTTGTTTTAATTGTAGCGGGCAGGGACATAGAATACAACATTGTACGAAACCAATAATTAGATGTGACGATTGCAAAAGATTTGGTCATACAACCAGTGAATGTCTTCAAAAGATTAGTGCGAAACCTAACGATAAGCGCGTTCTATTTGTCGATGGTAAAACCTCAAATAACCTTAAATATCATAAAGAGGCATTTATTAATGGTAATCATTTAGTTAAGTGTTTCGTTGATCTGGGTAGTGACTGCACGCTTATCACGCAAGAAACTGTAGAAAAATTTGGTTTACCTACTACAATTGAAAATTTGCCTTCGGTACGTGGCATTGGCAACATTAACGTTCCTTTGTTGGGAAAAACATGGTTTTCGTTACACATCGACGAAGTACACGCAGACATATCGGCATATATAATCGATAATCACCATTTGCACATACCTCTTCTTATTGGACAGAACTTTACTGAATTACCGGAGGTTATAATAACTAAAACTGATAAATCACTCAATATTCTGTCTAATGTTGTTAATTCTGAGTTACCCAATATTCATCAAGACGAATTTAAAAATGACAAATTTGAAATGTATGTTTTATCTGATTCCGAAATAAAAGAAATGGATACCTTATGTTGTTACAGTAAAGATTTAAAAAATGGCGATATATACATTAAAGGTAGTTATCGTAACATAGATGGAAAGGAGTATTGTATACAGGAAGGGGTCTATTCTTTGAAAAATGGATTCTGCCATATAATTATACTCAATTTAAACAAACAAAAGGATCCACTTTATTTTATTAAAAATTCTCTAATTGTTCGCGCTTACTGTATTCGTATAGACCAGGTTCCAATAAATTCTGAACCAGTGTTACATTGTTTAAAATCGCAAAGCGCGTTAGAGCCTTTACCCTTAGATGAAATCAATATTAACTCAGATTTGACAGCAGGGCAGAAGGAGATAGTGTATGCTTTGATAAAGAAGTACCGGGATTGTTTTGCACAGAACTTACATGAACTTGGTCGGACGGATATTGCAGAATTAGATATAAAATTAATGGACGACACTCCCGTAGTTTACCGACCATACCGATTAAGTCATACAGAGAAAGTAATAGTGCGAGAAATGGTTAAAGATTTAATGGATAGCGATATTGTTGAAGAGTCCGATTCTGCTTACGCAAGCCCCATATTATTAGTGTCAAAAAAGACGGGCGGCTACCGTTTATGCGTTGATTATAGGGCACTCAATAGGAAGACCGTTAAAGATGTTTTTCCATTACCTAGAATAGATGACCAGATAGACCAATTGAGCGGTAACTCCTTTTTTATATGTTTAGATATGTCTAGTGGATATTATCAAGTACCTATTAAAAAAGACTGCAAACACCTAACAGCTTTTATAACGCCGGACGGACTTTATCAATTTAAGCGCGCCCCTTTTGGTTTAGTCAATTGTCCTGCAATTTTCCAACGAACCGTTAATAAAATGCTTGGTAAGGCTCGAGATAACTGTGCTGTAGCGTATATGGACGATTTATTAATAGCCGGCAGAAATTTTGATGAATGCTTAGCTAAACTTGAACAAACTTTTAATTTATTGAGGAATTCCGGCCTTACTTTGAACATAAAAAAATGTCGTTTCTTTGAAACCGTCATAGATTATCTGGGTTTCGAAATATCAGCCGAAGGTGTAAGGCCCGGAAGCGCTAAAATCAAAGCAGTTGATGCTTTTCCAGTTCCAAAAAATACACATGAAATTCGCCAATTTATAGGATTAGCAAGTTTTTTCAGAAAATTTATAAAAAACTTTGCGCTTAAAGCTAGGCCGTTGACAGATCTCACTAGGCAAGATACTCCTTGGCAATGGGAGCAAAAACAGCAGGAAGCATTCATTAGTTTAAAACAGGAACTGATTCAACGCCCAATTTTAACTATATATAATGTGGATTTCATAACGGAATTACACTGTGACGCCTCTAAGGGAGGATTGGGAGGCATTTTATTTCAAAAAGATGCTCCTAATTCCCCTTTGAAACCGGTGGCATATTTCAGTAGGAAAACCACATTAGACGAAGAAAAGTTACATGCATATGAATTAGAGACTCTTGCTGTTGTCGCTTCACTAAACCGATTTAGAGTGTATCTACTAGGCAAACAATTTAAAATCGTTACTGACTGTAGTGCGCTCCGTACCACATTCTTAAAGAGAGATATAATACCTAGAGTAGCAAGGTGGTGGATAGCGCTGCAGGAGTACGACTGTTCTATTGAATATAAACCAGGGCAATTTATGCGGCATGTTGACGCTCTCAGTAGAAACCCCATCCCTTGCGCAGATGATAAAGACGTTCATGATCACTTTACGCGCGTATTACAAATCACACAAGAAGACTGGTTGCTTAGCTTACAACTATCTGATCCGAAGATCCAACATATTCGATCAGCCCTTGAAGATCCGCAGTATAAAGAAATAGTTGATATAAAACAAAATTTTATTTTGAAAAATAATCGATTATATCGTAAAATAGGTGAAGAATTAAAATGGGTTGTTCCTAAAAGTGCTCGTTGGCAAATTTGCCAACGTAACCATGATGATATTGGTCATTTTTCGACTGAAAAGACTCTTGAAAAAATTAAAAAAGATTTTTGGTTCTCCAAAATGAATAAATTTGTCTCCAAATACGTGAAATCATGTCTACATTGTGCATTTAGTAAAGAACCGGCTGGCTCTAAAGAGGGATATTTACACAGTATACCAAAAACTAATATTCCGTTTCATACGGTCCATATAGATCATTTAGGGCCGTTTGTAAAAAGTACCTATGGTAATCAGTATTTGCTACTCATAGTGGATGGTTACACAAAATTTTGCGTAATTAAACCTACTCGGAATACTAAATCGGGTCCAACGATTAAAATTCTAAAAGATACGTTTTATACACTAGGACACCCCGCTCGTCTTATTTCCGATAGAGGCACATGTTTCACGTCAGCTGAATTCAAAAAATTTTGCGATGATTTTGAAATTAGACATATAATGAACGCGGTCTCATCCCCTCGTGCGAATGGTCAAGTAGAACGATATAATCGTACCGTGCTAGATAGTCTTCGAGCTTACTCTGACCGTTCGGGTGAAAATAAATGGGATCAGGATATTGGTAGGGTACAGTGGGGTCTTAATAATACCCTTAACAAAGGAATAGGAAAAACCCCAGCTGAAGTTTTATTTTGCAAAAGGCCTCTTAATAAAGGAGAAGGGATATTAGGTACAACGGTAATTGCAACTAGGGAAAATGACAAAGACGTTGAGGAAATTAGACAAGACATCAGTGAGCATATTCAGTTAGATCAAGAAAAACAACAATCAAGATTTGATCAGACTAGAAAGAAAGCAAAAGTATACTTGATAGGTGATTTAGTAAAAATTTTAAAAAGTACCCCCAGTAATGATGGTAAAAGTAGGAAATTATTGCCTAAATTTACGGGTCCTTTCAGAGTTAGTAAAATCTTGGATAATGACAGATACGAAGTCTCCAGTATTCCTGGGTCTACTATTACAAGGGGAAAATATTCTAACATTTGGTCCGTTGATCGTATTCAACCCTGGATCACGGTACCTGAAAAGAATAGTGATAGTTCCGACGAGGAATCAGGATTGATTGAAGATTGATTTATCAAAGTGTTCAATATTTATAGATGATCGGAATAACCTAGATTGTATTATACATCAGAATGTAGGAAATGTGATGACTAACGTGTATTCATTTTATATTAATCAATTGATACTGAATTTAATCGACATAATTTTGATAATTTAATACTTCTTTTATTAGTAATAATGATTGTAATGATTATGATGATGGTTGTAATGAATAATTATAATGTTGATGATGATGATGTTAATGGAAGGCGAGACATGGTCATCGATTCTTGGGGCGAAGACTCTTGACTCGTTGATGAAGGGTCAGCTGCAATAACTTGTATTGAATTTGTATTATATTGGCTAATCATTTGGAAGTCGGGCATGGTCGCAGAGTCTTGTGGTCAGTTCCACAGGACTCGGTGATGAAGGGTTCGCTGCAAATGCATTTAGATAAGTTGCATAAGTAAAGGTGATTTATTAACGAAAATAAGTATCGATGTCACATTATTATTGGAAAGGGTTGCACGGTCAGACACACCACACTGTGTATGACGAGGGGTAACATTCTAATGATACCTACGAGATATTCCGATTGAGATGTTTTTATATTTTTATTTTTGGCTGGAAGTTTGGGGACAAACTTGATTTGGTCAGTATGGCCGATTGTTAGATTAATAAAGATTACCAATAATATACAGTGTACAAATACTTATAAATAATTGTTGTATGAGTAGATATGTTTAAACTTGCAATTGTAGATATCATAATAAGAAATCATAAAACGGATGTTACGTACTTTGCTCTGATTGGTTGACACTTTTGTAAGAGATTAGAATGAGCCGAGCGCGCACTGTCGGACATTTTCGTAATCTTTACTAAGCTGACCGACGCTCGGGCATTCTTTTCTCAACATTTGAGTTATAAACACGTTGATTGAATAAAATCGTATTGCAAACTATTATCTTAATTCATTTTTCTACATCGTCAGTCTGTTGAATAAATTCAATCTACCTCCGATCTATTATATTTAATAACCCCTATTATGCAACAGTATCATAAACTACAATTATTGTATCTCCTCAGCTCTCCAGCAGTGGGCAGTAGTGGGGGTCGCAGGCGGTCACCCAGTGGACATAGAACACGCGCCGTTCATGGCGGCCGTGTTGCGTGTTAACCCTGACACTAACCACATATACCTCTGGTGCGGAGGCTCCATCATCCACGACCAGTTCGTGTTGACCTCTGCAGCATGTATCGATGTGTAAGTAACTACCTACATCGGTTAATTTAATACCCTTCTTTTTACAAGTGTACTACTGACATATACGACAATTTCATGAAAATGTTACTAATATACCTTGGAGGAATATGTTGATGATTTCTTTTGTTATTAATCAGTTAATATACTACCATTCTCGTCGCAAATAAGATGTTGATAACTTACGACCTATAACTGAGCTGCAATGAGCTGCTGAAGACACATACGTGTTGTTATACTAAGATAACGCGATTATAGAGCGATTTACAGTAGAAGTCGTCGACTCTATAATATCTTGAATTTTATCTTCGGCAATCAATAAATAATGAAGTAGAATGTGTGTAATCAATTAGTATTTTCTTCCAATTAGTATTTTTATATATTTTTAAGCTTATTTAAGTACGTCACGTAGACCATCTTTTTTCCAAGTGGATCATCTGTTTTCTTGCTTTTCGAATTTTGAACGGAAGCAGCAGCGTCGAAAAGCGACGACACTACTAACGCCATCTATCAAGGCTTAAGGCCACCTAAATTCAATATTAGTACGTGAGCCTATCTACCTGATATACAATTTGAAAAAACAGAGGGCGTATCAATCTAATAATTAAATATAATAAATGTGCGTAATTGCTTGGCAAGTAATCCATAAAAGCATTGGTGCTTCACCACGTAGTAAATCAGTTAGTTGATGCTCAGCTTAGTTTGGGATCAGATAACCGTGTGTGAAGAATGACCCAGGATTATTATTTCTTTAGAATTACCTGGTATATCGGGCGGTCATTTCGCGCACAAATTATCAATAACGTTTTTACTTACCCCTATGTTACGTCAACGTGAGCAACGTGTATGAAGTTTAAACTAGATTAAAAAGTACTAATAATTGTGTTCGTTTGGTTGAAGCTGGAAGACATATATCGTCCGGGTGGGGTCGACTCGCTACGGCGAGGGAGGTAAACGGCACCCAGTTGAAAAGTCCATCAGACACGAATCATTCGCAAATGAGATAAACAACGTGGCGCTCCTCAAGCTGTCGGAGCCTGTCACCTTCGGCCCTTCAGTCTCACTGATCAAGCTGGCCGATGCGAGTGCCACTATACGTGCAGGACTCGCCGCCAATGTCACTGGATGGGGAGAAACTCTAGTATGTAACGTGTTACTGTTCCGCGTGTCCTTCTAATGTAACATGGCCTTGTTATGTTATTTTATTGACAGGATGTGTATGCGTCGCGCGAGTTGCGGCAGGCGCCGGTGACAGTGTCGCCACCAGGTGACTGCAACAATTACTACAACAGAAAGTTAACTGACAATCAGCTCTGCGTTAACAATGACGCTATAGGAACTTGTTTGGTATGTGACAATAACTTGTGTTTGCTTTTTACCTGACTGTAGGAGAGTGTAACTACGAAACGGCTGAACCGATTTTGATGAATGATATGTCTTTATTACGCGAGTGTCAATGGGTATGGCGGATTTGTGGCGACATAATCATAAATATATATTTTTTTAAACTTTGGAAATAAAATTAATTTTGCTTTTACTGATTCCGTGATGAACTGAACCCTAAAAGTAAAGTTTAAGTAGTGTTCCTGCGCGTGAGTACGGTCGTCAGATCTCATCGGGGAGGGGACGGGACACGGATTAGTAAATGATCTGTGCCTCGGGTGTCACTAGCGTCTATAGGCTACGGTAACCGCTTACCATCAGGCGGCCGTATGCCTGTAAAACATACATAAATACCTACTCTCGGTACTACTAGGAGCAACAGTTCACTGATAGTTGACACGCGGCCATGTTCTGATGTAAGTAGAGCTCGCCTTGTGCTGTGGAGACCAGATAACAGTTAGTAATATTGTGTTGTGTTTCAGTACGACGAAGGCGCCCCCCTCACCGCTGGAGACCTGCAGATCGGCATCTACTCAGACGGTGTCGCCTGTTCGGGCGAACCCAACGTGTATCAAAAGGTGGCGCCACACTTACAGTGGATTCGTAATAAAATAAAACAGAACCTTTGAATTAAACATATTTCATAGGTAACATGCTGTAAAGTGTCATTGGTGTAATAAATCGAATATATATAATTCTGTTAAAAATTAATTTTTTTTTTAGAACAGGGCTTCCCAAAGTATGCGCCGCGGCGCCATTGTGCTTGTAAAAAGTAAAGAGGAGCGCCGTGAATCGATCCTCTATTCTATCATTATCCGAAAAGTCTTTCTGGTTGTTTTCTGTTTCTCATCTTTAATAATAAAAAAAGCTCAATTTAATATTGTACATGTTTTAATTTTTGTTCGTATCTACCTAACCTAACTACTATTATTGTAGGTACCTATTTCTTTTTAAATACTAGCTATTGGAAAAAGATCTAGCCCCGCCCTAGATTAGAGGTAGGGCGCCGTGACAAAATACTAACCATGTAACTGCGTCGCGTTTTTTGCTAATTGCAGCTCAGTTACAGGTCGTAAGTTATCAACATATTATTTGCGAAAAGAATGGTAGTATATTTACTGATTAATAACAAAAGAAATCATCAACATATTCCTCCAAGGTATAGTAGTAACATTTTCATGAAATAGTCGTATATTGGTGGTGTCGAAGAAAAGAGGACTTACATTACCACTTACCCAAGATGCGAAGACGCCTTCAATAACACAACTGTGTATGAATGTAATGTAGGTATTAATGTATTTTGTGTAATTGTATGCTTATTCTGTGTGTATTAGTGGTGTTTTGAGATTGGTATATTATTTATTTGTTAATAATTTTAAAATAAATAAAATTTTATGACGCGGGAAAAAATCTTTCGGAGCACAACATTACACAGATTATTAAATAGTACTAAAGTATAATTAGCTGTTTTCGGTAGCTAAAAAGTAAAAAACAAAAGAGCATCCAAAGATTTAATAAAAAAATAAAATTGAAGATATTGCGCCCTCGGTTGAAAATCTGACTAAATTATGTGATAGGCGATTCGGCGTAACGAATGTTCCTTCTACGTTTAAAATTTATTCTGTAGCGCCATCTGTAGAATGTAGTACCCATTTTTTTATTATTATGTAAATCAGTCTATCGAGAAACGGATTTAATCTTTTTCACCACATCGAAGTCGAATGGAATGATCTCGATAGTCGATTGATTTCATCGGAGTAATACTGAAAAACCATGCATCGTTACTCTGTGGTAATCTAATCTCTACATCCTCTATGGTTTTAATAAACGTCAAACGAAACGTCAATAGATAGAAAGAAACGTCAAACAAAATAGAAAGAAATCTCCTAAAAAAGTAGTCGGCTTGGAGTTGGCGCCTTTTATGTTTTATGTCTTTGACGCTTAGATTGTGTCTAATTACGAGTAAACAGTTTTGTATCAATGCGTGTGAGTGTAGAATAGGTAGTGCGGTGCGATGCGATGAGTATGAATAAGTTCTTTGTGTACGCTCACGGGCGGTGGTGCGAGGTGGAGGTGGCGGACGGGTCGGTGTCGGGATGGCGCGAGAAGGCGCGCTTCGTGTTCTGCCGCCGCGGGCGCGTCGAGGTGGCGCGCCCGGCGGCCGTGCTGCGCGGCCTGCGAGCGCTGCAAGCCGGGAACCCCACCACAGTCAGGGACGGACCCCGCCTCTCGCAACGCAAGTAAGATCGACAGAGTATTACTTGCTAAGCGAGCCCCGGTTTGTATGTGGTCTATAAAACCGGTATGAAACCGGTACCATTACACCGCATCTTCGAATCTAGGTTATGAACCTAGTATTACCTAAATCGGCAGTCTGCAACCTTTTTACAGGCAAGGGCCACATAGTGGGAAAATTAGGTAGAAGCAGGCCACATATGCTCATAATTTAGATAAGAGGTTAACTTTGCAACTAGTCTAGTGCAGAGAGGAGGACCGAATGCTGATCTAAACTAATCTATGTCTACACTTGTAATGAAGCTGAGTTTGTTTGAACGCACCAATCTCTAGAGTTACTGGTCTGATTTGAAAAATTCTTTCACTAAGAGGAAGCTACATTATTCCCAAATGTTATATACAGGCTACTTTATCCCCAAGAATGTGGGTGATATTGTAGGGAACAGCTAGTTTACATAGCACACAGAATCTTTTTCTGTAAAACATGAAATAAGTAAACAACGCATAATAGCATTGATTAACATGTAAAAATAAATGTTTGTGTCTGTTCCCCGCAGTTTCACTCGCATTCCAGGTATAAAAAGTTGCCTATAACCTTCAGGGATAATGTAGCTTCCTATTAGTGAAAGAATTTTTGGAATCGGACCAGTAACTCCAGAGATTAGCATGGTCAAAGAAACAAACTCTTCAGCTTTATTATTAGTATATAGATATGTGAGCTAATACAGTGTGAGTCTTTATAATGTGCACATATCGAAATGAGGGAATAAGGGCTTAAGTTTATAGACAGAAATATTTTATTTTTTTCATTCGCTTCTGTGACCCCCAGTGTAAATAAAACGGTGTAAATTTAAACTAAATGATCTATCGCGATGTAACAAACTTCATAATGATTGAAAATAATAAGGTGTCCTAATAAAATGAAAATTGTGGAAATGAAACTACCCTCAATTGAAAATAAACATGTTTTTTTTTTAAAAAAACCTGTTTTTTTCTAAAGGAGTTCCGGAACCCTAAGAGTAAAACCTCCATCAAAGACAATAAAATTTATATGGGACCACCTTGGAGCCACACAGAACCCAATGCAAAAAAAAATATTATAATCGGTTCATAGGCAAAAAGTTATGCGTGAACAAACATAAATAAATTTAAAAAAAAAACATACATCCGAATTGAGTACCTCCTCCTTTTTTCTGAAAGTGGTTAAAAAATTTGTGATCCTTGCGAAGACTTCAATAATGTAACCCAACTACCCAAGCCCAGGTGTAAAACAATCCTCAGATACGCGGATGAGTTACTGGTCCGATTCGAAAAATTCTTTCACTAATACGAAGCTATATTATCCCTGAAGGTAATATTTTTTATACGGGAATGCGAGTGAAACCGTGGGGAACCGCTAGCTCTTTTTAGAGCAAGCGGTTTTTGTTTTCAGTTGATAATTTTTGCTCTAAAACAGTTGAGAAAGTTCTTATACTATAATATTACTTTAATACCCGTTAGGCTGGCCATAGACGGACCGCATCTTGCAGTCGAGACCGACTGCAAGATGCGGTCGCCGCACGGCGATCTGCAGTTTCCATACTAAATTCATATTCGCAATACACGGACCGCTCGAGCAGTTCCTGAGCGGTCGGAGCAGTCGCTCTGCGGTCGAGTGTCGCCGCGCGGTCGCTGCTTAGAGCTGCCGGAGCCACCATACACGGACCGCTACCAGCGGTTGCTGCCGACCGCGCGCGTTTCTTCATCGAAATCCATCTTGTAAACGAACTCGAATCAGTATATTTTGGCGGTGGAACACAACTGCTCCAAGCAGTCGTAGTCGACTGCATTATGCGGTCATGTTGCAGTCGTGTACGACTTCAACGCGACCGCTCTAGAGCAGTCGGTCTCGACTGCAACATGCGGTCCGTCTACGGCTGGCCTTGGTCGTTACCTCCTCATGTTTGTGTTACCTTCCCCCCGCGCTCCCCCACACCGCGTACTCCGCGTAGTATGGACAACACTTGTTTATACCTATGACGTCATTTGACGACCGACGACGGCTAATTCCAAGTACTCCAAGTAAACGGCTAGTCCTTACCTTTATATTGTGTGCTGTTTCCATCAATGTAATATTGATAAATAATAAATATCCTGTGACATTGTTCACACACGGTTATCTGTGCCCTGAGCACGAATCACTTGCGTAAAACTTACGTATCGTCATCGTAGCGTCTGCGTGTAATTTTTGACAGAAGTTCTATCGTCTACTCGATACCCAGCTAGCGAGCTACGTTAAGTTCGTCTAGAAATTATTTTCATACATTTTTAAATTGTATTGTTAAACAATATATACATATTTATTTACAAATAACAAAAAAAATAATTAAATAACCTGCGTATCTCACATTATTAGCAAAAAATAAAAGGTATACTAGATAATCCTCATATTTTAATGTTTTTTTTCTACAATTTTAAGATAATAATATTTCTTTATTTATGAATGAAAAAATGGTGAACGAAATTCATGTAATCAAATAATATTAAAAGTAAAAAGCGCGCGTAGTAACTTTTTTTTATTTCAGCAAGGAGATCTAAGTTTGAATTTAGAACAAATCGTAAAAAGTTGAGCCTCGTGATTTCTATACAAATGAATTCGATGCATTTCAATTATTGATTTGTTTTTTAGCACATTCTATGAAATTCGTATTTATTTTTTTATTATAATTAAAGGATGTTCCTAAATTAACGATCAAAATAATCGATCGTAATAATCATTTTTATAAGTATTAATTTTACTATCAAAATTTCGAGGTATACAAGATGGTCCATCTTTAGCCGCCCAAACAAAATGAAACACATGTCATAGGGGTTTACCTTTTGATTTTTTTGGTTTCTATATAAGAATTATTAAAATCTAACTAAAAAAATTTTTAAACCTTTTTAATAAAATCACAATATACAAAAAAAACAATAATCTGCGATACATGTTTAAAAAATGCTGTAAAAAAAAAACGACCTTCTCACTGCAAAATATTCGGTGAGAAGGTCGACGATAGCTGGCTAGCGAGTAACTGTACCATTATATCAAATTTAATATAAAACTGCGTATACGTACGTTTACGCACGTGACGTTAGGAAAACGTAGAAACTGTGAAAGGTGTTCGTGCTGCCGATTTGCAGATCCTGTAACGTTTAGCACTGTTCGAGATTCAAATCTCCATACAATTTTGTTTTGACGCACTCGATACGATGACGCTACACTTACGGCAGAGGTTCGTGCTCAGGGCTCTGATCCCAAACTAAGCAGAGCTTGTACTATGGACAACCAGATAACTGATATACTACATATACTACTTTTTTTTTTAAATACATACTTATACAGATAATTACATCCAGACACAAGACAAACAGACATGTTCATGCACACAAATGTTTGTCCTGAATGGGAATCGAACCCATGACCAGCGAGTGATAGGTGGTGTCTTAACCGACTGCACCAACTGGCTTGTCAAAATTGATGAATGTACATAATCGATATATCTGTGTGTGTGTGTGTGATGCAGATGCGTGACCAAGGAGGCGACGGTGACGTCACGCCGCGACCGCGTGCGCCCACACCTCACGCACACACACGCACACGCGCACGCACACTGCTGTACACATGCACGGACGTAAGTCCTACCACCACACTCAATTATAGTCGTTATTACTATATACGTTAAAAGAGACTACAGCCTGGGGTTCCTCAAGAAGGGTGTGAAGAGATTTTTTGTAGGCAACGCGCGAGTGACCCCTGGTGTTGATGTAGTACCCGCCTGGCTGGCTACCAGACACCCTCAAATTGAAATCAAGCAACTACCGGTGTGTTCCGGCAATTGCTAAAGGTGCTTGGCGACAGATTTTCAACTTGTGTGTGGTAGCCAGCCAGGCGGGTACTACAAAGTACCCTACCACCGTGCTCTGGTTTCCTCACGATGTTTTCCTTCACCAAAAGCTCAAGCTCATTGTAGGATTCGAACCCGGGACCTTCGTCTCGGCATCCGACGTCACTACCACTGCACTATCATCGCCTTAAGCATCGGCCAGTTGGGCCGTATGCTTGTTTGCTGCCTTAGTAGTATAAAAAGGGCACTCTCGCCCCCTACCTTTATCGTCACTCACAAAGTAATGGCGTAACAGTACTGATAGTATTCTCCTCCTGAAGCTCGAACACGTTGAATGCCGTGCCGAAAAGACGTTGAAATTCGAATCCTAAAACTAGAGCTTTCGGTGAACGAAATCACTTATACGTAAACAAAATAAATAAATATCCTGGGTCATTTTTTCACACACTGTTATGTACCCAAACTAAGCAGAGCTTGTACTATGGACAACCAGATAACTGATATACTACATACACTACTTTTTTTTGTGTAAATACATACTTATATAGATAAATACACCCAGACACAGGACAAACAGACATGTTCATGCACATAAATGTTTGTCCTGGATGGGAATCGAACCCACGACCAGCGGCACTACAGGTGTCAAGTCTTGTCATAAAAATTGATACCACCATCAAGTTGAAGATGTATAACCAAGCCCCTCCCTGTGTGTTCCGACAGCTGCACTTGAGAGCCGGTCACAGTTACTGGTCCATAAATCATGTTTCAGTTGTCACTTGAAATCACATTTGTCTTGCAGGTGTAACTGTAACTTGGATATCACATCGAAGTCGCTCAAAAATTCTATTAAACCACCCATAGACATGGTGGAACATGTTAAAGTAGACGCGAGCACACAAGTGCAGGCCGACGTCCACGTGCAGACCGTGAGAGCCACTCTCTCGCTATCCCCCATCAAACAGCCACTTGCGTCCAAGAGGAAGCGCCAGGACTCTAGCTTTGATGAATCCTTCGAAGTCACCAAACTGAAAGCTGGCTCCAAACTACGACTGACGAAAATAAAGAATCATAAACCAAAGAAAGGTATAACTGATTCCACTGGTCGGACGACGAAGGTTGTAAGAGGTAAAGAAAATAAAGGTAACGGTAGCGCTGATGTGGCGTTCGAAATAACGCAACCGAAGAAAAAAGTCAAATTACCACCACTTCGGCCGTGGCCCGCCAAGCGTAAACGTTCCGAGAGCTCCTCTGATGCGGCAACTAACACAGAAACTAGGAATCGTTCCGCGAAAAATACTCCCACGAAGCACAATCAATCGACTTCGAAACGGAGAGATTCTGTGAGTTCCAGTTCTGATTCTGATATAGTAACTAAACCGATCACTAGAAACTCGACGTCGAAAAATAGTCCAAGTAAAAAGCCAGTGACTTCAAAACGTAGAGATTCTGTAAGCTCCAGTTCTGATTCTGATGTTGAAATTACTAAACCTAAAACTAGAAACTCAATATTGAAAAATAGTCCTACAAAACTGAATTCAGCTAATCCTAAGCGAAGAGATTCAGTGAGCTCTAGTTCTGATTCTGATGCTGAAATTACTAAACCTAAAACTAGAAACTCAATATTGAAAAACAGTCCTACAAAACTGAATTCAGCTAATTCTAAGCGGAGAGATTCAGTGAGTTCCAGTTCTGATTCTGATGCTGAAATTACTAAACCTAAAACTAGAAACTCAATATTGAAAAATAGTCCTACAAAACTGAATTCAGCTAATTCTAAGCGGAGAGATTCAGTGAGTTCCAGTTCTGATGCGGATTTTGAAATTACTAAACCAAAAACTAGAAACTCAACATTAAAAAATAGTCCTACAAAACTCAATCCAGCCAATTCTAAGCGGAGAGATTCAGTGAGTTCTAGTTCTGATGTTGAAGTTAAAAACCCGAAAACTAGAAATCCTCCATTGAAAAATAGTCCTACTAAGAAGCCAGTGACTTCAAAACGGAGAGAATCTGTTAGCTCCAGTTCCGATTCTGCTGTAGAAATGACTAAACCAGAAACTAGAAACTCGGCATTGAAAAATAGTCCAACAAAACTCAAACCAGTAACTTCGAAACGAATAGTTTCTGTAAGTTCCAGTTCCGATTCTGATGTAGAAATTACTAAGCCCGAAACCAGAAACTCAACATCAAAAAATGGTCCTGTGAAACATAAAACAATACCCACAAAACTAAAAAGTTCAGAAATTTCTAGAATTAACACTGAAAAAATAACCGAGACAGAATCTAGGAATCGACGTGCGAAAAATTCGAAGCAAAGACTATCTGCTAGCTTCGACTCGGATTCAACAGTCATAATAACTAAACTGGATTCCAGAAACCATTTAGCTGTCAAACAAAAGTCCAATACTGTCAAACGAGGTGACTTGGAGAGTGTACTGCTATCAGAACTGACGAAGCCAATACGTACCCACCGATCCAGCTCAAACGGCACTAGAGACAAGCCCAGCGCGATACAAATGTCCAAATGGCTCGCGAACACAAATCAGAAGAGAGATAACATGCCACAAGGGGATTTATGCAAAGAGCTGATTATCGAAGAATCAGATGTGGAAGTGATGAGACAGTTCCTTATGAAGTACGCGATGGATATCGATATAGAGGCGTTCGATGGCGACGACGAGTACAAGCGCATGGTGTTCTACAGGATCAACCCCCTCGTGAACGTGGAACGATGCCCGATGATTGCCGAAATGTGCCGACGAGAATCTCGACCAGATGTGACGTTACAAGACTTTGTGTCCAACTTGGGGCTCAGATCTATCACTGAGTCTCCGTCACAAGCGTCGAGCCAATACAAAACTAGAAGTAAGCTCGTAAACAAACACAGAGATCCATCAAGCGATGACACTGACAAGGAGAACTTTAAAGCTGTCGAAAAAGACTTCAAAAGACAAGGTGTTAAAAATGGAAGAATCCACAAAAAGGCTGGTCCTAGGAAAATTCTTAATAAGATTAGGAGAACGAAGGATAGTCGAGAGGGGAACAAAACGTCGAATTTAAACAGTGATAGTGAGAGAGAAAGAGACGGCGCGATAGTGAGCAAACCGTCACAAGAGCAGGAAACAAGGAATCCTTCGAGCGTGTCAGAGAAGATCAGACATATCATATCTAAACAGTAAGTTTTTTAATTTGGTATCTTTTGGGGGAAAAGGATTGATACATCATGTTACGATGCGTTTTTCATTGTGAGGAAACTATAGCACGGTGGTAATGGTAAGGTACTTTGTAGTACCCGCCTGTCTGACTACCCTAAAATCTGTCAATCATCTACCGGTGTGTTCCAACAGCTGCACTTGAGAGCCAGTTCCCTTCTATGCTTTGTTTGCTTACCATTTTCGGCCACATCGTTAACTGCATAAAGCTTGATACCACATGTTCAGTAAAACTGAGGGTGAAATATCACGCTCTTCGGCTTCAACCAAAACGACCCATTTTGGTCGGACACTACATGCCTTTATATCCAGGGAAACCATAAAATCCCTCGGCAACTATGACATTTATTTATTTATTGAAGAGAGGTAGAGCATAGCGATTTTTTGCTTGAAGAGCAGCTCGCCTGGGGAAGTACCTCCACCTTACAGAATACCGCAGCCAAATAAGCTGGTTGTGTTCCTGCGCGGGAGTAAGGTCGCCAGAGCTCATCGAGGGGCGCGGATTAGTATATAGTCTTTGTTCCGGGTGTCGCTAGCGTCCATAGGCTACGGTAACCGCTTACCATCAGGCGGGCCGTATGCTTGTTTGCCTTTATTACAGAATTTACAAGTTTTTTCTAAATCTAAACACATAACTATAACTAATTTTCATGATGAATCAACATCTGTCTGCCCTTTTTTGGCAAAAGCCTCCTCCATCTTTCCCCACTCTTCACGGTTTCGTGCCATTCTGGTCCAAGTTTTCCCTGCTGTATCTCTCCATCTTCTGAATTGTCTTCCCCTTATTACTATGTTACCCTCCAACTATGACATGATGGAGACTAAATGCGACGCAATATGTACAGGGCGGTGTGCCCTTCCCGCGAGTACTCGAACCTGGAGGACCACACGATCGTGTCGTGGGTGAGCGTGGGGGGGCGCGCCTCGCGGGTCAACGGGAACCAAGTGTGGCGCGAGCTGCAGCCGCTGTACCCGCGCCTCGTGGGGGGGGGCACCCGCTCGTGGCACTCGCTGCGGAACCGCTACCTGCGCTACATCCTGCCCGCGCTGCCCAAGCTGCATCTCACGCACGACCACGTCGCCAGGCTCCGGGCTGCTGCCGCTACAGGTCTTTCTTTCTTACATAAGTGGGCGTGTGCTTATGTGTACATAAGTGGGTGTGTGCTTATGTGTACATAAGTGGGCTTGTGCTTATGTGTACATAAGTGGGTGTGTGCTTATGTGTACATAAGTGGGTGTGCTTATGTGTACATAAGTGGGCGTGTGCTTATGTGTACATAAGTGGGTGTGCTTATGTGTACATAAGTGGGTGGGTGATATGTGTACATAAGTGGGTGTGTTTTTATGGCACAAAGATAGATCATACTCTAGAATAACATATAAGATACTCTTTATCCCGGGAACTCAGGTGAATCCGCGGGGCGAAAGCTAGTCTTGTATATGATCTCAAATGCAGGGAGAATTTAGTTAATGCGATGTAGTAGGTATCCTGAGGCGTCATCTATCCAGTACAATAAGAACTATCTTCATGTAGCTGCACTTGAGAGCTCTTCTAGTCAAACACTTAGCAACAAAAAACACGTATTTCAGGCTCGATTAAATCTAAAAAGCGTCCTCCGCGACGCAACTCTATATTCAACAAGGAGACCGGCGTGAGCGGCGCCTGGAGTCGCCGGCCGCGGTCACCCATCCCCACACACGACGCGGACACTCTGCTTGACCAAACTGCGCCGGACACACATAAATGTTAGTGTTTTCATTTTTTATCCAGGGATATGTTTTCACACTCGGTTATCTGATCCCAAACTAAGCAGAGCTTGTACTATGGACAACCAGACAACTGATATACTACATATACTACTTTTTTTTGTAAATAAATACTTATAGATAACTAGCTGATCCGGCAGACGTTGTCCTGCCCTAAGAACAAAAGTAAAACTGGGACCTACCTACCTACCTCTACCTACCCCTACCTACTACTACCTTCTGGTTCTAAGCTACCTCCCCACCAATTTTCAGCCAAATCAGTTCAGCCGTTCTTAATTTATAAATAGTGTAACTAACATGACTTTCATTTATATATATATATAGATTACACCCAGACACAGGACAAACAGACATGTTGATGCACACAAATGTTTGTCCTGGATGGGAATCGAACCCACGACCTGCGGCGTAATAGGTGGTGTCTTCTGGTAAAATCTATCGCCAAGCATTTTCCGGTGTGTTCCGACAGCTGCACTTGAGAGCCAGTTCTTTCTAGGCTTTATGTTTGCACCACCATCGACCACATCATCACTGACCACGGTGAGATTGTGGTCAAACACAGGCCTATACTAGTAAAAATTTAAATAAAAAAATCTTATCACATATATTTTACAGCTGATGCAGAACATTCTCCACCACGACGCGCGCTCCGCTCCAGCGTGCGACCCTCGGGGTCCCCGGGAACCTTGGTGCCCTCAGTGTCCCCGGGGCCCTCGGAGCCCCCCCGGCGGTCGCGCACCCCTCGCTACTCAGAGCTGACGCGGCAGTTCTCGGCGCGACACCCCCCACCACTCGCCTCCAGCACAGAGTCAGCGTCCCCCCCACCAGCCCCACTACTGCGGGCTCATCGAAAGAAACTGTTCAATCCTAAATCAGTGCCTGTCTGATAGTGATAGTGCGTCTAAGGAAACAGCCATCGTAAACGCCCGATTATAATTTATCGGACAGTTTTCTAGTTGGTGAACATTGTCCTAAGTAATCAAGCAAGTGACATGTGTGTTAAAAAAAAGTTTTTTTTTTTTTTTTATATTTTGTTTTAAGTGTTGAAAGTGGTTTAGATCTGTACGAGTAGTATATAAGGCAGGGTTTGACCCGACGCGGACATTATCATGTGTTATAATCTATACTAATAATAAGCTGAAGAGTTTGTTTGTTTGAACATGCTATACTCCAGAGTTACTGGTCTGATTTGAATAATTCTTTCACTAATAGGAAGCTACATTATCCCCGAAGGTTATAGGCTACTTTTTATCTAGAGAAAGCGAGTGAAACCGCGTGAAAATATTAATTATTGCTGGTTTATATCTGCTCTGGTTTCTTTTTTATGCAAATCGCATAATTCTTAACTTTTTCTGTTTTTCTTGTTTTATTTTCATTGCTTAAAATCTATTTCATGTTCGCTCATATGTTTGTGATAGCTTATCTGTAGATGAAAAAGAGGGATGTCATAAGTGTGTATCTGTATGTCTGTGGCATCATACTCTTGAATGGATGAACCAATGTTGATTCATTTTTTTAGTTGGAAAGGTGTCTGTCTATACTATAATATTATAAAGAGGAAAGATTTGATTGTTTGTTTGTTTGCATTGAATAGGCTCCGAAACTACTGAACCGATTTGAAAAATTCTTTCACTAATAAGAAGCTACATTATTCCCGAAGGTTGTAGGCTACTTTTTATCCCGGGAACGCGAGTGAAACCGCGGGGAACAGCTAGTTATTTATAATTATGAGACTGCATTCACAGCTACCAGCGACTGAAACATGCTACCAATAATATTTCAAATCCAAACGTGTACAATCTAAAAAATCTATGGATTATTTTTTTTTTACTTTAAATATCTTATTTGCAACTTCCAACTTTTTTGCTGGTATGTTGTTTATAAATATATATAAGTTTATTTTCCACTGCGGTATATTGCTACGTAAAGAGAAGCCACATATAACCATTATGTTCCGTTCAAGTGCAGCCATCCGGCCACACACACAAAACGCGCAAAGAAAATCACGGCGCTTACGACTTATTCGTTCTAGCGCTACGTGTTTAAATGTCTAGTTAGACGACAAATTATTGTTCCAGCTGCAGCGAATATCAACAAAATAGAGTGAGAGCATTAGCTTATGATAGCTTCTCTATACGTTGTATTATACCTCAGTGTTATTCGCAAGTATTTTAAATATAGGCTATTTTTCTATGATATTATGATCGTGTCTTTTTAATTAGCACCACCTCAGAAGTACCATATTCCAGTGAAAAAAAAAGGAAAAAGAGGTTTTTAACTAGTAGGCCAAGCAGTAAAGTGGGTACCCGCCGTACTACGGATTCTAGATATTATCTCAGTATATCCAGTAAAATTGAGACACATAACATTGGTACCTTAATTGTCTCCTTGCTTTTTTTTTTAAGCGAAATATAATTTTGAAACATATAATTTATTTATTTTTTTGACAGGCCAGTTGGCGCAGTTGGTTAAGCACCACCTATCACGCCGCTGGTGATGGGTTCCATTCCCATCCAGCACAAACATTCGCGTGCATGAACATGTTTGTCCTGTGTCTGGGTGTAATTATCTATATAAGTATGTATTAACAAAAAAAGTAGTATATCAGTTATCTGGTTGTCCATAGTACAAGCTCTGCTTAGTTTGGGATCAGATAACAGTGTGAGAATAATGTCCCTTAAAAAAAACTATCCTGATATGCCTCACAATGATAATTTTAATGCAGAAAAATCTGTTTCAAATCAATTTCTACCATAAACGTATGTTTGACCGGTTCTCTGATATATATACTAAAAATAATGTTGTATATGTATCAATTTTGATACTTTTATGTAGTATTGAAGCCCTTATATGTTCTGTATGGTGCCCATTCAAGATCTAAATGTGTGCAAGGGCTGTAAGGCTGCTTTTCCACCAGAGATGTGCTAAGCTACGAAACTATGTGACCGTTTCCACTGATGCTGAGCTATGTAGATGTGCAGCTCGAGTTATGCGATGCATAACTATATAAAGTACATGGATGGCCCCACAGCTAGGAGTTAGCGTTTAAGTGACAAGCACTGCTTATCAAAAAAAGTGCATAAGCACGCTTACAAATGTAAGTCGATTTTGTTTAAACTCGACGTTTTGTTGTAGTGTTTCATTGCATTGCTTTTTTCAACATAAGTCATCGCGTTTGAATGACGTAGTAACAAATTTTTCAACGACTACAACAGCACTTATAAAATATTTTAAGCGAAAAGCGTGCTACAAATTATAAGCGTGCTGTCAATTTTAAGCCGTTTATACCATCTCTATCCATAGCACGCATCCATAGAAACGTAGCATAGCACATCTCTGGTGGAAAGGCACCCTAAAAAGAACTCGAGCAACAGGGAATATGCATGATATTTTTTTTGCGTTAATAAAAGCTCATTAATATAAGAAGCAGTAAGAAAAAACTATAAAAATAATCAAGATCAAAGATATATTCCTATCTCTTTCTAGCAAAACAGAATTTAGCATAGAGTTTATATGGCCGTCGTAGTATTATGATTATGACGTCACATCTTATGTCCATTCTCTCTGTCTAATTAGTAGTTTAAATGCTTATATCTTCTGTGTTTCTTGGCCGATTTAAATTTTAGTTTCACTATTTGACATATTTTTTACGGTATTTTCATATTTTGTTAAGAAATGCGATAAAAAAAACATGCATATTCCCTATTCATCAAATCTGAATCCACTTGTATAAAATGAACTACTTTTTAACAAAAAAAAGCAAAATATTGTAGTTGCATAGCGATATGCTATTTCGGCAATATTGCCATAGTTTGCTTTTCAGATTCCTAGCTTGAAATATCATGTACAAAACATGTTTCCTTAAGTACTATTATTGTTAAACTTCCAGAATCTAGGACTGATTGTGAAATATATTATTATTTAATAAAAAAAGTGAATTATTTTATGAATACTAAAAGTAATAAATATATTTTGGTAATTCTTTATAGACTTTTGTTTTTGTATATAACATAGTGAAAAAGTGAACTTGAAAAAATGTACCTTAAGGTGAAACCTTCGGTTGGAGCACGAAATTCAAATTTTATCACGTTTTTTGCAAATTTCAGCTCAGTTATAGGTCGTAAGTTATCAACATGTTATTTGCGTGAAGAATGGTAGTATATTTACTGATTAATAACAAAAAAAATCATCAACATATTCCTCCAAGGTATATTAGTAACATTTTCATGAAATAGTCGAATATGTCAGTAATATTAGTAACATTTTCGCACAACAGTATTTCGCGCTCCAACCGAACGTTTCACCTTAAAAATTGAAGAGATGGCGCTATATACATACATTTTTTGCGCCATTAAATTGGCTCTGCACCATTTTCCATCCTACCTCCAAGTTCTTTCATCACTATATCACCTACCTCCTTTCCTCACGTATCTTCGTTTGTACGTCAGTCTATGACCGACTCTTGTAGCCGCCGGTGGTGATGTTCGTTGGATCCCACGCCCTTTACCGTGTTTCGCTGTCGCTACCGATTTCGTGTACTATTTATCGAAGGACCGCAAGTGAGCTACCGGTGCCTGGACTTGTATGTGACAAGGGAAGCTTCTAGAAACCGGCGAACTCCTGACAAAGGTCAGTCGTAGTGTGTAAGAGGTCACTCCTTTTTCCAAGGTGCTTCTTTTATATTATTGGCTTAATATTAATAAGCCAGTTGGTTAAGACACTACCCGTAGCGCCACTGGTCGTGGGTTCGATTCCCATCCAGGACAAACATTTGTGTGCATGAACATGTCTGTTTGTACTGTGTCTGGGTGTAATTATCTATATAAGTATGTATTTACAAAAAAAAGTAGTATATGTAGTATATCAGTTATCTGGTTGTCCATAGTACAAGCTCTGCTTAGTTTGGGATCAGATAACCAAGTGTGAACAATGTCACAGGATATTTATTTATTTATATTAAGTCTCCCGCTGATGGGTCCGTGGTACAGTTACTGGGCTGATTCATACATGAATGATTTTATTAGGGTTCCGAAACTCTAAAGAAAAAAAAAACGGAACCCTTATAGGATCACTCGTGCGTCTGTCTGTCTGTCCGAAAATATTTCGTATAAATTCTCGTATGCTGATGACACTTAAAAAGCAAAAGCTTACCTATCTAAAAACAGAATTTCATCCAAATCGTTACAACCGTTTGCGAGATACACGACACAAATAAATATAATATACAAGAATAATTACATACTTTAAAGATCCTATTAATATTATAAAGGCGAAAGTTTGTGAGTATGTTTGTTTGTTACTCTTTCACGTAAAAACTACTGAACGGATTTGGATGAAACTTGGCACATAGATAGATCATACCCTGGAATAACATATAGGCTACTTGGAAAACATAGGGAAGATACCTCGGGAACGCGGGTGAAACCGCGGGGCGGAAGCTAGTCTTAAATAAATGAAACATACGTTTATGAGGTCAGTTACTGTTTAATGGGTACACATCATCACAGGGTCCCGAGCTAATGCGACTACTATCTATTTAAAAGTTTATTCCATCTCATTTAACACGGGAATCGAACTTAGGACCTCAAGTCCGAAGCACACATACGGCGCTAACAGACGCAACACGAAAAATAAGAAATATTTACTATAATTATTTTTAACTAGTACCTACAGGTGTTACAAAAATGTGTAACTACCCTGGAAGGCAAGTATCGTGATAGAAATTCAATAAAATTAATATGGGCCCTTGGAGCTATTATACAGAATCCAATCAATCAAATTTGAGAACCTCCTGTTTTTTGACACAGGAGAAAAAAAAGGAATAATGATTTTAGTGTCAGTATATAATATATTTATTGATTTATCATAACTTCTGAATGCTTAGACCGATTTATTAGAATTCATTTAATTCCGGACATTATAACTAAAACGTCAAAAGACGATTTCAAATCACATTTAGCAACGGCAGTCATATTTTTAAAATACTTGTTTGTGTTAGCATCCCATACAACAGCGTACCTCCAAGGGTAGTTGCGGCACTTTGTCACACCCTGTGTAACATATTTACGATTAATTAATTTTAAAATCACCGCGCGTTTCACATACATTTATTATATCAGTTATTCAAAATACAAGTCTCGGTCGGATGAATAGGGACGATGACAAAAAAAATCTAATTAGTCCCGTCAGTTAGATTACCAAAAAATATTGGACACATTTTTTTCTATCCGAAAACAAAAAATAACGAAGATACAGTGAGTTAAAATTTAACGTGACGTCACGTCAAGTACACTTTTTATAGAGATGACGTCACAAGCCCACTCCTGAACTTTGATGATTATCTTTGTATGTTTTTAATTGTTAAAATAATTTGTTAAAATAAAAAAAAAATTGATAACCTAACTGACGGACTGAACAGAATTAATTATTTTTTACCCACTTATCCCTATTAACATTGGTAATTAAAGACCATTTAGAGATTTGTTATAGTATAGTGAATAACAAGTTTAGAATATGATACCTGGTCAATGAGGCATCTGTCACACTGCCGACGACTAGCGAGCAGCATCGCTAAGCGAGTATAAGGTCTTTTTACTGAGACAGAGTGGAGATAGATTTAGATTAGATTATGTGAACAGTCAGCGATCAACTATTAATATACAGGATGAATTGACCGTCAAAATATATATATTATGATCAAGCATCACGAATGAGTAAAAATTATATTACGTTTATAATAAAAAAATAAAAAATGAATAAAACCTCCATTAAAGACATAAGATTTTTTTTATTTTTAACTTTATTCTATTTCTATTATTTACAACATAAGAATTATTAAAATTGGTTCATAAGAAAAAAGTAATACGTGAACAAATTTAAAAAAAATATACAGCCGAATTGATTATTTTTACCCCCTCTTTTTAAGGAGGTTAAAAATAAAATCCAAGTACCTATTTAAAATAGCGTAGCAAAATTTGCACGGCGATTAAAAAGTCACCCGGTATGCATCTCTTACCGACATGGGACCTACATCTATTTTACATTTTTATAGCGATAAATCGCTAGCTATCGCTTCGTCGGCGGTGAGACAGATGCCTATAGGATAAACTATTACGAGATTAATCCTAGACAAGGTGCATGTTGATAATTCTCGTTCGGTGGTCGCGGGCTCCAATACTCCACGAACTTATAGCCATAGAAAACTTGGAAGAGCTGACTACCACTGAGGATTTTTTTACTATATATAGAACTGTGTTTGACCACAATCTCACCGTGGTCAGCGATGATGTGGCCGATGGTGGTAAGCACACGAAGCCTAGAAGGCAACTGGCTCTCAAGTGCAGCTGTCGGAACACACCGGAAGGTGCTTGTCGATAGATTTCCAACTTGAGTGTGGTAGCCAGCCAGACGGGTACTACAAAGTACCCTACCACCGTGTCTTAAACTGTACAATATTTACAAGGGATTGTCCATAATATACAACAATTTATTTCATAGTAATATACGTATATTTTATGGATGAGTCACATTAAAGATATTTATTTACAGTATGTTAGATACCGCATGCCGATTTTAAATAGTATGCGAAAAAGAGGTATGTCTTTGTATGGCGTCATAGCTCCTGAACGGATGGACCGATATTGATTTAATTTTTCTTGTTTGAAAGGTGTCTTAGTCGAGTATTCTTAGCTATGTTTCGGGGGTTTCTGTAACCCCCAGAAATTAAACGGCGCGTTACATGGGGGGGGGGGGGGGTCAAGAAATTACATTACGTAATACTTGAACGTAAAGGTAAGGTTCATATCATAAATTAAACAGATGACTTTAATTCATTTATAATCAGTGCCGGTTTTAGCTCTAGCAGCACCCTGGGCGAGATGTGATAACCCCCCCCCCCCCCTTTCTCCCGCCAACAAAAGGGATTTTAAGCCATTATAGCCATTTTATCTTTAGACTTGAGAATTTATTTATTTATTTAGACTCGAGATAGCAGGACCCGCTCATGAGTGACCGGAAATAAAGGTGGGCCTGGCGCCCCTTTACATCTGGCGCCCTGGGCGATCGCCCTACCGCACCCTACCCTAACGCCGGTACTGTTTATAATAATAATCAGTAGGATTGCAAAGACATAAGGCTCATTTTCATATATCTCTGGCTACTGTCACCCGCACCAAGCTACAACGTACATATAGTGGTGCCGATTCTGTTGTTTACGAACTTAACTAATATTAGACAAGTCACCTCTCTTTCATGTTAACCTTATTGAACAAAATACAGAACATTTTTAATGCTGTCAGTTTAATCCATGCCGTCGTAATGTACGGGTAAATAGACGTGACCAATAAAGATCGCGCTTATTTGCGAGAAGAATGGTAGTATATTTACTGATTAATAACAAAAGAAATCATCAACATATTCCTCCAATGTATATTACTGACATATACGACTATTTCATGAAAATGTTACTAATATACCTTGGAGGCATATGTTGATGATTTATTTTGTTATTAATCAGTAAATATACTACCATTCTTGTCGCAAATAACATGTTGATAACTTACGACCTATAACTGAGCTGCAATTTACAAAAAACGTGATAAAATTTGAATTTCGCGCTCCAACCGAAGCCTCCACCTTAAATTCACGTTGAAATATGTGATTGGACTAAACTGACAGGACTAAAATATCTTGCATCCCTTTCTTATATTTACTGTTATATAGTGAGTACTTGCGTTAACTAACATACTTTAAAATCTCTTGGTACAACCAAGACCACGTTACATACAATTATTTACATCAAAATACATATTGGGTTCAACTATACCTACCTACAAGTCAAGGATAAAACATTCCAAACATTTGGCACACTTGGATGTTGGCTTTTAACCTTGTACAAACATTTGGCACAATAAGGTCCTTATTTATGTACGATGCTTTCTAGATTTTTTATAGCAAATAAATCTATATATATATAAAAGAAAGTCGTGTTAGTTACTCCACTTATAACTCAAGAACGGCTGAACCGATTTAGCTGAAAATTGGCAGGGAGGTAGTTTAGAGCCAGGAGAAGGACATAGGATAGGTAGGGTAGGTAGGTAAGGTAGGTAGGGGTAGGTAGTGGCAGGTAGATAGGTAGGGGTAGGTAGGGTAGGTAGGTAGGTAAGGTAGGTAGGGGTAGGTAGTGGCAGGTAAGGTAGGTAGGGGTAGGTAGTGGCAGGTAGAGGTAGATAGGAGTAGGTAGGGATAGGTTTGTAGGTCCCAGTTTTATTTTTGTTCTCAGGGCAGGACAACGTCTGCCGGGTCAGCTAGTATATATATAAAAGAAAGTCGTGTTAGTTACACCATTTATAACTCAACAACGGCTGAACTGATTTGGCTGAAAATTTGTGGGGAGGTAGCTTAGAACCAGGAGAAGGATATAGGATAGGGGTAGGTAAGGTAGGTTTAGGTAGGTTGGAGGGCCGTAGCCTCCTTTTGTGAGACCGTAATGGTCCAGAAGGAGGCTGCTGAGCGGGATCGGGAGAGGGCCGATCCCGCCCGGAGACGACGCCGTCGTGCCTCGTCCCGGCCCTCCTGCCCTGTAGCTGGGGCTCAGAATACAGCTACGGTGTTCCCCTGCCTGTCGTAAAAGGCGACTAATCGGGGACCTTTGGGGTCGTGGGCAATCGGGGCGGGGGCCCTGTGCGTCCAGAAGCGATCCCAAGGAGGACGATGGGTCGTCGTGGTCACGATCCATCGTGCGATAGCACAGCGAGGGTGCTGGGGGGAAGTATCACACTTCCCCCGGGACGGGCTATCTAGCGCCGCGCGTGGAGGGGGAGTGAGTATGCGTTCTGTACGAGAACCCGCCCCCCTCTACAGCGCAGATGGCGACCACCGTGGGGTGTTAGCCGGTACGAGTCCGGCATAACCTGGTTGCTCCCTACTCTCGCCATAATTTCACCCCTCGCCACTGGTAAGTAAGGTAGGTAGGGGCAGGTAAGGGTAGGTAGGAGTAGGAAGAGGTAGGTATTAGTAGGTAGGGGAAATTTAGGGGTAGGGATAGGTAGGTAGGTCCCAGTTTTCCCAGTAGGCCCAGCTAGTATTTTTATAATCACCAATTAAAACCTTCATATTGATACCCCAGAAAAAGTTTTTGAAAACATACATTTTGGCGTCAAAAAACTACAACTAGTTTTATAATATATCCAGTGACACTTGTGAATTTAAGACGAATCTAACGACATATTCATCAAAATCAGTTCAGCCGTTTAATTACGAGGTAACATAGGAGCGAATATACAAACAGGTCAAACACATAACCCTCTTTGTCGATTTACCAATAATATAACCATATTTTTACATGACCACAGTTTAGGTAATAACCACAGCTTAAGTAGGAAACCTCAGCTTAGGTTGGAGACCACAGCTTAGGTAGGAAACCTCAGCTTAGGTTGGAGACCACAGCTTAGGTAAGAGACCACAGTTTAGGTAGGAGAGCACAGCTTACACGAGCTCCAACACTTTGATAGTTCCCTGACTATTAGCAGCGAGCAACACTTGCGTATCGGTCGCCCGCCGCCAGCAAACCGCCGACACGAACTCCGAGGGCTCCTCGTCCCTTCTCTCTCGCTCTAAGAACCCTCTCACCGCGTCGAACCTGTACGCCAACATCGGCCGCGACAACCCTGAATAATACACATACAGGGCGTTGTTTTCTGAGCCGCAAGCCACATACTTTCCATCCGTGGCCAGCCCTACGAAGTTCTTCTCGTTAGCGTGCCCCGTGAACGAACGCACGCATCGCGGCGACTCCACGCGCCATAACTTGAGCTGGGAGTCCGTAGAGGCCGACACTAAAGTCCTCGCGTCTAAGAATTTAACGTACGAAACTGCTTTTCTGTGGTCTCTGAACACCGCTAGGGGGTGTCTGGGGGCCCGCAGGTCGTAGTAGTGGACGCAGTGGTCCGCGGACCCGAAGGCGAGGTGACAGGAGGATCTGGGGTTGAACCGCACGCAGCACACGTTGAACTTGGCCTCGAGGGTCGCCACTGATCGTTCCGCGTTGAGGGCCCACAGTTTGACGCGGGCGTCGTCCGATCCGGACGCGAGGAGCCGGACGTCCGCTCTGTTGAAGTGGACTGACCTGTTCATGGAGGTATATTGTTTATTATGATTTATTGTATACTGTTACTTGAAATAAGGCAATTGACGGTCGAGTAATATTGGACGGACGAGGCGCTGCAGTGTTTGTAAATTATCTAAATGAGACCTTTATTAATAATGATACGGGAGACTTGGGGGACATGATACGGGGGACTTGGGAAACTTGATACGAGAGACTTGGAAGACATGATTTGGGAAACTTGATATAGTATACATGGGAGATTGATACAGGAGACTTTGGAAACTTGATACGAGAGACTTGGAAGACATGATATGGGAGACTTGGGAAACTTGATATAGTATACATGGGAGATTGATACAGGAGACTTTGGAAACTTGATACGAGAGACTTGGAAGACATGATATGGGAGACTTGGGAAACTTGATACGAGATACTTGGGGGACATGAAACAGAGGACTTTAGAAACTTGATAAAAGGTACTTGGGGGACATGAAACAGAGGACTTGAGAAACTTGATACGAGATACTTGGGGGACATGAAACAGAGGACTTTAGAAACTTGATACGAGGTACTTGGGGGACATGAAACAGAGGACTTGAGAAACTTGATACGAGACATGATATGAGAAAGTTAGGGGAGTTGATACGAGAGACTTGGTACGGGAGAGTTGGGAGAGTAGGTGGGGGAGAGTACCAGCATCGCTTGTCGTGTTCCTGCAGCGCGCGGGTCCGCTGGCCGGTGGCGGCGTCCCAGACGGAGACGGTGCCCTCGTAGTCGGAGGAGGCCAGCACGTTCTTGTGGTAGGCGTTCCAGGACACGCACGAGATCTTGTGCGAGCACGCCATCTCCGCGCACGGGTAGTGCACGTCCACCGCGTCGCGGACCACCGCCTCGAACTCGAACACCTACCAACCCACCAACATACACCATCTCATATATATATATGTTCACGGAAAAGTATCTAGTCCGTCATTGTATACATTTCCTAGGAAATCCATACATTTCCTAAATATCTATCGGAGTACTACATTCGGTATATTTGTAAGGATAGCGGCATTTGGGGGGTTGTAAGTGAAAGGTACTTTTGTGCGAATACTTGCTATTCTATGCAAAATAAAAAAAATAACCCCAACCTATTTTTTTCAATAGTTTCTATATATTTCCAAGTATCATTATTGTTATTATTTCCTAGGGGAAATACACAGGAATTGTATACAATTCCTATATTTCATACATTTCCGGTGACATATATGTATATATATACTGGCTTCCTGCACTTGTCATTCATTATACATACATACCTATCTATATATATAAAACAAAGTCGTGTTAGTTACACTATTTATAACTCAACAACGGCTGAACTGATTTAGCTGAAAATTGGTGGGAATAGGATAGGATAGGGGTAGGTAAGGTAAGTAGGGGTAGGTAGGAGCAGGTAGGTAGGCAGGGGTAGGTAAGAGTAGGTAGGGTAGGTAGGGGCAGGTAAAGGTAGGTAGGAGTGTTTTTTAACCAGTCTTCCGGCGCTGTCAAATAAAATGAAAATCTAGGAAAGTCGTGAAAAGCAACTCTTTTGCAGGCGAATCTAGTCCTTATTGACTTTAAAAACGTTATTATGGTTAACTTATTTTTCCGATCAGCTCAATGACACCATATTATTGTATTGTCTTCGGACTTACATATGTGTACCAAATTTGAGATCAATAGAACACCGGGAAGTGGGTTCAAATTTACTTGCAAGTTTCGACCTCAACATACTAACGTGTGAAGTTAAATAAACGCTTGTAAAAAAGAGAAAAAGAAACGTTTATAGCTGCCATTACTGTGTTTTTTTTTTTTAATTTTGGCATCACACTTCTTGTATTTTGCCAGTGTCAAGTTGAGCAATGTAGGTATTTTTATATTCTTCATGTATTAAATTCTCGTCAATCGTCAAGTTTCAAAGTTCAAGTCATGTTAAATCTTCTTCGAATCATAGTCAGTCAATTTAGTTAGGTTTTAGTACGATGGTAGCCGTTCTACTAAAACTGTTCATGGACTTCTTGAGACAACTTGAAAAGCCACTATACACGTAATCATTTCACTTCACTGATGCACTTGTATTGATCTTTATTGGACAAAATACCACCGATGATATTAAAAAAAACTCAAAAAATACACTATTTTATGAAAATAAAATGAAAACGCAACGTCACTTCACAAGTTCCCGCCAAAAAGTCTACTCTGTTTTAATCTCTGTGTCGCGTGCGTATTATGGCTTACTATCTGTGTCTATGGACACCCGGATAGAAAAAAAATACTATCTTGATGGAGTGAAATCTAGTGTAGTAGAGTATAGTGTAGTGTAGTCTAGTTTAGTGTAGTGTAGTCTAGTGTAGTCTAGTGTCATGTAGTCTAGTGTAGTGTAGTCTAGTGTCATGTAGTCTAGTGTAGTGTAGTCTAGTTTAGTATAGTCTAGTTTAGTATAGTCTAGTGTAGTGTAGTCTAGTGTCATGTAGTCTAGTGTAGTGTAGTCTAGTGTCATGTAGTCTAGTGTAGTGTAGTCTAGTGTAGTGTAGTCTAGTGTCATGTAGTCTAGTGTAGTGTAGTCTAGTGTAGTGTAGTGTAGTCTAGTGTAGTGTAGTCTGGTGCAGTGTCGTGTAGTTTAGTGTAGTGTAGTGTACCTTGATCCTCTTGGTGACGCCGGCGATGGCGAAGAACTCCTCGTCCTTGTCGAACTCGATGGTGGAGACGATGGTGGAGTAGTTGATGGCGTCGCTGCAGTAGGAGAGCGTGGCCAGCGGCCGCAGCAGCCGGTGCCGCGTGAACGACACCAGGTCCTCGCGGAACGCGTCCAGTCCTCCCCCACCACCACGAGTGCCCCCCTCTACACCCACACCCACCCCCACCCCCAGCCCCACCCCCACCGCCTCCGACATCTCCTCCGGGGCGCGCTGGTCGCCGCCTACACACAAATAATCTTCAAGGTGGTCCACTGAATTCAAAGTTTTATTACGTTTTTTGCTAATTGCAGCTAAACAAATTTAATTTCACTATTATCTCTTTCGAACCAAAAATATAACGAAGGGATGAAAGATTTATTTTTATCCCGGGAAAATTTAAGATCCCTCGGGAACACGGTAAGCGAAAAAGTTATGCGTGAAAAAAAAGACAAATTGAGAACTTCTCCTTTATTTTGAAGGACGTAAATTACGTAAATTATAAAAAAAAACTAACCGGCAGCACTATGTGCTCTGGAGTCGGGCGCTTGAGGCACGTGATCAGTTTCTAGCGCCGAGTCCACGGGGGCGGAGGGGGCGGAGGGGGTGGTGGGGGCGGCGGGGGCGGGGGGAGTAGAGGCTAGCGTGGAGGGCCCGCACGAGGGGCAGGGCGCGGGGGCGGGGGCGGGGGCGGGGGGCGTCGGCGTCGGCGTCACTGCACCAGACCCGGGGAAATACAGCTCGTCTGCGCGGTGGGCGAAGTAACACTGGATGGAGAAAGAAAAAAAAAAGGAAATAAAGCAATTCATATATTTTAAGTAGACCGTTTAGAGTATGCCGGTTGTATGTATTTAGAATAGAATCGGTCCAAAGTTAGAACCTTGAGGAACGCCAATTTTCAAAAATCATCTGAAAATTATTTTCTTTCAATAAAAATTTTTAATTGATGAATTGACAAATCACAATCAAAACTACCGTCACATTAACATATTTTTTTTTAATAAAATCATGTTTACTTACATAATTACTGTGATGGAGCAGCTCAAAAGCTTATGAAAAAACCCTATAAAATTCCTTGAAACAGCGAAAAGAGCCACAGTACTAATTCTTTGTTAAAATGATACCTGGACGAAGTCGTCGAAGTGTGCGGTGAGTCGGCGCCACCGGGCGGCTAGCGCGTCGCCGCCGCCCGCCCCGCCCGCGAAGCTCTCCTCCGACCCGCTCGCACCCACGCTCCCTCCCACTCCCACCCCCACCCCCACCCCCACCCCCAGCACGCTCACTAGTGGGACATAACACACGATGAGTAATTCTACTAATATTATAAACGTGAAAGTTTGTATGTATGTTTGTTGCACTATTACGCAAAAACTACTCAACGGATTTGGATGAAACTTGGCACATAGACAGATCATACCCTAGAATAACAAATAGGCCACTTTTTATCAAGAGAACGCGGGTGAAACCGCGGGGGACAGCTAGTATTACACTAATTAATACTATTTTTCTACATTTTGATCGAACAAAATTGATGTTTAGTATGATTTTGTATCGAGGCCTTTGTGCATACTTGTTACAAAATGACAGGCCAGCTGGCGCAGTTGGTTAAGATGCCACGTATCGCGCCGCCGGTCGTGGGTTCGATTCCCTTCCAGGATTCCTGTGTCTGGGTGTAATTATCTATATAAGTATGTATTTACAAAAAAAAAGTAGTATATGTAGTATATCAGTTGTCTGGTTGTCCATAGTACAAGCTCTGCTTAGTTTGGGATCAGATAACCGCGTGTGAACAATGTCACAGGATAATTATTTATTTTTTATTTTTAAAATCTAGCTTTTACGGCTAAACAGTTTAGTATCTGATCCATGGCACCAACGTTGGTGTTGGCCAGTACGTTGGCTAAGCAAGTAGCCAGTACCAACTCACCATCAACATTAGAGGCAGTGTCACCAACGTTGCCCGCAATATCCACCAACTCTCTCCTGAGAGCTCGGACCGCGTCGCCGGCGCCCACGTTGGTGTTGGCGAGAATGTTGGCGTTGGGTTGGCTGTTGGCGTCGGAGGGCACTCGCGCGAGGCCAGCAGCGCCGGTTCGAAGATCCTTCAGTACACCCGCTACTTGCTCCATGTCCTGTAGACGGTACATTTATAACTTTTTAACACACTTAAAAAAAGAAGGTTCTCAATTCCCGACGTAAATGAGGGATGCTATAAGTTTGTAGTGTGTAGCTCTGCTCGGTTTATGTTATGTTACCTTGGCAACGAGCGCGCACTCCCTGGTGATCTGGTCGAGCTGGTGGCGGCGGTGCTTGTGCAGGTGGTGCAGGAACTCGTACAGCAGCCGGTGGTGGGCGGCGGCGCACTCCGCCTCCAGCAGCCGCTTGCGCCGCGTCAGCAGCTCCAGCATCGAGTGCACCTCCGGCAGCGCCAGGTGCCGCCACTCCGCCGCCACCAGCGCGCGCAGCCCCTCGGCCCCCGCCGCCGCCCCTGCAGCCGCCCCCGCCGCCCCTACACTCGCCGCGCGCCCCGACCGCAGGCGGCGCTTCGCCACCAGCTCGTTGAGCAGGAAGTTGGGGAAGATGTGTTCCCTGGAGGCGAGCGCGGCGCCGCACTTGGGGCAGCGGCGGTGCAGCTCGAGCGACTTGCCGATGCACGCGTAACAGAACGAGTGGCCGCATCGCGTCACGTACGCCTCCGAGATCAGCTCGAAGCACACCGGGCACAGCAGGTCGCATTCCTACAATACAATACAACACAACACAACACAATACAATACAATACAATACAATACAATACAACACAATACAAACAATCTATAAATGGATGTAAGAAACATTTAATACTAAATGTGACAATGTAAAGATGGATACTTTGACCAATTATTTACTAATAGCCGTTGTTGTGAACAGCTTAAGGCAATAAAATTTCAAAAAAAAACAAAATTCTTATTTCTTAAAAAAATAAAACGTGAACTAAATTTCCTAGGGTTTTTGAGCCTTCAGCTTCAATGTTTCAGCTAAAATTCAATTCAATTTATTTATTTACCAGCAGCAGGGTTGCCTTAATGCATTGAGGAAAACCTATGTTCATCAATCATCATCACCCTTTATTGAACTTTACTTTTCTATAAAAAATAATATACCTTGTCTTCTAATGAGCCGCCGAGTCCTCCAAGCGCGGAGGCTCCACCCCCTGCCCCCACCCCAGCCGCGGCCCCTGACCCCGCCCCTGCTGCCGCCCCTACACCCGCTGCCGCTCCGCTAGCCGCCGTGCCTGACATTGCCTGCCAACAATAAATCATATTATACCAAGCCTGGCCGTTTATTATCTACAATTTGTACATAAGTACAACAACTAATACACCAGTAATTTACGAGAACTATCAGTGTAAGCATTTTTTTTACATAAAGTCTAGAAAGGACTAGGTCTCAAGTGCAGCTGTTGGAGCACACCGGAAGGCGCTTGGTGACAGATTTTAAACTTGAGTGTGGTAGGTAGCCAGCCAAACGGGAACTACAAAGTACCCTACCACCATGCAATTTTTCCCCCACCGAAAGATCAATATCACTGTAGGATTCAAACCTGCCACCTTCTCAGTTTAAGTATATTCCCAACCGGTGGTACAGTCTATTGTAACTGTTGACATTCATAAGTGCCTTATTAGGGCCTAAACTGAATACATGAGTTTTAAGTTTGACCTTTGTGTCGAAATAAAAACAATTTCTTGTATAATCATTTATTTGGGTAAAATTATTGGGTGTAATTATCTATATAAGTATGTATTTAGAAAAAAAAGTAGTATATGTAGTATATCAGTTGTCTGGTTGTCCATAGTACAAGCTCTGCTTAGTTTGGGATCAGATAACCGTGTGTGAACAATGTCACAGAATATAGAATATATTTAGACAATTGTTAATGACAAGTGCATTGGCTGGTAGCCGCTGGGCACTGCACACAAAATGCACCCATGCTAAGAAAGGATTTTTGAAAATTCCACCCCTAGGGTGAAAAATTTGGGATTGTGGGTGAAACCGCAGGGCGGAAAGCTAGTCAATTTTTATAAAAACCAAAAGTTACAGTTACCAAGCCAGAGCTTGAAACAGTACAATTTAATTATTCCAAGAGACCACAACTGGCGGGCACAAACTACAAGCTATTATTCCACTCCAGCGGCTTCCAGGACGAGGGAGCCTCAGTATTTATAGCCTACAATCGATATGCATTGCTCACTCTCCCTTACAATGAATTTAATGACCTGAAAAATATGGGCCAAACTAATTATGTTTTTACGGTGTTTCTTACAAGTTAGTGAAGTTTGCAGCGAGGGAAGTCACCGCAGGAGCATGCTCGTACACGAATGCTGGCGCGTACTCCCGCCAAAGTGGTCAATCCTTGATTACTTGACACGCACTCATCAGCTTCTAACACCGACTCTACTAAACCACAATTTATTGACACACAACAAAGTCTCCACAGGTGCACAATGGTCCGCAGTAACTGATACACCTAATAAACTAGTTTTATCAATAAAACCCATGGTAAGTTTATCAAGAGTTGCATTTTTGTATGATTTTATCTGAACGCCCGGGCCAATTTGACGTTTGTAGTTTTGTACGCGAAGTTGCCAAGCTTGAATTACCAATTAGGTCAGTCGAGGTCAAGGATTTAATCATAAGGTCACATAGTAATCATAATAATATAAATCAGCAATTATCAAGTTATCTTTCAATATCAGAAAAAAATATTTTTGTTAATTTTTTATTGGAAGATTATGGTTTTTAGATTATATTTGTGGTTAAAAAAGGTTAACGCTTAATATACGCAGCGCCATCTATGTTATACGTGTCAACCTAATTCTAGCGTTAGATACGGTGCAGAGCGCTGTTGTACCGACACACAATATTCAGGCAGCTGCTTTATCAACAGTACAGACGCCATTTTGCTATTATTACAGGAGGTTGCATTATCTGTTCGTCAACAATGTAAAGTGAAATGTTTGCTTGATTTTTGTAGTGAATGTGATGTGCAAGTGTAGTTTTAAGCCTAGATAAATAAACTAGGCACATGGAGGAATCCAACGAGGAGCATAGGGTCGTTCCCGGTAAGCCAGGCTCTTAGTAAACTAAGCTCAAAATTGTCAATGTCCTTAGTGCGAGGTCGTGTAATGGTAGCTTTTCGATTTCAGAACTCTACTTTCTGATAGCGAAATTTCTCTCGGGGGGCCCGCTCAAAGAGACTGCTAAGGTAAATTACTTCAAAATTTAAATGAATATTACGATTCTATACTTTTAAGTGCTAATCGTGGGATTTTCTTTTGCAGACTTTGCTAAAAGAGCTGGAGCGCGTCGAGGTAAGTTTGAGCTTTTCCTAGTGCCGGGTTTAGAGCTTATTGTTGTTTTGATTGCAAACGCACGTGGTAGGGGCTGTCAAACTTCCTGAAACTTGGCTGAAAAGTTTTAGTAACATTCGCGGTTGTTTCAGGTGCTGCCCCGACGACTCGACTGGGAGGGCACCGAACACACCCAATCATACCATGAATTGGTGAGTTTTCATGTTTTTCAGCCTAGAATCACTGTTTATTTACGTTTTACAACGAGATATGCGACGGGAAACACATGAATTGCGAGAAAACTACAAAATATCTTAAAGTGTAATTTATACGGAAACGTTCATGAAAATACGGTTGAAACTCGTGAAAAATGATTTGGCGATGTTTCAGTCATAATTTGGGGAAATTTCTGTAATTTGCAAAATTTTTGTTATATCATGCAATAGCGAGGATGAATGGTGTCGTAATTAGGAGTATTTCTATCTCGTTCTAGCTCACGGCCCTATAGTAGTTTTCCTTGCCCTATCTCGCTCTATCGAACGATTGCAGTTGTTGCCGGCTGCGATACGCTCGCTCGTCGTCCGATCGCGCGCGAAGTTTAACGAACATGCGCCGTCATCGCTTTCGCGGGAGTTTTTGAATCGACTCATTTTGTATTGAACGAAAATATCTTTAGGAAATACGCAACACTCGCAACAGTGGTTTATTTTTTATTAAAAAAAAATTCAGTACCTAATAAAAATAATTCATCATTATCTGGGGGCACGCGAGCCCCCGCCAAGTCGAGCAAAAAAAGGCACGGCGCCGTACCATCTATTTCTCGAAGCCATTCGAGCAGTTTTCATAGCTATGTTGTAGATAAAAAGAGCTTAAATTTTCGGTGCTCAAGAGGGCATTGAACCAGTAGTTTAAGAATTATTTCAAGTAAGAAGTAATATTCGGAACTACTGATCAATTCTAAGAATTCTTTCACAAATACCAAGCACCATTATCGACAAGTGCTATAAAGGCTACATGTCATCGTGGAAGCTAGGGTTTGCTATGAAAATGTAAATTAACTATAAAAAAATATTTTGAATCAGGTTATTTTTGAGTTAGGTATTTAGTTTAGTTATTATTTATTTATTTTGTGTTTTTATTTACATAAGTATTTCAAATTTTTTTTTATTTAATATCAAAATGTTATCCAGGATTCGCAGTACTCTGACATGTCATGGCGTCGCCTGGCATCAGTGTGCGAGCGAGCGCTCAGTCTCGCGCAGATCGCGCCGTCTCTCTCTCTCGCTGTACCCGGCACGTCGGGAACTCCCAGTGCGACAAATCAGCTGCGGCTGACCGCGCGACTGTCGCTGCTGAGCGAGTCGCTCGTGCGGCCCAAACCTAAGTATGCGTCATACAAGCAGGATCACACGTTGGGTATGTATTTCTTTTATAGAGCCCCTGTGGTTTCACCCGGGATAAAAGGTAGCCTATATGTTATAATCTATCTATGTGCCAAGTTTCATCAAAATCGGTTGTGTAGATTTTTCGTGTGAGATTCTCCAGCGCTTTCAGAATTTAGCACTCAGAACAAATAGCAAACGCCCACTGGTTTTTGAGAAACAATGAAAATCTGGACATACAGACGGATAAAGAAATCTTTATCTATAACATAATAATAATAAAGTTGAAGAGTTTGTTTGTTTGAACGCGCTAATCTACAGAGTTACTGGTCCGTTTAGATTTTTTTTTAAATTTCAACTGTCTAACTATCACGGTTCATGAGATACAGCCTGGTGACAGACAGACAGCTGAGTCTTAGTAATAGGGTCCCGTTTTACCCTTTGGGTCGGAACCCTAAAAAATAAGTAGGTACCTACAGTCTGCAAGCCGCAAGATCTCTGATAGTAGTATACCGTTCATATGTCCATGGCTTCAGCCGAAAATCAGCGCCGAAGTTATCTTCAGCACATGCTGAGCCGGGGCCATTTGAACCCACAAGTTCACATTGTATGTATATATAGATATTGTTTTGTGTATATTGCTTTTGTCTGTCTGTTTTTACTTTCGTGGTGTATTTGTTATTATGTTTCGTGTGAATTGGTGTGTTCAATAAATGTTTATCTATCTATCTATTAGGTACGTATTTTTTATTGCAGTGTTAGGACCTAGAAACACATGTCATTTTAGGGTTCCGTAAAACGGGACCCTATTACTAAGACTCTGCTGTCTGTCCGTCTGTCACCGGGCTGTATCTCATGAACCGTGATAGTTAGAAATATTCAGGTCTACTGTCCCTTGGAGCTGTGAAAAAATCAATCGCGAGTCAATCTCGCACTTGGCCGGTTTTTTTTCTTCTTCCGCGCTCGCGTTCTAGACTAGCTCTTATGTTTTTGTCATCCCCCCCAGTCCGTCGGCTACTGTCCCGCGAGGTGGGGTCGAGCACGGTGGGGGTGGGGGCGGGGGTGGGGGGCACGTTCCCCCCCCGCATGCTGGCGGGCGTGAGGCTGCAGCGCCGCACGCTCGGCCACCTCTCCGCTGTCTACTGCCTCGTCTTCGACTGCACCGGACGTTACGTCATCACCGGCGCTGATGATCTACTTGTCAAGGTACTCTTCCTCTTACAGGGTATACATCACCTATCGCGCCGCACCGGTCGTGGGTTCGATTCCCATCCAGGACAAACGTTTTTGTGCATGAACATGGTTTGTCCTGAGTCTGGGTGTAATTATCTATATAAGTATGTATTTAAAAAAAAAAAATCTGCTTAGTTTGGGATGGCAAAAAAAAAGAAGTTACAATTATTACAATTGACTCCACAGCTTAATGAACGGTGAGTCGTATGGACGTGTGCAGTACGTCCAGGCGACACCACGTCCAAATGTAAAAAAATAATAATTATTTAATTAAAAAAATCTCTGAAGAAGCACAAGGTGGTCAAGGAAATTCTGTGAAATCGAGGGGTCTCCTCTGAAAACTTGAACCTAGGAAGCCAGGGAGAGACAAATTAGATATTTTTTCAATACTGCCGGCCAGTGAAGGATATATGAGTCAGGGTACTAGCCTATCCCGTGGCTGTAATATAATGATTTACTTAGGTTATCCTTGTTATTCTCCCCTGTACCCCCCCCCAGGTATGGAGTGCAATAGACGGTCGGTTATGTGCGACACTACGCGGCGCGGGCGCTGAGATCACGGACGTATGCGTGTCCGCCGACGGCGCGCTGGTGGCTTGCGGCTCCGTCGAGAGACTCGTCAGGGTCTGGTGTCTCGCTACTGGGGCACCACGAGCGGTGAGTACCCTCCCCCCCCTGCGCTGCCATCACTCAGGTGTGCATTGAATGTGACCTCTTGATCATTGAATGTGGAGTCGTGTGGACGTGTTGCTGATTTCTGTTATTGGTGCCGTTTATTTGTTCATATATTTTTTTGTTAAATGTCTTAACGTTTCTCATATGTGCAGGTACTCCACGCGCACGCGGGAACAATCACATCAGTCCACTGGGCGCCCGTGGCGCGCACGGACGTGCGGTGGCTGGCGTCGACGTCGACGGACGGGTCGGTGGCCTTCTGGACGTGCTCGTGCGACGGACAGTTCCTGTCGCAGCCGGTGCAGTACGTGGAGCGCATGCGGCCCGGCGCGTGCCACATGATCTGTGCCGCCTGGTCTGCGGGGGGGGCCTTCCTAGCCGCCGGTAGTGCCGACCAGCACGTGCGCGTCTACACTGTCGAGCACGAGCCCGGGGGACCGAGGCGGGTGAGTGTTGCCATGTGTTGCTATAACGTGGAGTGCCACATGATCTGTGCCGCCTGCTCCGCGGGAGGGGGGGGGGCTTCCTAGCTTACAAAGAACAAACGAAGAAACAAGAAGAAGAAAGTAGTTTTTTTGTAGTGCTACATTTCTAGCACGTCTACATTATGGAGCTAACCACTACATTGATGTATAACAGCTTGTTATTTAAAAAAAAAGACTCCATGGTGTCAATATTGTTTACGATGTCACTTACACCCGGTATATTGTTTATGCAATATATTGTATTATATTATATATTGTAGGTGCTGGAGACGGCGGTGCACGGGGACGCGGTGGACAGCATCGCGTGGGCACATCGCGGTCTGCGCTTCGTCTCCGGGAGCAAGGTATGCAAACAAACACACAGACAAACTAACATTAATACATGCTTGTCAAATTCATATAATAATACACACAGAGACAAAGGGACTGCTTATTTTATTGTATTTCTATCAAAAATGTTTAGAGACAAAATATGATGAATATTATTTTGTACGTTAGGACGGCAGTGCGGCCCTGTGGACGCTGCACGCGACTCAGTGGCGACATGTACTGCTACTGCCCACCGACCACCAGCCCAGCGACGCCAAGAGACTCAAGGTAACATTATTATTACTATAGACTTTAGGGTTCCGTAGGGACTGAAAATCAGCGCAAGGGTTAGTTCTCTAATTAACCTTTGCACAATGCTGAATCGGGGCCTATTCCGGGCATCACGCAACATTACATTATTGTATGTTCCTCTGTTTTTACTTTTTTTTTTTATTGTTCAATGTATCATACTGTATGCCATAATGTAATGTTGTGTGTTGTCTAGAATAAATGTTATTTGTTTCTTTCTTTCTTTTCATCACTTAGTTGTCCGTCTGTCTGTCTGTCATGACCCTTTTTCTCAGGAACGTGTAGAGGTATTAGGCTGAAATTCATATCAAATACTCAGGTCTACTGTCCCTTGGAGCTGTGAAAAAATCAAACTTCTACGCCAATGCAATAAAAAAATACAGCCGTTTATGCTGCAAATTTTTGACACTCGCAAGGGAATCAAAACCTACAGGTTACTTCCCGTGAACTCAGAATCTTGAAATTTGGTACGAAGCAACGTCTTATAGCACAGATAAGAGAAAAATTGCGAAAAGCATACATTTGTATACCTACAGGTTTGTACGGAACCCTCGGTGCGTGAGTCTGACTCGCATTTGGCTGGTTTTTTTTATTCTATAAACAAGCATACTCCCCGCCTGATGGTAAGCGATCCACTGGGTGTCACTTTCGTGTTTCTCACACAGCAAAAAACAACGCTCATGAAGAAGTCCTCTTGTTTGTTAATAAAACAACACTTCTTATTCTACTTTTATTTGGGTGTAAATTCAAAATCTGCGTCCTCCCCCTTCCCCGGTATCGCCCTGAGCCGAGGTTCGTCCCCCATTCGGGGGTGCCCTCAGGCGTGGTTACCTAAATGTTACTTGGCTGAGAGCTCTCTGCGCTCGCCGATTGTCCGGTAAGGTTGGTGCAGCCATCTGAGGCTACCAACTTAGTACTTTAAAAAAAAAAAAACAAAATTAGCTAAACGGATTTTTATGACACATGTTAATAAATAACATAAGCTTCCGAGTAAAAATAATTAGCCCGCAAAGTGTGCGAGTCTTGGAATACCATCATAAAAAAAAACAAATAGATTTGGCCATTAATAAAACTTGCGTAGTTCAGCGAAAACAATAAACAAGTTCACATAAGTGAGATATTTTTTAATTCGTGCATATGGAGCCATGTGGACGTGTTACAGTTTATTTTTTTAAAACACGTCCACTCGACTCCACATCCACACATTTGTTTTTTGTATTAAAATTTAATTTTTTCTGCGTCTACATGGTTGACCTTAAAAAAGAGTAATATTTTAATTGATCATGTATGAATGAAAGTTTTTTTTTATTATTGATCCCTTATAATAACTTATCTCTGAAACTACTGGACCAAAAAATACAGAAAATAGTTCTTTAACTATAGATTACAGGAAAATCTATAAGAAGTCTATGGTATTTAAAGTAACATAGGAAATTACGGAATCCTCGGTGCGCGAGTCAGACTTGCACTTGTCCGGTTTTTTTTACAGATACAGATTCATTTATTTGCAGAAATGTGGTACATGCGTAATAAGTTGGTAACAAAATTTGTAGATGGTCAGCACAAGTCGCCATATTAAATGGCATGCAAAATTAAACATTTACAAAATTTTGGTGTCAGGTGACGATGGTGTGCTGGGACTGCAGCGACGCTTACGTCATCACCGCCGTCTCCGATAACACCATCAGGGTGAGTTATACTTATTATTATGTATATAGGCCTGTGTGTTTTATTATTTTTACTATGTATAGTCATGTGTTTTTTTTTACTATGTATAGTCATGTGTTTTTTTTTACTATGTATAGTCATGTGTCTTTTTTACTATGTATAGTCATGTGTTTTTTTTTACTATGTATAGGCCTGTGTTTTATTTTGACTATGTATAGGCCTTTGTTTTTATTTACTATTTATAGGCATGTGTTTTTTTTTACTATGTTTGACCACAATCCCACCGTGGTCCGTGATAATGTGAGAATATAAAATGTAACATTAAAATTCATTGACGTACTTAAAAAAACAGGAGGAGGTTCTCAATTCGGTTTTATGTTTTTTTTTGTTTGTTCACGCATAACGTTTTTGCATATAAATCGATTTTAATAATTATTTTTGCATTGGGTTCGGTATAGCTCCATGGTGCCCCTATATTATTATTATTTTTTTGTGGTTATTAGCCCTAGAGAATCTAATTGAGACACATTCCGCAAACGGCTGTAGTACCCTATTATAGAGTAGTGTTTGTTGTACATTAGGTGTGGGACTCCCGGACGTGCCAGCAGGTCCGGTCGCTGGGCGGCCACCGCGACGAGGCCTACGTGCTGGAGGCGCACCCCTTCCTGCCCGCCGTCATCCTCTCCGCCGGACATGACGGCCAGCTGTTCGTGTGGGACGTCGCCCGGGGAGAGGTAATATCTACTGCATCTAGTTACGTGTGGGACTCCCAGCAGCGGACGTGCCAGCACCACCAACTTGTCTAATTTATAACCAAAACAATAGGGATGATGACCAAAAACATCTAATTAGTCCGTCAGTTAGATTACCAAAATATATTGGATACGTGTTTTATCTTTAGTTCCGAAAACAAAAAATAACGAAGATTAAATTTAAAATTTCTTAGTACACTTTTTATAGAGATGACGTCACAACCTCCAACTCCTGAACTTTGATGCGCCTTATCTTTGTAATTTAGACGCATAGAATTAGATTTCCAGTGGAATGTAGCGGACCGATAATCGGCCAATCACAGTGTTCGAAACCCCCACTCCGCGTCAGTGGAAACAGTGTTATTGGCTGACGGTCCGGTCCGCGTCAGTGGAAAAGCACCCTATAATATATATACTAACTTTGAGTCCTTCAAAATAAAAAAGTCTCCGTTCTAACCAGGTGTCCATAAGACACCTCATTTTTTTTTTAATGACAGTGTTAATAAATGTCGCATACGTTGTCAGGTGTTATGCCACTTCCACAACCACATCGATGGGCAGGGCGACGGCGCGATCTTCGACGCCAAGTGGGGGGGAGGCGCCACCATCGCTGCGTCCGACTCTCACGGGCACCTGCTGCTGCTGGGGCTTGGGGAGGGGCACAAGCTGCTCCGGACTCTGCCCACCGAACTTTTCTTCCATACTGACTATCGACCGTTGGGTAAGTCGACTTTTTAACCGATTTCGAAGAAGGAGGAGGTTCTCAATTAGATTTTTTTTAAATGTTTAATCACTAATATTAGTAAGATGTACGGATTGTCTAATAACATATCATCGTGTAGTCCGTGACGCCTTGGGCGGCGCTCTAGACGAGCAAACGGAACTGCCCCCCCACATGATGCCCCCCCCCTTCCTGGTGGACGTGGAGGGCGCCCCCCACCCGCCGCAGCACCAGCGTCTGGTCCCGGGCCGCGAGAACCTCGCGCTCAGCCAGCTCATCCCGGCCGCGGACGCCGCCCGCAGCCGGGACCGGCTCGACCTCATGATCGAGGCGCTGGCCGCGGCCAGGACTCCCCCACATGGCACCAGGCACGATGATCGAGATGCTGGGGAACCTACCAGGGGTGTTTGGAGGTTAGTACCTACTCAAAACTCATGTATTATTGTGACGTAAATCGACACAATGTGTGCCGAGTGAGGCCGAGTCGCTCTAATTTTTGACAGTACTTTTTAATTTAATCATCATCATCGTGTCAGCTGAAAGACGTCCACTGCCAATGACGTCCCAAAGATCTCCACGATGGCCGGTCTTGCGCTACTTTTTAATTTATATTAATTTAACTATTTAATAATTTAAATCTTTTTTTTGTTTGTCATTATCAGCTTTTTATTTTGTATGTACATATTTTAGGTAGTGTCCGGATACTGTTTAAATATTTTATCGAGGTCGAGAGTTCCATAATTTCCTATGTTACTCTAAATACCATAGACTTTTTATAGGTTTTCCTGTAATCTATACGTAAAGAACTATTTTCTGTATTTTTTGGTCCAGTAGTTTCAAAGATAAGTTATTATAAGGGATCAATAATAAAAAAAAACTTTCATTCATACATGATCAATTAAAATATTACTCTTTTTTACGGTCAACCATGTAAACGCAGCAAAAAATAAAATTGTAATACACAAAATAAATGTGTGGATGTGGAGTCGGGTGGACGTGTTTTAAAAAAATCAACTGTAACACGTCCACATGACTCCATATGCACGAATTAAAAAATATTTAACATAGATGAACTTGTTTATTGTTTTCGCTGTCGAACTACGCAAGTTTTATTAATGGTCTTTGTTTTTTAGGGTTCCGAAAAAAAAAACGGAACCCTTATAGGATCACTCGTGCGTCTGTCTGTCTGTCTGTCCGAAAATATTGGACTGGATTGAGTTGAAAGTTGGTACACATCTGTAAGTCGGTGACCCAAACATGGACGTGTTACGTAAATAAACGAATTTCAAACATGGGGGCTACTTTTGGGGGGTAAAATAGAAAATAAAAAAAAATTAAAATTTGCAGACAATATTGTGTAACATATCAAATGAAAGGGCTTCTTGTGAGGATCTCAAATATATTTTTTTAGAATTTTAATATAAATAGTTTTTAAGTTATTTAAGAAAATAGGCGAAAAATTGGCGAAAATTTATCATTCCCCCTTATTTCCGAAACTACTGGGCCAAACATTTTGTAAAAAATTCAGATAATAGTTCTTTACCTAAAGATTACAGGAAAACCTATGAGAAGTCTATCTAATACCTTTAAACCTGCAATTCATGAATCTTGGAAACGGCTCCAACGATTTTCATGAAATTTGGTATGCAGGGGGTTTCGGTGGCGATAAATCGATGTAGCTAGGTTTCATTTTTAGAAAACACGATTTCCAAAAATAAAAACTTTTTATAGTTACCATCAACAAATTTGGGTCAGATTTAAAAATATTTATGGAACTCAGTTAAACATGTACGGAACCCTCTCCACGCGAGTTTAACTCGCATTTGTCCGATTTTTTTTCATGATGACTCTATGATTCGTCTTCACATTTTGCGGTCTAATTGTTTTGTACTCGGAAGTCTATATGTTCGTAACTTCTGCTCTCAAGACGACAGAAAAAATATGTGATCATTTATGGAAGGCATATATAAGTAGCAGCAGATAATTTTTTACAATTGAATAAGTACAGAAACCCTATTTACAAAATACAAAATATTTACAAGTAAAAAAGTTGTGCCAGATCACTGCCCTGAGTGAACGTGCCAAGAAGGCTGGCGGCATTGCCACGTTGAATGGCAATGCTGATCCGCTGTCCTAGATAGACACCAGCCTTCCTGTCACGGGAGGTCTCAATAAGGCGCCTGGAGACCTCTTTAAACAATAAAAGGGCATCCGGGCCCCACGGCCCCAGTGTTTCTACACCAAACGCCACAAACATGCATCCATAGCCTATAGATGCATATTTACGGCGCTTCAGGCATTCTTGCTGGGCGGCAGCAGCACCGGCCATGACTGAAGTGTCTGGAAGGTGAGACGGAGCCAAGGTATCGACGCATGTAGCATCCCAAACCAATGGTCGTCCCAACTTCCAGGGCACTAAAGTCATTCCGTCCGGTCTCTTGCCATCGTCGCGCACCAAGCCGCTTGGTTCTAAAACGGCTGGTACGCCAGCGGTGACAAGAGAATAATAATTATGTGATGTCGAATGAATTAAGTTAATGAATGAATCATGAAATCAGATATTACTGCTGATTTGTCCATGCTAATATATTTATGCTCGTGACTGTACAGTTTTCTTCCCAAGATAATGCTATAAAATAACTTTTTAAGAACCTTTAAATTACATTATTTATATGAGTTTAGATAAAGTACTGTATGATACTGCACATAATTAGGTATTAAAAACTCGTGTGATACTATTAAGAACCTCGCCTACTTAAACTCACACTCGTGTTTAATAACCCCTATTATGCAACAGTATCATAAACTACTATTATCTACTCTCATATCGTAATGTTCTTATTATGAAATCAAAATCAGTACTTTAATGACCCACTTTAGGCACACCCGTGTATAATGATTCATTATAGTACAGTTGTTGTTCCCAAGATAATGCTATAAAATAACTTTTTTTCTATTAAAGTACACTTTGGACCTATCAATAGTATAATCAATCAGTATCAATTCAATTTGACGATGACAATGTCACAAATTTTTTAACTTGAACCTTAGAGGTAAGAATTTTTGGGAGTTGGCAACACGGATTTGATTAAGTATATGATTATTGTGTCTGTATATTTTATTGTTTTTGCCTACACATATCATTTTGACCAAAAATGACATGTGTAGGCATTTTTTTTTTTTTTTGCCAAGTTGGTAGAAATTCAATTTTTTTAAATGACATTATATATATGAGTTTAGATAAAGTACTGTATGATACTGCACATAATTAGGTATTAAAAACTCGTGTGATACTATTAAGAACCTCGCCTACGGCTCGGTACTTAAACTCACACTCGTAGTTAATAACCCCTATTATGCAACAGTATCATAAACTACTATTTTTGATTTAATTATAGACGGGTGTGCGTAAAGTGGGTCATTAAAGTACTGTTTATGATTTCATAATTAGAACATTACGATATGAGAGTAGATAAATTAATTTCCTAACAGAATTTATGGGAATATTATTTTTCGATTTGTGACATTTCTGATCTAACATCCCTAAACCTAACTTGGCCCCATGGAACTTTCTTATCCTTGTCGGAGACAGGATTAAGCTACTAAAAAATATATTGAAAAATCGCCGATTTCTCTCTGACTGTAATTTTTTTTCAAAAATTGTTTTATTGTTTTGTATATGTCTTAGAAGTCGACTAACAATGTATTTAATATTTGTTATTGTCTACAGAGGCGAGGGAGTACGTCACACGGCCGGCTCCTGGCAGAGTGGGGATCCGCAGCTAGTGCCGGCCAGCACTCGCGCCATCGTGCCGCCCTTGCCGCCCGCACAGAGGCTAGCCATCGAACAAGCATGGTACATACACTACTCTACTCTACTCTACCTTACCTACCTACTATATACACAAGTACGTCACACGGCCGGCTCCTGGCAGAGTGGGGATCCGCAGCTAGTGCCGGCCAGCACTCGCGCCATCGTGCCGCCCTTGCCGCCCGCACAGAGGCTAGCCATCGAACAAGCATGGTACATACACTACTCTACTCTACTCTACTCTACCTTACCTACCTACTATATACACAAGTACGTCACACGGCCGGCTCCTGGCAGAGTGGGGATCCGCAGCTAGTGCCGGCCAGCACTCGCGCCATCGTGCCGCCCTTGCCGCCCGCACAGAGGCTAGCCATCGAACAAGCATGGTACATACACTACTCTACTCTACTCTACTCTACCTTACCTACCTACTATATACACAAGTACGTCACACGGCCGGCTCCTGGCAGAGTGGGGATCCGCAGCTAGTGCCGGCCAGCACTCGCGCCATCGTGCCGCCCTTGCCGCCCGCACAGAGGCTAGCCATCGAACAAGCATGGTACATACACTACTCTACTCTACTCTACTCTACTCTACCTTACCTACCTACTATATACACAAGTACGTCACACGGCCGGCTCCTGGCAGAGTGGGGATCCGCAGCTAGTGCCGGCCAGCACTCGCGCCATCGTGCCGCCCTTGCCGCCCGCACAGAGGCTAGCCATCGAACAAGCATGGTACATACACTACTCTACTCTACTCTACTCTACTCTACTCTACCTTACCTACCTACTATATACACAAGTACGTCACACGGCCGGCTCCTGGCAGAGTGGGGATCCGCAGCTAGTGCCGGCCAGCACTCGCGCCATCGTGCCGCCCTTGCCGCCCGCACAGAGGCTAGCCATCGAACAAGCATGGTACATACACTACTCTACTCTACTCTACTCTACCTTACCTACCTACTATATACACAAGTACGTCACACGGCCGGCTCCTGGCAGAGTGGGGATCCGCAGCTAGTGCCGGCCAGCACTCGCGCCATCGTGCCGCCCTTGCCGCCCGCACAGAGGCTAGCCATCGAACAAGCATGGTACATACACTACTCTACTCTACTCTACTCTACCTTACCTACCTACTATATACACAAGTACGTCACACGGCCGGCTCCTGGCAGAGTGGGGATCCGCAGCTAGTGCCGGCCAGCACTCGCGCCATCGTGCCGCCCTTGCCGCCCGCACAGAGGCTAGCCATCGAACAAGCATGGTACATACACTACTCTACTCTACTCTACTCTACTCTACTCTACCTTACCTACCTACTATATACACAAGTACGTCACACGGCCGGCTCCTGGCAGAGTGGGGATCCGCAGCTAGTGCCGGCCAGCACTCGCGCCATCGTGCCGCCCTTGCCGCCCGCACAGAGGCTAGCCATCGAACAAGCATGGTACATACACTACTCTACTCTACTCTACTCTACTCTACTCTACCTTACCTACCTACTATATACACAAGTACGTCACACGGCCGGCTCCTGGCAGAGTGGGGATCCGCAGCTAGTGCCGGCCAGCACTCGCGCCATCGTGCCGCCCTTGCCGCCCGCACAGAGGCTAGCCATCGAACAAGCATGGTACATACACTACTCTACTCTACTCTACTCTACCTTACCTACCTACTATATACACAAGTACGTCACACGGCCGGCTCCTGGCAGAGTGGGGATCCGCAGCTAGTGCCGGCCAGCACTCGCGCCATCGTGCCGCCCTTGCCGCCCGCACAGAGGCTAGCCATCGAACAAGCATGGTACATACACTACTCTACTCTACTCTACTCTACTCTACCTTACCTACCTACTATATACACAAGTACGTCACACGGCCGGCTCCTGGCAGAGTGGGGATCCGCAGCTAGTGCCGGCCAGCACTCGCGCCATCGTGCCGCCCTTGCCGCCCGCACAGAGGCTAGCCATCGAACAAGCATGGTACATACACTACTCTACTCTACTCTACTCTACTCTACTCTACCTTACCTACCTACTATATACACAAGTACGTCACACGGCCGGCTCCTGGCAGAGTGGGGATCCGCAGCTAGTGCCGGCCAGCACTCGCGCCATCGTGCCGCCCTTGCCGCCCGCACAGAGGCTAGCCATCGAACAAGCATGGTACATACACTACTCTACTCTACTCTACTCTACCTTACCTACCTACTATATACACAAGTACGTCACACGGCCGGCTCCTGGCAGAGTGGGGATCCGCAGCTAGTGCCGGCCAGCACTCGCGCCATCGTGCCGCCCTTGCCGCCCGCACAGAGGCTAGCCATCGAACAAGCATGGTACATACACTACTCTACTCTACTCTACTCTACCTTACCTACCTACTATATACACAAGTACGTCACACGGCCGGCTCCTGGCAGAGTGGGGATCCGCAGCTAGTGCCGGCCAGCACTCGCGCCATCGTGCCGCCCTTGCCGCCCGCACAGAGGCTAGCCATCGAACAAGCATGGTACATACACTACTCTACTCTACTCTACTCTACCTTACCTACCTACTATATACACAAGTACGTCACACGGCCGGCTCCTGGCAGAGTGGGGATCCGCAGCTAGTGCCGGCCAGCACTCGCGCCATCGTGCCGCCCTTGCCGCCCGCACAGAGGCTAGCCATCGAACAAGCATGGTACATACACTACTCTACTCTACTCTACTCTACTCTACTCTACCTTACCTACCTACTATATACACAAGTACGTCACACGGCCGGCTCCTGGCAGAGTGGGGATCCGCAGCTAGTGCCGGCCAGCACTCGCGCCATCGTGCCGCCCTTGCCGCCCGCACAGAGGCTAGCCATCGAACAAGCATGGTACATACACTACTCTACTCTACTCTACTCTACCTTACCTACCTACTATATACACAAGTACGTCACACGGCCGGCTCCTGGCAGAGTGGGGATCCGCAGCTAGTGCCGGCCAGCACTCGCGCCATCGTGCCGCCCTTGCCGCCCGCACAGAGGCTAGCCATCGAACAAGCATGGTACATACACTACTCTACTCTACTCTACTCTACCTTACCTACCTACTATATACACAAGTACGTCACACGGCCGGCTCCTGGCAGAGTGGGGATCCGCAGCTAGTGCCGGCCAGCACTCGCGCCATCGTGCCGCCCTTGCCGCCCGCACAGAGGCTAGCCATCGAACAAGCATGGTACATACACTACTCTACTCTACTCTACTCTACCTTACCTACCTACTATATACACAAGTACGTCACACGGCCGGCTCCTGGCAGAGTGGGGATCCGCAGCTAGTGCCGGCCAGCACTCGCGCCATCGTGCCGCCCTTGCCGCCCGCACAGAGGCTAGCCATCGAACAAGCATGGTACATACACTACTCTACTCTACTCTACTCTACCTTACCTACCTACTATATACACAAGTACGTCACACGGCCGGCTCCTGGCAGAGTGGGGATCCGCAGCTAGTGCCGGCCAGCACTCGCGCCATCGTGCCGCCCTTGCCGCCCGCACAGAGGCTAGCCATCGAACAAGCATGGTACATACACTACTCTACTCTACTCTACTCTACTCTACTCTACCTTACCTACCTACTATATACACAAGTACGTCACACGGCCGGCTCCTGGCAGAGTGGGGATCCGCAGCTAGTGCCGGCCAGCACTCGCGCCATCGTGCCGCCCTTGCCGCCCGCACAGAGGCTAGCCATCGAACAAGCATGGTACATACACTACTCTACTCTACTCTACTCTACCTTACCTACCTACTATATACACAAGTACGTCACACGGCCGGCTCCTGGCAGAGTGGGGATCCGCAGCTAGTGCCGGCCAGCACTCGCGCCATCGTGCCGCCCTTGCCGCCCGCACAGAGGCTAGCCATCGAACAAGCATGGTACATACACTACTCTACTCTACTCTACTCTACTCTACTCTACCTTACCTACCTACTATATACACAAGTACGTCACACGGCCGGCTCCTGGCAGAGTGGGGATCCGCAGCTAGTGCCGGCCAGCACTCGCGCCATCGTGCCGCCCTTGCCGCCCGCACAGAGGCTAGCCATCGAACAAGCATGGTACATACACTACTCTACTCTACTCTACTCTACTCTACTCTACCTTACCTACCTACTATATACACAAGTACGTCACACGGCCGGCTCCTGGCAGAGTGGGGATCCGCAGCTAGTGCCGGCCAGCACTCGCGCCATCGTGCCGCCCTTGCCGCCCGCACAGAGGCTAGCCATCGAACAAGCATGGTACATACACTACTCTACTCTACTCTACTCTACCTTACCTACCTACTATATACACAAGTACGTCACACGGCCGGCTCCTGGCAGAGTGGGGATCCGCAGCTAGTGCCGGCCAGCACTCGCGCCATCGTGCCGCCCTTGCCGCCCGCACAGAGGCTAGCCATCGAACAAGCATGGTACATACACTACTCTACTCTACTCTACTCTACCTTACCTACCTACTATATACACAAGTACGTCACACGGCCGGCTCCTGGCAGAGTGGGGATCCGCAGCTAGTGCCGGCCAGCACTCGCGCCATCGTGCCGCCCTTGCCGCCCGCACAGAGGCTAGCCATCGAACAAGCATGGTACATACACTACTCTACTCTACTCTACTCTACTCTACCTTACCTACCTACTATATACACAAGTACGTCACACGGCCGGCTCCTGGCAGAGTGGGGATCCGCAGCTAGTGCCGGCCAGCACTCGCGCCATCGTGCCGCCCTTGCCGCCCGCACAGAGGCTAGCCATCGAACAAGCATGGTACATACACTACTCTACTCTACTCTACTCTACTCTACTCTACCTTACCTACCTACTATATACACAAGTACGTCACACGGCCGGCTCCTGGCAGAGTGGGGATCCGCAGCTAGTGCCGGCCAGCACTCGCGCCATCGTGCCGCCCTTGCCGCCCGCACAGAGGCTAGCCATCGAACAAGCATGGTACATACACTACTCTACTCTACTCTACTCTACCTTACCTACCTACTATATACACAAGTACGTCACACGGCCGGCTCCTGGCAGAGTGGGGATCCGCAGCTAGTGCCGGCCAGCACTCGCGCCATCGTGCCGCCCTTGCCGCCCGCACAGAGGCTAGCCATCGAACAAGCATGGTACATACACTACTCTACTCTACTCTACTCTACCTTACCTACCTACTATATACACAAGTACGTCACACGGCCGGCTCCTGGCAGAGTGGGGATCCGCAGCTAGTGCCGGCCAGCACTCGCGCCATCGTGCCGCCCTTGCCGCCCGCACAGAGGCTAGCCATCGAACAAGCATGGTACATACACTACTCTACTCTACTCTACTCTACCTTACCTACCTACTATATACACAAGTACGTCACACGGCCGGCTCCTGGCAGAGTGGGGATCCGCAGCTAGTGCCGGCCAGCACTCGCGCCATCGTGCCGCCCTTGCCGCCCGCACAGAGGCTAGCCATCGAACAAGCATGGTACATACACTACTCTACTCTACTCTACTCTACTCTACTCTACCTTACCTACCTACTATATACACAAGTACGTCACACGGCCGGCTCCTGGCAGAGTGGGGATCCGCAGCTAGTGCCGGCCAGCACTCGCGCCATCGTGCCGCCCTTGCCGCCCGCACAGAGGCTAGCCATCGAACAAGCATGGTACATACACTACTCTACTCTACTCTACTCTACCTTACCTACCTACTATATACACAAGTACGTCACACGGCCGGCTCCTGGCAGAGTGGGGATCCGCAGCTAGTGCCGGCCAGCACTCGCGCCATCGTGCCGCCCTTGCCGCCCGCACAGAGGCTAGCCATCGAACAAGCATGGTACATACACTACTCTACTCTACTCTACTCTACTCTACTCTACCTTACCTACCTACTATATACACAAGTACGTCACACGGCCGGCTCCTGGCAGAGTGGGGATCCGCAGCTAGTGCCGGCCAGCACTCGCGCCATCGTGCCGCCCTTGCCGCCCGCACAGAGGCTAGCCATCGAACAAGCATGGTACATACACTACTCTACTCTACTCTACTCTACCTTACCTACCTACTATATACACAAGTACGTCACACGGCCGGCTCCTGGCAGAGTGGGGATCCGCAGCTAGTGCCGGCCAGCACTCGCGCCATCGTGCCGCCCTTGCCGCCCGCACAGAGGCTAGCCATCGAACAAGCATGGTACATACACTACTCTACTCTACTCTACTCTACTCTACCTTACCTACCTACTATATACACAAGTACGTCACACGGCCGGCTCCTGGCAGAGTGGGGATCCGCAGCTAGTGCCGGCCAGCACTCGCGCCATCGTGCCGCCCTTGCCGCCCGCACAGAGGCTAGCCATCGAACAAGCATGGTACATACACTACTCTACTCTACTCTACTCTACTCTACTCTACCTTACCTACCTACTATATACACAAGTACGTCACACGGCCGGCTCCTGGCAGAGTGGGGATCCGCAGCTAGTGCCGGCCAGCACTCGCGCCATCGTGCCGCCCTTGCCGCCCGCACAGAGGCTAGCCATCGAACAAGCATGGTACATACACTACTCTACTCTACTCTACTCTACCTTACCTACCTACTATATACACAAGTACGTCACACGGCCGGCTCCTGGCAGAGTGGGGATCCGCAGCTAGTGCCGGCCAGCACTCGCGCCATCGTGCCGCCCTTGCCGCCCGCACAGAGGCTAGCCATCGAACAAGCATGGTACATACACTACTCTACTCTACTCTACTCTACTCTACTCTACCTTACCTACCTACTATATACACAAGTACGTCACACGGCCGGCTCCTGGCAGAGTGGGGATCCGCAGCTAGTGCCGGCCAGCACTCGCGCCATCGTGCCGCCCTTGCCGCCCGCACAGAGGCTAGCCATCGAACAAGCATGGTACATACACTACTCTACTCTACTCTACTCTACTCTACCTTACCTACCTACTATATACACAAGTACGTCACACGGCCGGCTCCTGGCAGAGTGGGGATCCGCAGCTAGTGCCGGCCAGCACTCGCGCCATCGTGCCGCCCTTGCCGCCCGCACAGAGGCTAGCCATCGAACAAGCATGGTACATACACTACTCTACTCTACTCTACTCTACTCTACTCTACCTTACCTACCTACTATATACACAAGTACGTCACACGGCCGGCTCCTGGCAGAGTGGGGATCCGCAGCTAGTGCCGGCCAGCACTCGCGCCATCGTGCCGCCCTTGCCGCCCGCACAGAGGCTAGCCATCGAACAAGCATGGTACATACACTACTCTACTCTACTCTACTCTACCTTACCTACCTACTATATACACAAGTACGTCACACGGCCGGCTCCTGGCAGAGTGGGGATCCGCAGCTAGTGCCGGCCAGCACTCGCGCCATCGTGCCGCCCTTGCCGCCCGCACAGAGGCTAGCCATCGAACAAGCATGGTACATACACTACTCTACTCTACTCTACTCTACTCTACCTTACCTACCTACTATATACACAAGTACGTCACACGGCCGGCTCCTGGCAGAGTGGGGATCCGCAGCTAGTGCCGGCCAGCACTCGCGCCATCGTGCCGCCCTTGCCGCCCGCACAGAGGCTAGCCATCGAACAAGCATGGTACATACACTACTCTACTCTACTCTACTCTACCTTACCTACCTACTATATACACAAGTACGTCACACGGCCGGCTCCTGGCAGAGTGGGGATCCGCAGCTAGTGCCGGCCAGCACTCGCGCCATCGTGCCGCCCTTGCCGCCCGCACAGAGGCTAGCCATCGAACAAGCATGGTACATACACTACTCTACTCTACTCTACTCTACTCTACTCTACCTTACCTACCTACTATATACACAAGTACGTCACACGGCCGGCTCCTGGCAGAGTGGGGATCCGCAGCTAGTGCCGGCCAGCACTCGCGCCATCGTGCCGCCCTTGCCGCCCGCACAGAGGCTAGCCATCGAACAAGCATGGTACATACACTACTCTACTCTACTCTACTCTACCTTACCTACCTACTATATACACAAGTACGTCACACGGCCGGCTCCTGGCAGAGTGGGGATCCGCAGCTAGTGCCGGCCAGCACTCGCGCCATCGTGCCGCCCTTGCCGCCCGCACAGAGGCTAGCCATCGAACAAGCATGGTACATACACTACTCTACTCTACTCTACCTTACCTACCTACTATATACACAAGTACGTCACACGGCCGGCTCCTGGCAGAGTGGGGATCCGCAGCTAGTGCCGGCCAGCACTCGCGCCATCGTGCCGCCCTTGCCGCCCGCACAGAGGCTAGCCATCGAACAAGCATGGTACATACACTACTCTACTCTACTCTACCTTACCTACCTACTATATACACAAGTACGTCACACGGCCGGCTCCTGGCAGAGTGGGGATCCGCAGCTAGTGCCGGCCAGCACTCGCGCCATCGTGCCGCCCTTGCCGCCCGCACAGAGGCTAGCCATCGAACAAGCATGGTACATACACTACTCTACTCTACTCTACTCTACCTTACCTACCTACTATATACACAAGTACGTCACACGGCCGGCTCCTGGCAGAGTGGGGATCCGCAGCTAGTGCCGGCCAGCACTCGCGCCATCGTGCCGCCCTTGCCGCCCGCACAGAGGCTAGCCATCGAACAAGCATGGTACATACACTACTCTACTCTACTCTACTCTACCTTACCTACCTACTATATACACAAGTACGTCACACGGCCGGCTCCTGGCAGAGTGGGGATCCGCAGCTAGTGCCGGCCAGCACTCGCGCCATCGTGCCGCCCTTGCCGCCCGCACAGAGGCTAGCCATCGAACAAGCATGGTACATACACTACTCTACTCTACTCTACTCTACCTTACCTACCTACTATATACACAAGTACGTCACACGGCCGGCTCCTGGCAGAGTGGGGATCCGCAGCTAGTGCCGGCCAGCACTCGCGCCATCGTGCCGCCCTTGCCGCCCGCACAGAGGCTAGCCATCGAACAAGCATGGTACATACACTACTCTACTCTACTCTACTCTACTCTACTCTACCTTACCTACCTACTATATACACAAGTACGTCACACGGCCGGCTCCTGGCAGAGTGGGGATCCGCAGCTAGTGCCGGCCAGCACTCGCGCCATCGTGCCGCCCTTGCCGCCCGCACAGAGGCTAGCCATCGAACAAGCATGGTACATACACTACTCTACTCTACTCTACTCTACCTTACCTACCTACTATATACACAAGTACGTCACACGGCCGGCTCCTGGCAGAGTGGGGATCCGCAGCTAGTGCCGGCCAGCACTCGCGCCATCGTGCCGCCCTTGCCGCCCGCACAGAGGCTAGCCATCGAACAAGCATGGTACATACACTACTCTACTCTACTCTACTCTACTCTACTCTACCTTACCTACCTACTATATACACAAGTACGTCACACGGCCGGCTCCTGGCAGAGTGGGGATCCGCAGCTAGTGCCGGCCAGCACTCGCGCCATCGTGCCGCCCTTGCCGCCCGCACAGAGGCTAGCCATCGAACAAGCATGGTACATACACTACTCTACTCTACTCTACTCTACCTTACCTACCTACTATATACACAAGTACGTCACACGGCCGGCTCCTGGCAGAGTGGGGATCCGCAGCTAGTGCCGGCCAGCACTCGCGCCATCGTGCCGCCCTTGCCGCCCGCACAGAGGCTAGCCATCGAACAAGCATGGTACATACACTACTCTACTCTACTCTACTCTACTCTACTCTACCTTACCTACCTACTATATACACAAGTACGTCACACGGCCGGCTCCTGGCAGAGTGGGGATCCGCAGCTAGTGCCGGCCAGCACTCGCGCCATCGTGCCGCCCTTGCCGCCCGCACAGAGGCTAGCCATCGAACAAGCATGGTACATACACTACTCTACTCTACTCTACTCTACCTTACCTACCTACTATATACACAAGTACGTCACACGGCCGGCTCCTGGCAGAGTGGGGATCCGCAGCTAGTGCCGGCCAGCACTCGCGCCATCGTGCCGCCCTTGCCGCCCGCACAGAGGCTAGCCATCGAACAAGCATGGTACATACACTACTCTACTCTACTCTACTCTACTCTACTCTACCTTACCTACCTACTATATACACAAGTACGTCACACGGCCGGCTCCTGGCAGAGTGGGGATCCGCAGCTAGTGCCGGCCAGCACTCGCGCCATCGTGCCGCCCTTGCCGCCCGCACAGAGGCTAGCCATCGAACAAGCATGGTACATACACTACTCTACTCTACTCTACTCTACCTTACCTACCTACTATATACACAAGTACGTCACACGGCCGGCTCCTGGCAGAGTGGGGATCCGCAGCTAGTGCCGGCCAGCACTCGCGCCATCGTGCCGCCCTTGCCGCCCGCACAGAGGCTAGCCATCGAACAAGCATGGTACATACACTACTCTACTCTACTCTACTCTACCTTACCTACCTACTATATACACAAGTACGTCACACGGCCGGCTCCTGGCAGAGTGGGGATCCGCAGCTAGTGCCGGCCAGCACTCGCGCCATCGTGCCGCCCTTGCCGCCCGCACAGAGGCTAGCCATCGAACAAGCATGGTACATACACTACTCTACTCTACTCTACCTTACCTACCTACTATATACACAAGTACGTCACACGGCCGGCTCCTGGCAGAGTGGGGATCCGCAGCTAGTGCCGGCCAGCACTCGCGCCATCGTGCCGCCCTTGCCGCCCGCACAGAGGCTAGCCATCGAACAAGCATGGTACATACACTACTCTACTCTACTCTACTCTACTCTACTCTACCTTACCTACCTACTATATACACAAGTACGTCACACGGCCGGCTCCTGGCAGAGTGGGGATCCGCAGCTAGTGCCGGCCAGCACTCGCGCCATCGTGCCGCCCTTGCCGCCCGCACAGAGGCTAGCCATCGAACAAGCATGGTACATACACTACTCTACTCTACTCTACTCTACCTTACCTACCTACTATATACACAAGTACGTCACACGGCCGGCTCCTGGCAGAGTGGGGATCCGCAGCTAGTGCCGGCCAGCACTCGCGCCATCGTGCCGCCCTTGCCGCCCGCACAGAGGCTAGCCATCGAACAAGCATGGTACATACACTACTCTACTCTACTCTACTCTACTCTACTCTACCTTACCTACCTACTATATACACAAGTACGTCACACGGCCGGCTCCTGGCAGAGTGGGGATCCGCAGCTAGTGCCGGCCAGCACTCGCGCCATCGTGCCGCCCTTGCCGCCCGCACAGAGGCTAGCCATCGAACAAGCATGGTACATACACTACTCTACTCTACTCTACCTTACCTACCTACTATATACACAAGTACGTCACACGGCCGGCTCCTGGCAGAGTGGGGATCCGCAGCTAGTGCCGGCCAGCACTCGCGCCATCGTGCCGCCCTTGCCGCCCGCACAGAGGCTAGCCATCGAACAAGCATGGTACATACACTACTCTACTCTACTCTACTCTACTCTACTCTACCTTACCTACCTACTATATACACAAGTACGTCACACGGCCGGCTCCTGGCAGAGTGGGGATCCGCAGCTAGTGCCGGCCAGCACTCGCGCCATCGTGCCGCCCTTGCCGCCCGCACAGAGGCTAGCCATCGAACAAGCATGGTACATACACTACTCTACTCTACTCTACCTTACCTACCTACTATATACACAAGTACGTCACACGGCCGGCTCCTGGCAGAGTGGGGATCCGCAGCTAGTGCCGGCCAGCACTCGCGCCATCGTGCCGCCCTTGCCGCCCGCACAGAGGCTAGCCATCGAACAAGCATGGTACATACACTACTCTACTCTACTCTACTCTACTCTACCTTACCTACCTACTATATACACAAGTACGTCACACGGCCGGCTCCTGGCAGAGTGGGGATCCGCAGCTAGTGCCGGCCAGCACTCGCGCCATCGTGCCGCCCTTGCCGCCCGCACAGAGGCTAGCCATCGAACAAGCATGGTACATACACTACTCTACTCTACTCTACCTTACCTACCTACTATATACACAAGTACGTCACACGGCCGGCTCCTGGCAGAGTGGGGATCCGCAGCTAGTGCCGGCCAGCACTCGCGCCATCGTGCCGCCCTTGCCGCCCGCACAGAGGCTAGCCATCGAACAAGCATGGTACATACACTACTCTACTCTACTCTACTCTACTCTACTCTACCTTACCTACCTACTATATACACAAGTACGTCACACGGCCGGCTCCTGGCAGAGTGGGGATCCGCAGCTAGTGCCGGCCAGCACTCGCGCCATCGTGCCGCCCTTGCCGCCCGCACAGAGGCTAGCCATCGAACAAGCATGGTACATACACTACTCTACTCTACTCTACTCTACCTTACCTACCTACTATATACACAAGTACGTCACACGGCCGGCTCCTGGCAGAGTGGGGATCCGCAGCTAGTGCCGGCCAGCACTCGCGCCATCGTGCCGCCCTTGCCGCCCGCACAGAGGCTAGCCATCGAACAAGCATGGTACATACACTACTCTACTCTACTCTACTCTACCTTACCTACCTACTATATACACAAGTACGTCACACGGCCGGCTCCTGGCAGAGTGGGGATCCGCAGCTAGTGCCGGCCAGCACTCGCGCCATCGTGCCGCCCTTGCCGCCCGCACAGAGGCTAGCCATCGAACAAGCATGGTACATACACTACTCTACTCTACTCTACTCTACCTTACCTACCTACTATATACACAAGTACGTCACACGGCCGGCTCCTGGCAGAGTGGGGATCCGCAGCTAGTGCCGGCCAGCACTCGCGCCATCGTGCCGCCCTTGCCGCCCGCACAGAGGCTAGCCATCGAACAAGCATGGTACATACACTACTCTACTCTACTCTACTCTACTCTACCTTACCTACCTACTATATACACAAGTACGTCACACGGCCGGCTCCTGGCAGAGTGGGGATCCGCAGCTAGTGCCGGCCAGCACTCGCGCCATCGTGCCGCCCTTGCCGCCCGCACAGAGGCTAGCCATCGAACAAGCATGGTACATACACTACTCTACTCTACTCTACTCTACTCTACTCTACCTTACCTACCTACTATATACACAAGTACGTCACACGGCCGGCTCCTGGCAGAGTGGGGATCCGCAGCTAGTGCCGGCCAGCACTCGCGCCATCGTGCCGCCCTTGCCGCCCGCGCAGAGGCTAGCCATCGAACAAGCATGGTACATACACTACTCTACTCTACTCTACTCTACTCTACCTTACCTACCTACTATATACACAAGTACGTCACACGGCCGGCTCCTGGCAGAGTGGGGATCCGCAGCTAGTGCCGGCCAGCACTCGCGCCATCGTGCCGCCCTTGCCGCCCGCACAGAGGCTAGCCATCGAACAAGCATGGTACATACACTACTCTACTCTACTCTACTCTACCTTACCTACCTACTATATACACAAGTACGTCACACGGCCGGCTCCTGGCAGAGTGGGGATCCGCAGCTAGTGCCGGCCAGCACTCGCGCCATCGTGCCGCCCTTGCCGCCCGCACAGAGGCTAGCCATCGAACAAGCATGGTACATACACTACTCTACTCTACTCTACTCTACCTTACCTACCTACTATATACACAAGTACGTCACACGGCCGGCTCCTGGCAGAGTGGGGATCCGCAGCTAGTGCCGGCCAGCACTCGCGCCATCGTGCCGCCCTTGCCGCCCGCACAGAGGCTAGCCATCGAACAAGCATGGTACATACACTACTCTACTCTACTCTACTCTACTCTACCTTACCTACCTACTATATACACAAGTACGTCACACGGCCGGCTCTGCACATACTGGCCACTACTAGGGTGCTTCACCACTGATGAGGAGCAGTGGGGAGTGATTTCTAGCACTGTGATCGGTCAATTCATGGTCTACTACGCTCCACTTCACTTCCGCGTCAGTGGAACTGTAATTAAAATGAACAAATACTTAAAAAACGGACAAGGGCGAGTCTGACTCGCGCACCGAGGGTTCCTGAATTTCCTATTGTACATTAAATACCATAGACTATTTATAGATTTTCCTGTAATCTGTAGGTAAAGAACTATAATTTTGTATTTTTTTTTCAATATGTTTGGACCAATATTTTCGGAGATAAGGGCCCCCCGGGGAGAATGGGTCAATTTTCGTAAATTATTTGGGTTCCGAAAAAACAAACGTCTGTCTGTCTGTCCGAAAATATTGGACTGGATTGAGTTGAAAGTTGGTACACATATGTAAGTCGGTGACCCAAACATGGACGTGTTACGTAAATAAATGAATTTCAGATTTAAAAATATTTATGGAGCTTAGTTAAACATGTACGGTACCCTCTCCACGTGAGTTTAAGTCGCACTTGTCCGATTTATTTTTTATAGGTTACTTTTTCTTCACGCGATTGTAGCCACGGGGAACAGCTAGTTTAAAATAAAAGAAATGTTTCTTTCGAGTAAAATTTGCTATCATTTGTGTTTAGAACTAGCTGTCCCCCGCGGTTTCACCCGCGTTCCCGAGATAAAAAGTAGCCTATATGTAGAAAATCTACCAATATTTTTAGATTTAATTTAGTGAAATAAGACATTTTTTTTAGAAGGTCAAATCGTTTCTCTCTTTTTATTTTCATATAATTTTTACATCAGTCAAACGTTTACACTATACATAAATCACTAAAGAGTTTTCAACACTATATGTTAGTCCAGGGTATGATCTATCTATGTGTCAAGTTTCATCTAAATCCGTACATACAAACTTTAACGTTTATAATATAAATAAATAAATACTTTGTCCGGCGTTGCGATGTACGCGATACGCGTCCATACGGCTCCGAGTGTGAGTGACGCGTACGTGTATGTATGTATGTATGTATGTATGTGTTTAGCTGTGAGCTGAACGCGATGGAGCAGAGCTGGTACCGGCGCGAGATGCGGCGGCGGCCCCTCATGATCAGCACCGCCCCCGACGCCGGCCCGCGCCGCCGCCCCGGCCGCCGCGCCGCCCGCCCGCCGCCCCGCCCGCGACCCCTGCCCCAACCCCTACCCCTACCCCGCCCAGCTACACAGGTCAGGATATAAGCTTGTATTTGACCACAATCTCACCGTGGTCAGTGATGATGTGGCCGATGATGGTAAGCACACAAAGCCTAGAAAGGAACTGGCTCTCAAGTGCAGCTGTCGGAACATACCGAAAGGTGCTTGGCGACAGATTTTCAACTTGAGGGTGGTAGCCAGCCAGGTGGGTACTACAAAGTATCCTACCACCGTGCTATGGTTTCCTCACCATGTTTTCCTTCACCGAAAGCTCAAGCTCATTGTAGGATTCGAACCCGGGACCTTCGTCTCGGCATCCGACGTCACTACCACTGAGCCATCATCGCCTTGAAACTTTACTAACTACTCTCTTATATTAGCTTATTTATTTCTGAATGGTATGTCCATCGGTCTATTCCCTTCCCCCGGTAACGCCCTGAGCCGAGGTTCGTACCCCACTCGGGGGTGCCCTCAGGCGTGGTTACCTAAATGTTCCCCGGCTGAGAGCTCTCTGCGCTCGCCGATTGTCCGGTAAGGTTGGAGCAGCCATCAGAGGCTACCAACTTTAGTCCTTAAAAAAAAAAATAAAAAAATAAATATCTATTCCCTTGTAACTGCTAAACTAATTATCATGTTTTAACTAGTGAGGTCAAAAAAAACTCTGAAACCATTTATTCAGTTTAGGCCCTAATAAGGCACTTATGAACGTCAACAGTTACAGTTTTACAATAGACTCTACTACCGGTTCCACATACACTTGAACTGAGAACACTCCGGCAACAAACTCAGCAAGGCTTCTTTATTTTTTCTATCTTTGAAAGCCTCTATATTGTCCGCTGGTTATAGGCTGTGCGCCCTCTAGAGGACAGAAAGTCGTAAACTAAAAAAAAAATACGACGTGTGAATTTTTCAAGTGGACGTGATAGTCCATACCTAAAGTATGGGAAATAGCAAAAAATGCTGAAAAGAATGTCGAGATCGATTTTCACAAAAACGAAAACTATGTACACACTGCGGCTCCTTAAGCGGTTGTAATAAGCGCTATTTTGCCGGCTCTTCTCAGCAACAGTTACCTTCCGAACCGTGCATTAGAGTCTGACTATTCATAAGTGCCTGTGAAGGCCTATTTGAATAAATAATATTTAATTTAATTTCATTTCATTTCAAAAATGTGTAGCTTGATCTGTGGCCGTGTGTACTTACATGGATTATCAAAAAGTAAATTCTCCTTACCTGAAATCTGTTTTATTTGTGATTAAATCTAGCACACGCGAGAGAAACCGCGGGGAACAGCTAGTAACATTATAAAGAGGAAAGATTTGATTGTTTGTTTGTTTGCATTGAATAGGCTCCGAAACTACTGAACCGATTTGAAAAATTATTTCACTAATACATACATTATCCCCGAAGGTTATAGACTAATTTTGATCCCGGGAACGCGAGTGAAACCGCGGGGAACAGCAAGTATTATATAAAAATGAATCCCTATTTCCCTTGGTCACGATTTGGCTAATTGGTATATAACAGGTGATGGAAGACCCGGACAGCCTGTCGTCGGAGAGCTCGGAGTCTTCAGGGTCGGGCTCGGGCTCCGGCTCGGGCTCGGTGCGACTCTCGGGGCGGTCCTCCCGCGCGCGCTCCGACCGCGGCTCCAGCCTCGACCTCGACCTCACCACTGATGACACGTGAGTATAAAAACTGATACCATTTTATACTTTGATGGTAAAGGTCTTGGGTTCGATTCCCATACGAACCTCATCCTTTTTGAAGTCGTTTAATAAATAAATCAAAGTGCCCCGCCGAGTCTGTCTACCTCAGTCTGTCTGAATGTCTCAGACTCTTTGTCTGTCTCACTCAGTCTGCCTATCTGTCTGTTCGCAATAAACTCAAAAACGACTGAACTTAGATTTTATAGCTCCCCCCCCCCCCCACCCCCCCTCCTCACAGACTAGTAATAATGTTATTGTTGTTCTAGCTCACACTCGGGCAGTAAGAGTGATGAGTAAGTATAGATTTATATATATGTTATTAAAAAAAAACTTTTCACACATTTAGACTGAGCAAGATTTTATTTTTTGTAACCCCCGACGAAAAAGAGGGTCCATAAGTTTGTAGTTTGTATCTGTGTGTCAGTCTACATCGTAACTCATGAACGGATGGACCGATTTCGATTTTGAAAGGTGTTTTAATCGAGAGTGTTGTTAGCTATGTTTCAAGAACATCCGCTCAGCCGTTTGTAGATCATCACCTCTTTTCTAGTGTGTCGGGGGTTTCCTTAAAATATTCAATTTATTGTATTCAATGTTTGATTTACTACTACATATAGTACTCATAGCCCTGTATATTGTACTGTACTGTATTATACTGTATTGTACTGTACTGTATTATACTGTAATGTACTGTACTGTATTATACTGTAATGTACTGTACTGTATTGTACTGTACTGTATTATACTGTAATGTACTGTACTGTATTATACTGTAATGTACTGTACTGTATTATACTGTATTGTACTGTACTGTATTATACTGTATTGTACTATATTGTACTGTATTGTATTTTAGTGTACTGTACTGTATTGTGTACACAGGTCGGCGTCGTCTCAGTACTCGGACTGGGAGGCCGGCGCCGCGCTCGCTCCTCCGGCGCGCGCCCGCCGCAGACCGCTGCCCACCAACAGGTACCCTACCCTACCCTAGCCTAGTTGCCCTAGCCTAGCCTAGCCTAGCCTAGTCTAGCTAGTAGCTACCCTCACTATCCTTACTCAGTGCTCGGACTGGGAGGCAGCAACAGATACCCTAGCCTACCTCACTATTCTCGCCATCCACTACCCTTGCTGTTTTCACTTCCAGCGATATCCTTGTTACCCCGGTTATCTCTACTACCCCCACCATCCTCACAACCGTCTCTATTTTTATTAATCTCATTATCCTCACTACCCTTGCCTATCCTCACTACCCTCGCTATCCTCACTACCCTTGCTTTGTCCGGTAAGGTTGATGCAGCCACCAAAGGCTGCCAACTTTACAAAAAAAAAATTACCCTTGCTATTACCCTTGCCATCCTCAGTACCCTCGCGATCATCATCTATGTATAATAACAAAGTTTCTCCAATCAGATACAGTCCGAGCGTGACTCCATCGAAGCGCCCCGAGCGCGCCACCACCAGCGGCGCGGGCCCGGCGCCCCCCGCCCCCCCCGCCCCCCCGGCCCCCCCGCCGGCGGAGCTGCCCGAGGTGTTCCGCCCGGGCGAGTGGCTCACCGCCGTCTCGCCGAGGAAGGCTCCCTACCATCCCCAGATGGGGGATGATTGTCTGTATTTTAGACTTGTGAGTTATTATATTTTATATTTGACGGGCCAGTTGGCGCAGTTGGTTAAGACACCGCCTATTGCGCCGCAGGTTGTGGGTTCGATTCCCATCCAGGACAAACATTTGTGTGCATGAACTGTTTGTCCTGACTCTGGGTGTAATCTATATATACGTATATATAAGAATTCCTATTTACGTTAGTCACGCCATCACGCGTGAACGGCTGGACCGATTTCGATAATTCTTTTTTTTGTTGTGTTTGTTATTGTCAGCAGAAGGTTCTTATGAAAAAAAAAATAGGTAGGTGGATGTAGGTAGAGTAGGGGAGGTAGGTAGGTCTCAGTTTCTTTAATTCTTAGGGCAGGACAACGTCTGCCGGATCAGCTAGTTATCTATATAAGTATGTATTTACCAAAAAAAGTAGTATATGTAGTATATCGGTTGTCTGGTTGTCCATAGTACAAGCTCTGCTTAGTTTGGGATCAGATAACCGTGTGTGAACAATGTCCCAGGATATTATATTAGACTAGCTATTCCCCGCAGTTTCACTCGAGGTCCCGGAATAAAAAGTATCCTTCCTAAGTAAGTAACCTTCGGGGATAATGTAGCTTCATATGTATGTGAAATAAAACGATTGATTGCTATTTTGAATCTATTTATTCTCTCTTTCGTACTTGAGAGTGTGTTTAATGCCGTTTCACTCGCACGACCACAGATTATTAAATCTATACCTAATAATAAATACTAAACTAATATAAAGATACTGCGCCGATTCTGTTCTTTACAAATTAAACTAACATTAGTTACATCACCTCTCTTTCGTATAAACCTTATTGAAAAAAGATAGCAACATTTTGAATGCTGTCAGATTAGTAAGTGTCATCGCATTATTCGGGTAAAAGTCAGTGTCATCGCATTATACGGGTAAAAGTAAGTGTCATCTTATTATGCGGGTAAATAGAAGCAACATTTTGAATGCTGTCAGATTAGTAAGTGTCATCGCATTATTCGGGTAAAAGTCAGTGTCATCGCATTATACGGGTAAAAGTAAGTGTCATCTTATTATGCGGGTAAATAGAAGCAACATTTTGAATGCTGTCAGATTAGTAAGTGTCATCGCATTATTCGGGTAAAAGTCAGTGTCATCGCATTATACGGGTAAAAGTAAGTGTCATCTTATTATGCGGGTAAATAGAAGCAACATTTTGAATGCTGTCAGATTAGTAAGTGTCATCGCATTATTCGGGTAAAAGTCAGTGTCATCGCATTATACGGGTAAAAGTAAGTGTCATCTTATTATGCGGGTAAATAGAAGCAACATTTTGAATGCTGTCAGATTAGTAAGTGTCATCGCATTATTCGGGTAAAAGTCAGTGTCATCGCATTATACGGGTAAAAGTAAGTGTCATCTTATTATGCGGGTAAATAGAAGCAACATTTTGAATGCTGTCAGATTAGTCAGTATCATCGTATTATACGGGTAAATGGTCGTGACCAATATAGATCGCCCTTAAATTCACGTTGAAATAAGTAATCGGAGTAATTTGACAGAATTAAAATATATTTCGTCCCTTTCTTATATTGTTTGTTAGAAAGAGACATAGTGAGATTAAATTAGTTTAGTTTATAATCAACAGAATCGTGGACAATGTTACAGGTACTAACTAAAGTAACATATAAATATAAGGATGCGTAAAAAAAATTAAGGACTCAAAGGTGAGTTTCCACTGACGCGGAGCGGACCGTCAATTGTCCAATCACTCTGTTTCCACTGATGCGGAGTGGGAATTTCGAGCATTGTGATCAGCCAAATCACAGTCCGCCACGCTCCACTCCGCTCAGCTCCGCGTCAGTGGAATTGTGTTAAAGATGAACAAATACTTAAAAAAAAAAAATCATGACAAAACTTCTTAGCTTAATGTATGGAGGAACAAGGTGGATGATTCCTCCATTGAAAAGGGAAGATCTTCCGGCAGACTGGGTCATCGTGGCTGGGGACCGCCCTCCAACTGTTGATGTTGGAATCCTGTATATATCCAGTCAGGCGGCGCTGACAAATAAAAAAAAAAGGAAAATCTAAGAAAGTCGTGAAAAGCAACTCTTTTGCAGGGGAATCTTTTCTTTATTGACTTTAAAAACGTTATTAATATAATTCTTATATTTTCCTGTCAAGGTTGAAATTTAAATAACATTTAAAAATAATAAAAGCGTAACGGAAACTACTTGTTATAAACAAAAACAAAAGCGATATGACAACAAAATTGTTGGGCCAAATACGGACAGCGACGCCAGACTGGATATGCGAATGCGCGAACAAACTCCACTAGCGCGATGTAGGTTGTATGCAGATAGTGTTGATATATTGCAGCGCCATCTATCCATCGGTGTCTGAACTATGTAACTGACAGGGGTCGCTACAAAATTATTTAAAGTCTATCGAAAACTTGATTATTATCTCTATAATCATTAGTATAAGGTTTTCTGTTTGTATCACTTTTTAAATTTAAAATTGCAAATATATGACGTCACACCAGGCAAGGATTGTATGTACCAGTGACGGGGGGGGGGGGGGGGGGAGAGAATCATGAAAATAGTGGGATAGCTCTAATAATCCAGGTTACCCACTCCAACATCTACTCAAAAATAGATTCGATCGTTAACTATCACTTTGTATCGAAATTCTCTCTAATGACTGTAACATCCTATTCAAAATTGTTTCAACATTTTCAAGTTTTGTTTCAAGCTGTTTATTTGTTGTATCAAGGCTCTCAAGTTTTGTTTCAAGCTGTTTATTTGTTGTATCAAGGCTCTCAAGTTTTGTTCCTAGATGTTTATTTGTTGTATCAAGGCTCTCAAGTTTTGTTCCTAGATGTTTATTTGTTGTATCAAGGCTCTCAAGTTTTGTTTCAAGCTGTTTATTTGTTGTATCAAGGCTCTCAAGTTTTGTTTCAAGCTGTTTATTTGTTGTATCAAGGCTCTCAAGTTTTGTTTCAAGCTGTTTACTTGTTATTTCGAGGTTTTTATTTGTTGTATCAATACTTTCAATTTTTATTTCATTTTTGAATAACACAGCTTTGATTTTATCTAGTCCTGTAACATTTTTCCTTTTGTTGACAACAATCTTAGCCTTTTGTACGATATTCCAATTTAGCTTCAAGTTGAAAGTTGGTAAGCATTCGAAAATTGGTAAGGTATTGAAAGGCTCGGACAGCCGCGGCAGGATAATAATGTTTTCATCGTTCAGTTTCACAATCACCCTGTATTCGGGGAAACTATGCGAAAATAAAAATATGCGTTTCGGTAATGACTTATTTTTAGTTGGTTTCTTATTGGCTTTCGCGTTCCTTAGAAGGAGACTTTCGAAGAAAGATATAAGTTCTACTCTAGAAGTGAGTTCCGATAGTTCGGCATCAGCTCTGATCTTTTGCGTGTCGCTAACGGCTAGACCGTTGAGCAGATTAAAAAGCACAATCGGTATCATGAAAACGAATAGAATAAATATGATGTGGCTTGTTACTGGGAACGTATTGAATGGAATAGATCCTGCTTCAAACTCGCCGGTCATCATCACAATGGTCTTGAACAATGCGCCGAACTGGTCATCGAAAAAGTTCTCGTTTTCTACTTCACTGGTGTTTTGATCATGTTTCAATTGTCTAAACAAAATATGAAAAGTCGAAGCGAATGCAACAATTAAAATCCCATACAATAACAACAATTTAATGAAATTCCACGTGACGGTCTTAAAGATCATCAAGTTAGTCGACGCTGAAGGTATTTTACTGAGGAGCAATATGTATTCTGCTAAAGTCATTAATATTGCTACTGCAGACAGTTGTTGTTTCATAGACATATGCTCAGAGTGGTCACAGACAATCCAAGTAATTATACATATCAATACTATTTCCATCCAATTCTCATAATCCTGCATATACCTCACCGGTGAAAGTAGAAATTGAAACAATTCTCGAACTATGAGAAGAATTAAACCAATAATCACTACAACGTAAATAACTCTATTAAAAGTTTGATGAGACTCTGAGTATTCCTTTTCAATACAGTAGCAGCATAATATATACATTAAAAAGAATATCATCAAGATGGAGTAAATAATTATATTGGCGAAGGAAAAACAACTTATACGGTACCACTTCAAGTATACAAAACTGATGATCACCGGATGTTTTAACAATGGTCGAAGTTCTTCACTTTGTGTCATGTACAGTAACGCATCTGTTTCGGACGGCAAAGTATTCTCGATTAAAGGCTCTTTGCTCTCTCGTGAAAGATTTCTATTAAAAAGGAAAGCGTAGTCGATGGTCATGTAGTAATGAGAATCGGTCGGTTGGCCGCCTGTCCCAATGCATTCGTCCAAATATGTTTCCAGTGTTCTAGCGTTAATACCTTGTAATGCGAGTTCGTTACGGTTGTTTCGTAAACCCACACAAGCTCCGTGTCGGAGAAGCTTCAGTACAGTTTCATCGTCGCCGTTTAAAGCAGCGTAATGTAAAGCTGTATTATTGTCGTTATCAGGATGATTAACATTTATTTTTGGATTATTGAGAAAAAAGTCTATGCACCAATTAAAGTCGGCTGTAGGGTTATTCAAATATGATGCTATGACGGTAGCGTGTAGAAGCGTCTTACCAGCTATAGGTTGGAATAATGTATCAGGTTCATTCGCGTAAAATATAATCATTTCTACGACGTTTTTTAGACCTTGTTGTGCTGCACAATAAATGGGAGTAAGACCTAGATCATCAGGAATATTAGAATTGCAGCCAGCCTCTAAAAGCATTTTAATAATTTCTTCAAGTATATTTATGCGTATATTTTCGTTTTTATCAAAGACAGACATTTCTTTAATGGCCAGCATCAATGCAGTATAACCACATGGTTCAGATTTATAATTTAAATCAATATTGGTATTTATCAGATCGTTGAATGCTTGTATGTTTGTTTGTTGTACGGCGCGGTGTAAGGGAGACGGAGAGCTATGCTCCTCTTCGGTCCCACGCCGGCTCCGTGTCAGTGGTTCGAGTTCCATTTCGTCGCTGTAGCAAGTACTTGTGGTGTCTGAAAACAATATACATTTGTTATGACCACTTATTTTTCTACTCGTTTTTGCATGTTTATACATAGAAGTGTAATATGATTACCGCCAAGCCGTACTCTTTTAACCAAGGTGTAAGGTTAGGAAAGTCAGGGCTTAGGGGCTTGGCTTTTCCTGGGATCTGATAACTTTTTTATAATCTGATAAATAAGGATAAATTTGCTATACCTGTAACTCGTCTGAGCAAAGTTAAGGATTCTTTTAAGGGCAATGTATACGCTTCTTTAACGAAATTCAAGAATTGTCCGTGTTAAAATTTAAAAAGCTAATTAAAGGTAAGTTGTACAAAAAAGGGTACTATAAAGTTTCTGATTTTATAGGGGACACGAACGCATTTCTATGATTTTTTCGCTTCACATGCTGTTTATTATTATTATTATCATATTGTTATTTTTGGGGAGGCCTTTGTCCAGCAGTGGACGTCTTTCGGCTGATATGATAATGATGTTGTATTTTATAGTTTTTTTATTTTACATATTTGACGATTAAAAATACTTGCAATGAGTTAATTTAATAAAGACACTTTTGGATTTGTACAGCGAAAGCGTTATAAGCTTGTAAGTCTTGGCCGCCAATTTTACATAAAATGTTTATGGTAGGATTTTACTTTTCCATAATGTTGCAATAATTAAACAAACTTATTTCGTTGTTTTTTTATCCTGTTGGGCGTGGCTGTCAAATAAAATGGAAAATACGTAAGATTGAAAATCTAGGAAAATCGTGAAAAACAACTCCCTTTTGCGGGCGAATCTTGTCCTTGTTGACTTTAAAAACGTTATTATTATAATTCTTATATTTTCCTGTCAAGGTTGAAATTTAAATAACATTTAAAAATAATAAAAGAGTAACGGAAACTACTTGTTATAAACAAGAGCCGTATGAAAAAAAATATTATCGACCAAATCCGGACAGCGACGCCCAACAGGATAATAGATTTTAACATTCTTATTATTATATAATAGTAATTTTACACAATATTAATGTATGTCTAGTATATACGTGATTTAGGTATACGTCGTTTCCTGCTAAGTTATCACACAGGCTCCAAGCATGATGTAGGTACAGTACGACACAACTTAGATGTAGCATCGGCAAATCGTATATCCACACTTCATTTCCGATTTACACAACTTTTTTTTTTTTTTTTTTTACTATATATAGGCCTGTGTAGTGATGATGTGGCCGATGATGGTAAGCACACAAATTCTAGAAAGGAGCTGGCTCTCAAGTGCAGCTGTCGGAACACACCGGTAGGTGCTTGGCGACAGATTTTCAACTTGAGGGTGGTAGCCAGCCAGGCGGGTACTACAAAGTACCTACCACAGTGCTATGGTTTCCTCACGATGTTTTCCTTCACCGACTAATACAAATCATTCATTATTGCGCCATTCAACGTTCAACAAGAACATTTTCGCCGATCATTTTTTAAGAGGAGGCTGTCTGTGTATGTCTCCGTCCCTTACTAAACTGGCGGTGACAAGCGAGACAGGAGAAACGTAATTTGTGTAAAAAATATGGTTTTATGTCATTGAAAAAGAAATTAAGCCTTTTTTGAAAAAAGTAAGAAAACTATTCCCTTTCTAATGGATTCTAACATGCATTCTGAATGCATGTTAATATTTTTCTTCAGTTATTGGGATGGCCCAAATAAGAGAAATGCATTCCTAGTTTTAAGCAGGGGCATATTTACGATTTTTTTCTGACGTTACTAATGAAAAATTCAAATTTTTAAAATAACTATTCCCCGTCACATATTCTCTAGTTTCACATATATTTGTTCCAAATCACTTGGAACAAAGAGTACAGAGAAAAACGCATTTTAGAATCATCATTTCACGTATAGCATCGCCTTAACTTATGCATGAGTAATGTTGTAGGCGCACTCTTTTCGGGAACGATCGATTCTACGAATTTTGCCGATGCTTCATCTAAGTTGTGTCATACTGTACCTACGTGGGCGGCGGGCGCCTGGAGGCAATCACTACTCATTTCATAAAAACCTTTAAAACAATAACAATATACATCACACTATTTTCATAAAAACCTTTAAAACAATATATCTTTAAACTAGCTGACCCGGCAGCCGTTGTCCTGCCCTGAGAACAAAAATAAAACTGGGACCTACCTATCTCTATCTACCCCTACCTATCCTATGTCCTTCTCCTGGTTCTAAGCTACCTCCCCACCAATTTTCAGCCAAATCAGTTCAGCCGTTGTTGAGTTATAAATAGTGTAACTAACACGACTTTCTTTTATATATATAATATTATAAAAAAAAAAATTGAGATCCTCAACGAGCCCTTTCATTTCATATGACACACAATATAGTCTTCAAAACTTTTTTTTTTTAAATTTCTTATTTATTCCTCAAAAGTAGCCCCCATATTGGGCATATGGGGGCTACCCCCATATTGGGACAGTGACTTACATCATATGTGTACCAAGTTTCAACTCAATTCAGTCCAACATTTTCGGACAGACAGACAGACGCACGAGTGATTCTATAAGGGTTCCTTTTTTTAGGGTTCCATAGTTCACGTCAGGAACCCTTATTGTTTCGTCATGTCTGTCAGTCCGTCCTCAGCTTACCTTCCAAATGGTTAGTGCCAGAAAGATGAAACTTTGTCTCGCATCTATCCCATTGTGTGGGGTATCATTAGATAGGTTTTTTAAAAACAGAGAGGTTGCTACGACGATTTTTAGGGTTCCGAAACTCTAAAGAAAAAAAACGGAACCCTTATAGGATCACTCATGCGTCTGTCCGTCTGTCTGTCTGTCCGAAAATATTGGACTGGATTGAGTTGAAAGTTGGTACACATATGTAAGTCGGTGACCCAAACATGGATGTGTTACGTAAATAAATGAATTTCAAACATGGGGGCTCCTTTTGGGAGGTAAATTAGAAAATTAAAAAAAAAATTAAGCAGACTATATTGTGTGACATATCAAATGAAAGGGCTTGTTTGAATTAGGTATCCGTTTGCGAGATATTTATTTCCGAAAATACTGAGTCAAAAATTTTGAAAAATACAGATTATAGTTCTTTACCTATAGGTTACAGAAATCTATGGTATTTGAAGTACCATTGGAAATTCCGGAACCCTCGGTGCGCGAGTCAGACTCGCCCTTGTCCGTAATCCGACCGCCCCTAATTGTAATCCGACCGCCCCCAATTGTAATCTGACCGCCCCCAATTAGTCGTAACTCGTACAAAATCCTCCCCCTCCCCTAGTAACGCCCTGAGCCAGGTTCGTACCCCATTAGGGGGTGCCCTCAGGCGTGGTTACCTAAATGTTACCCGGCTGAGAGCCCTCTGCGCTCACCGATTGTCCAAAAAGGTTGATGCAGCCACCAGAGGCTACCAACTTTAGTCCTTTAAAAAAAAAACAAATATGTCCGGTTTTATTACCTTCAGAATCGATGTAGAGTACTTAGTTAAATATCCTGTGACATTGTTCTCACACGGTTATCTGATCCCAAACTAAGCAGAGCTTGTACTATGGACAACCAGATAACTGATATACAGATATTCACTATCACATCACTAAAAGCAATAAATACAAGTGAAATCACATTATATTTGTCTCACACAAGCACTAGACACAGCACGTGTCGCTTCACTAATATTTCGGTATCGATGAATCACTGTTTTTATAATTTAAACTTTATCCGTAATCGTACCAACCTGCAAATTATTAATGTGGTGTAGCCAATGGTGCCGATTCTGTTGTTTACGAACTAAATAAATTTAATCTCACTATATCTGTTTCTAATAGTAAATATAAGAAAGGGATGCAAGATATTTTAGTCCTGTCAGTTTAATCCGATCACACATTTCAACGTGAATTTAAGCGCGATTATTGGTCACGACTATTTACCCGTACATTACGACGGCATGGATTAAACTGACAGCATTAAAAATGTTCTGTCTTTTGTTCGATAAGGTTAACTTGAAAGAGAGGTAACTTGTCTAATATCAGTTAAGTTCGTAAACAACAGAATCGACACCATTGTGCACTAATGGGTTAAGGTGTATGCTTCATAGTTGATAGTACATAGATTATGGTATACTTGATGTGATATGTGGTCGCAGGGTCACCAGCGGTACTTCGAGGCGGTCGCGGAGAAGGATCTGTACAAGGTGAACCAGCGGGACAAGCCGTGGGAGAGGACACACATATATGTAAGTACCTACTACATACTATCTATGCGTTTAAAATGGTTTTATCATAATAGGGATGTTTAGTCCGTCAGTTAGGTTGTCAAAAAATATTGGTTTATATTTTTTTTTTTTTACAATGTATCGGCCTGTGTTTGACCTCAATCTCACCGTGGTCAGTGATGATGAGGCCGATTGTGGTAAGCACACAAAGAAGGACACTTAGAATGGAACTGGCTCTCAAGTGCAGCTGTCGGAACACACCGGTAGGTGCTTGGCGACAGATTTTCAACTAGTGTGTGGTAGCCAGCCAGGCGGGTAGTTTCCTCACGATGTTTTCCTTCACCGAAAGCTCAAGCTCATTGTAGGATTCGAACCCGGGACCTTCGTCTCGGTATCCGACGTCACTACCACTGAGCTATCATCGCCTTAAATTACAAAGATAAGGCGCACCAAAGTTCAGGAGTGGGGCTTGTGACGTCATCTCTCTGCCATACAAAAATCACGTATAGGGTTCAAAGGTATCAGGACTCGATTCAGTGGAGAATGAAACAAGGTTATACAATCGCTTCGGAATAGTCCTGTATGAGGAGAATAAGCGACGCAAGAAACTCCTCATGCGCCTGATAGATTTATTGTAGCATTTTTAATAAATAATCACTCACAGACTGACATTATGATAGACTTCAGTAACAGTGTTGCCACTATTTCAAACAATACTTCTACCATGATAATCAATTGAGCCAACCAAGTCTGACCAACAAACCCGACTCTTCGACATATTAAAATAAATAATAATAATAAATTAAATATCCTGTGACATTGTTCACACACGGTTATCTGATCCCAAACTAAGCAGAGCTTGTACTATGGACAACCAGATAACTGATATACTACATATACTACTTTTTTTTGTAAATACATACTTATATAGATAACTAGCTGATCCGGCAGACGTAGGCCTGCCTTGAGAACAAAAGTAAAACTGGGACCTACCTACCTACCTCTACGTACCCCTAACTACCTCTACCTACTCCTACCTACCTCTACCTACCCCTAACTACCTCTACCTACTCCTACCTACCTCTACCTGCCCATACCTACCCCTACCTACCTTACCTACTTACCCCTACCTACCCCTACCTACTACTACCTTCTCCTGGTTCTAAGCTACCTCCCCACCAATTTTCAGCCAAATCAGTTCAGCCGTTCTTGAGTTATAAATAGTGTAACTAACATGACTTTCTTTTATATATATATATATATAGATTACACCCAGACACAGGACAAACAGACATGTTGATGCACACTTGTTGGGTTGTCAATGTATTTGTCCCCCCAGGAATGCGAGATGGTGAAGGTGGTAGGCATAAAGTACGTGATAAAGCCGCCGCGCGTGGTGTGTCTCCGTCTCGCTTGCACGCTGGAGGGGCGAGCGAGATCGCTGACCGTGCGGTACCACGACATGGCTGACGTCATCGACTTCCTCGTGCTGCGGCAACAGTACGAGGCCGCTACGGCGCGCCACTGGGGACAGGGCGACCGGTCAGTCACTCCATCACTCCATCACACCATCACTCCATCACACCATCACACTATCAACTAACTAATATAAGGCGATGCTTTACGTGAACTGATGATTCTAGAATGCGTTTTTCTCTGATTTCTCTGGATATATCCTTCTCTGTCAAGTTCAAAACAAGGGAACTTAACAGGAAATCGACGCGTGTTTCGCTTCTTCACGAAGCATCATCAGGACGTAGTAGACCCACTGCCGACTACTCTTGGAACGCGAACAAACACACGAACAGAACCCGTATGAACGCGCACAAGCACACACACGCTGAGCTCCGCGTTTTTCTCTGTACTCTTTGTTCCAAGAGATTTGGAAACAATATATGTTAAACTAGAGAATACGTGACGGGGAATAGTTTTTAAAAAAATTGGGATTTTTCATTAGTAACGTCAGAAAAAAATCGTATATATGCCCCTTTTTAAAACTAAGAATGCATTCTTCTCTTATTTGGGCCATCCAAATAACTTGGATAATATTAACATACATTCTGAAATCATTTAGAAAGGGAATAGTTTTCTTATTTTTTTTTAAAAAAAAGCCTAGTTTCTTTTAAATAACATAAAAACATATTTTTTACTAAAATTACGTCTCTCCTGTCTCGCTTGTCTCCGTCAGTTTAGTAAGGAACGGAGACATGCAGATAGCCTTCTCTTAAGAATCAATTACTTAATAGAGTTTTAATTGTAATGACATAATAGTAGTTTATGATACTGTTGCATAATAGGGGTTATTAAACACGAGTGTGAGTTTAAGTACCGAGCCGTAGGCGAGGTTCTTAATAGTATCACACGAGTTTTTAATACCTAATTATGTACAGTATCATACAGTACTTTATCTAAACTCATCTAATAATGTAATTTAAAAAAAAATCGATAGTATTTTTCTACCAACTTTAAAAAAAAATTGCTATTTTTGTGACATTTTTGGTCAAAATGATATATGTAGGCAAAAACAATAAAATAAACAGACACAATAATCATATACCTAGCAGAAAGAGATAGGAATAAATCTTTGATGGCTTATATCTGGGTTATTTTTATAGTTATCGGAAATATTTGGTTTTCTACTGTTTCTTAGATGAATGAGCTTTTAATAAAGAAAAAAAAAACATTATGCATATTCCTTATCAGAACATATAATATGTCTGGAACAGTTTCCGATGCATGATCGACGACTCGTGGTGGACGGGCGTGGTGTTGGAGCGGGTGGGCCCCGGGCCGGGGGGCGGGGGCGGGGTGCCGGGGGCCTCGGGGGCGGGCGCGGGGGCCGGCCAGCCCGAGGCGGCGCGCTGGGCCTCCGCCGCGGCCTCGCACTTCCTCTCGCTGCGAGTGCGCTGGGACAACGGCGAGGTCGAGAGACTGTCGCCCTGGGACCTGGAGCCCCTCGATCCTGAAAGGTATTTATCATTTACGTATGGGTCCCGGGGGAGGGGGAGGCTTTAAAAACCTCTACATGACCTTATCTCGGGGGAGAAGACGGTAATAGTCATACGTAATATTTTGACAGTTGCGCAGTTGGTTAAGACGCCACCTGTCGCGCCGCTGGTTGTGGGTTCGATTCCCATCCAGGACAAACAATTGTGTGCATGAACATGTCTGTTTGTCCTGAGTCTGGGTGTAATTATCTATATAAGTATGTATTTACAAAAAAAAGTAGTATATTAGTTATCTGGTTGTCCATAGTACAAGCTCTGCTTAGTTTGGGATCAGATAACCGTGTGTGAACAATGTCACAGGATATTTATTATTATTATTGTTTATGGTTTCCTCACAACCATGTTTTCCTTCACCGAAAGCTCAATTAATTAATTCCATAGACTACCTCCGGAGCCGGGCGGGTGTGTCCCGGTACTGTCCCACGAGCTGGAGGCCGTGCTGTACCGACCGGAGGCCTCCGAGTGGGGCCCGCGGGGGGACCGCGCTCAGGCCTGCAGACAAATTGCTGAACACATCAGTCAGGTGAGGAGGCCTTTTTTATGTCAGAAGGTTGACAAGCAGGCAGGCCTTCAACCTGATGGTAAGTGGTTATCGTCGCCAATCGCCATTTGCAATACCAGAAGTAATCGCCAATGTGTTGCCGATCAGTTACAAAGCTAAGAAGGCAACTGGCTCTCAAGTGCAATTGCCGTAACACACCGGAAGGTGCTTGGCGACAGATTTTCAACTTGAGGGTGGTAGCCAGCCAGACGGGTACTACAAAGTACCCTACCACCGTGCTATGGTTTCCTCACGATGTTTTCCTTCACCGAAAGCTCAAGCTCATTGTAGAATTCGAACCCACGACCTTCGTCACTACCACTATTATCGCCTTGCTATAGAATATACATTTCGATTTCTAAATAGGGGATATAAAATCCAATCTAAATTATATTGTAGCGACCCCTGTCGGCTACATAGTTGAGACACCGATGGGTAGATGGCACTGCAATATATCAACACTATCTGCATACAACCTACATCGCGCTTGTGGAGTTTCACATATATACAGGATTCCAACATCAACAGTTGGAGGGCAGTTGAACAGTCTGCCGGAAGATCTTCCCTTTTCAATGGAGGAATCATCCACCTTGATCCTCCATAATACCATAACCCTCTACGAAAAAGCATCATAGCTCCTGAACGGATGAACCGAATTTGATTAAGTTTTCTTCGTTTGAAAGGTGTCTTAATGGAGAATGTTGTTTGCAGACCTTTTTTGTACTGTGTCTTTACATCTTTAACTTATGTTATGTTCCTTTCGTGTCTTTTACAGTATATTTTTAACCGACTTCAAAAAAAGGAGGAGGTTCTCAATTCGTCGGAATCTTTTTTTTTATGTATACTTTACAGTTGGTGCCCATGGTCATCAGGTCAGGATCTGATGATGGAATCCTGGAGAAATCGAGGCAACTCTTCAAATTTTATAGGGACTTACAATGTTTTTCATATACTTTTTAAACTATTCAGATATTTGCGTCGGGTAGTCATCATTTACGTTGCTGAGCTGATGATGGAAGGTACAACTCCTTAACGGTTAGGAGTTAGGCGATAATTCTTTCAATATTATAGGTCCTTTTAGACCTTTCAAAAAATTTAAATATATTTTTTTTTTTACAAAAAATAAAACCGACTTCAAAACACTAAAAAGCATAAAATAACCATGTAGGAACTCTAATCAACCTGACACTATTTTTTGTTAAAAGTTTTTTTTTGTTATTTAGTATAAGGCTTGTGTTTGACCACAATCTCACTGATGTGACGTGATGAACTGATGACGTGGCCTGGAAGGGAACTAGCTCTCAAGTGGGTCTAAGGTGATGATGATTGCAGGTGATGACGCTGTCGGTGGCGGAACCGTTCGTGGCGCCGGTAGACTTGCAGCAGTACCCGCTGTACGCGCGCATGGTGCCCTACCCCATCGACCTGGCCACCATCCGCGCGCGCTTCCAGAACCAGGTCACTTACCTTACCATACCCTACTTGCGACAAGTCAGCCTCGTCGCAAACTAAAAAAATAGTCTTACGAAAAAAAAATACCCCTGGTGTTCATAAGCTATGGTAACCACTTACCATCACGTGGGCAGTATGCTTGTTTGCTGCCTTTGAAAAAAACTCTGTTTTTTTGCCCGCCATCTGATGCATAAAAAAAGAAAAAATATTTATAAATATGACAAGGCTGTATGGCTCTGAGCCTTTGACTGTTTCTTTTTTTATGTAACCAAATATTTATAATAATGTAATGGATTGTAATTGTCTTTGCACTATTTATTAATCTGTGGTCTTTTCTAACAACAATAATATGTCTGTGATTTAAATAGCCTGGAAATTAGAATCTACTATGATATATAATATAGATAAAATGGCCGTTGTTTGGTCATGGGTTCGATTCTCATCCAGGAATAACACTTGTGTGCATCAACATGCCTCTTTTTTCTGAGTTTAATCTATATATGTATATATGTCGGCGTCAGCGACAGCCAAGCGATACAAACATCACGTACAGGGTTCAGTGGTATCAGGATCCGATTCAGTGGACAATGAAACAACGTAATACCATCGCTTCGGAATAGTCCCGTATGAGGAGATGAAGCGACGCAAAAAACTCCTCATGGGCCCAATACATTTATTGTAGCAATTTGTCAATTAAATAATTACGTACAGACTAACATTATGGTAGACTTCAGTATCAATTCTTTCACTAATAAGAAGCTACATTATCCCCGAAGGTTATAGGCTACTTTTTATCCCGGGAACGCGCGTGGAACAGCTAGTAAATAATAAAAGTGTTATCGTAGTGGTACCGGCGGACGGCGGCGGCCCAGTTCGACGTGCGGTACCTGGCCACCAACGCGGAACACTTCAACCAGCCGCACTCGCCCATCGTGCGCCAAGCCCGCCTCATCACCGACCTGCTGCTCTACATCATCAGGTACGTTATTGTACCAGTTCCACGTGCGGTACCTGGCCACCAACGCGGAACACTTCAACCAGCCGCACTCGCCCATCGTGCGCCAAGCCCGCCTCATCACCGACCTGCTGCTCTACATCATCAGGTACGTTATTGTACCAGTTCCACGTGCGGTACCTGGCCACCAACGCGGAACACTTCAACCAGCCGCACTCGCCCATCGTGCGCCAAGCCCGCCTCATCACCGACCTGCTGCTCTACATCATCAGGTACGTTATTGTACCAGTTCCACGTGCGGTACCTGGCCACCAACGCGGAACACTTCAACCAGCCGCACTCGCCCATCGTGCGCCAAGCCCGCCTCATCACCGACCTGCTGCTCTACATCATCAGGTACGTTATTGTACCAGTTCGACGTGCGGTACCTGGCCACCAACGCGGAACACTTCAACCAGCCGCACTCGCCCATCGTGCGCCAAGCCCGCCTCATCACCGACCTGCTGCTCTACATCATCAGGTACGTTATTGTACCAGTTCCACGTGCGGTACCTGGCCACCAACGCGGAACACTTCAACCAGCCGCACTCGCCCATCGTGCGCCAAGCCCGCCTCATCACCGACCTGCTGCTCTACATCATCAGGTACGTTATTGTACCAGTTCGACGTGCGGTACCTGGCCACCAACGCGGAACACTTCAACCAGCCTCACTCGCCCATCGTGCGCCAAGCCCGCCTCATCACCGACCTGCTGCTCTACATCATCAGGTACGTTATTGTACCAGTTCCACGTGCGGTACCTGGCCACCAACGCGGAACACTTCAACCAGCCGCACTCGCCCATCGTGCGCCAAGCCCGCCTCATCACCGACCTGCTGCTCTACATCATCAGGTACGTTATTGTACCAGTTCCACGTGCGGTACCTGGCCACCAACGCGGAACACTTCAACCAGCCGCACTCGCCCATCGTGCGCCAAGCCCGCCTCATCACCGACCTGCTGCTCTACATCATCAGGTACGTTATTGTACCAGTTCCACGTGCGGTACCTGGCCACCAACGCGGAACACTTCAACCAGCCGCACTCGCCCATCGTGCGCCAAGCCCGCCTCATCACCGACCTGCTGCTCTACATCATCAGGTACGTTATTGTACCAGTTCCACGTGCGGTACCTGGCCACCAACGCGGAACACTTCAACCAGCCGCACTCGCCCATCGTGCGCCAAGCCCGCCTCATCACCGACCTGCTGCTTACCATCAGGTGGGCCGCCCGACTGCTTGTCGACCTTCTGACATTAAATAATAATAATAATAATATAGTGGTGTGTATGGTGTTGCAGCCACTGGCGCGACGTGGACGTGGTGGCGCAGTACCACGAGCTGGCGGCCGCCTACCACTCCTCCGACGACGAGCCGCTCGCCGAGGTACCGCCACTTGCACTCATCTACCTCCTGGCCGGAGCCGACCGCCAGACCTAGGCTTGTCCTGCCCTCATAACTAACATCAAACTGGGACCTACTTACCTATCCCTACCTACCCCTAACTACCCCTACCTACTCCTACCTACCTCTACCTGCCCCTACCTACCTGCCTATCCCTACCTACCTCTACCTATCCCTACCTACTTCTACCTGCCCCTACCTACCTCCACCTGCCCCTAACTACTCCTTCTTACTCCCTGCCCCTAACTACCCCTTCCTACTCCCTGCCCCTAACTACCCCTTCTTACTCCCTGCCCCTAACTACCCCTTCTTACTCCCTGCCCCTATCTACCCCTTCCTACTCCCTGCCCCTATCTACACCATCCAACTCCCTGCCCCTATCTACCCCATCCTACTCCCTGCCCCTAACTACCCCTTCTTACTCCCTGCCCCTATCTACCCCTTCCTACTCCCTGCCCCTAACTACCCCTTCTTACTCCCTGCCCCTAACTACCCCTTCTTACTCCCTGCCCCTAACTACCCCTTACTCCCTGCCCCTAACTACCCCTTCTTACTCCCTGCCCCTATCTACCCCTTCCTACTCCCTGCCCCTACCTACCCCTACCTATCGTATGTCCTCCTGGTGTGAACTATGTAGCCGACAGGGGTCGCTACTCTATGATGACATGACACATGACATATTTGACAAGCCAGTTGGTGCAGTCGGTTAAGACACCACCTATCACGCCGCTGGTCATGGGTTCGATTCCCATCCAGGACAAACATTTGTGTGCATGAACATGTCTGTCTGTCCTGTGTCTGGGTGTAATTATCTATATAAATATGTATTTACAAAAAAAAGTAGTATATGTAGTATATCAGTTGTCTGGTTGTCCATAGTACAAGCTCTGCTTAGTTTGGGATCAGATAACCGAGTGTGAACAATGTCCCAGGATATTTACTATTGTTAATTACATTGAATGCTTACAATAAATATGAATCTCTCGTGTGTAGTCTCGGCGCGGTCCCGGCGTGGGGTCCCGGCCCCGGTCCCGGTCCCGGCGTGCGGGGGCCGGCGGGGGCGGGTCTCGGTGGAAGGAGGCGTGCGAGGACTTGCTTCGGGACCTCACGTCCTCGCAGGACGCCGAACCCTTCCGGCAACCTGTCTCGCCTGATCAGGCTCCTGGTCAGTATGGTTACTATCGGACTTAGTTGAAGTCTCTCCACCTTAAGGGTAATTTTAGTAGTGACGTCGGATGCCGTGACGAAGGTCGTGGGTTCGAATCCTACAATGAGCTTGAGCTTTCGGTGAAGGAAAACATCGTGAGGAAGTGAGGAAACCATAGCACGGTGGTACTCGTCTGGCTGTCTACCACCCTCAAATTGAAAATCTGTCGCCAAGCACCTACCGGTGTGTTCCGGTAATTGCACTTGAGAGCCAGTTGCCTTTTGGGCGCTCGTAAAGGGTCAAACAGTAAGGTTAATGTTCTCCCCCCCCCCCCCCCCCCCCTCGCAGACTACCAGTCGGTGGTGTCGAGCCCGATGGACCTGGGCACGGTCCGGGCGCGGCTGTCCGGCGGCCTGTACTCGCGTCCGGAACAGTTCGCGGCGGACGTCCGGCTCGTGTTCGCCAACAGCCGCCTCTACAACACTAACAAGAGGAGCCGCGTGAGTTCATATACTTATATTGATGCTTCAAATATTATCCAGTCTGGCCTCGCTGACCGTATTTGGCCCAACAATTTTGTTGGCATATGGCTTTTGTTTATAACAAGTAGTTTCCGTTACGCTTTTATTATTTTTAAATGTTACAAGTTGACCCGGCAGACGTTGTCCTGCCCTGAGAACAAAAATAAAACTGGGACCTACCTACCTACCCCTACCTACCTTACCTACCTACCTACCCTACCTACCTTACCTACCTACCTACTCTACCTACCCCTACCTAACTACCTACCCCTACCTTACTACCTACCCCTACCTACCTTACCTACCTACCCTACCTACCTCTACCTACCTTACCTACCTACCCTACCTACCCCTACCTACCTTACCTACCTACCCTACCTACCTCTACCTACCTTACCTACCTACCCTACCTACCCTACCTACCCCTACCTACCTTACCTACCTACCTACCCTACCTACCTTACCTACCTACCTACTCTACCTACCCCTACCTAACTACCTACCCCTACCTTACTACCTACCCCTACCTACCTTACCTACCTACCCTACCTACCTCTACCTACCTTACCTACCTACCCTACCTACCCCTACCTACCTTACCTACCTACCCTACCTACCTCTACCTACCTTACCTACCTACCCTACCTACCCTACCTACCTCTACCTACCTTACCTACCTACCCTACCTACCCCTACCTACCTTACCTACCTACCCTACCTACCTCTACCTACCTTACCTACCTACCCTACCTACCCTACCTACCCCTACCTACCTTACCTACCTACCCTACCTACCCCTACCTACTTATCCTATGTCCTTCTCCTGGCTCTAAACTACCTCCCTGCCAATTTTCAGCTAAATCGGTTCAGCCGTTCTTAAGTTATAAGTGGAGTAACTAACACGACTTTCTTTTATATATATAGATTTAAATTTCAACCTTGACGGGAAAATATAAGAATTATAATAATAACGTTTTTAAAGTCAATAAGGACAAGATTCGCCTGCAAAAGAGTTGCTTTTCACGACTTTCCTAGATTTTCATTTTATTTGTCAGCGCCGGCAAACTGGTTATGTAATGCTTGCATGTAATTGACAATAGTACATGTGTGTGTGTCTGTTTGTTTGTTTGTTACACGGCACGGATCTCGTAACAGGGCACGATTAAGGTAAACTATTGTATGCATGGACAAATCGACAATTTTGTACTGATCTTGCTGGATGATATTTTCTTAGCGTTTTATTTATAACTAGCTGACCCGGCAGACGTTGTCCTGCCCTGAGAACAATAATAAAACTGGGACCTACAAACCTATCCCTACCTACTCCTATCTACCTCTACCTGCCACTACCTACCTTACCTACCTACCCTACCTACCTACCTACCCTACCTACCTACCCTACCTACCTACCCTACCTAACTACCCTACCTAACTACCCTACCTACCTACCCTACCTACCTACCCTACCTACCCCTACCTATCTACCTACCTCTACCTGCCACTACCTACCCCTACCTACCCCTACCTACCTTACCTACCTACCCTACCTACCTACCCTACCTACCTACCCTACCTACCCCTACCTATCCTATGTCCTTATCCTGGCTCTAAACTACCTCCCTGCCAATTTTCAGCTAAATCGGTTCAGCCGTTCTTGAGTTATAAGTGGAGTAACTAACACGACTTTCTTTTATATATATAGATTACATTGACTCCCCCCCCCCCGTACCCCAGTGACGCTTACATGGAGCCTACATCGCATGCTGGCTAGCTGAGCGCGGTGAGCGACAACCACGCGACTTTTTTCTAATACTTGCATTTTTAAACTCGTGATATCTTCCGAATGAAATGTCCGAATTGAATAATTCAAAAAGTTATAAAAAGGTATTAAAGCCGTCTTGAATATAAAGTAATTTATTTTGATGAGGATTAATACCAAGGTACAAATGAAGAGCCTTTTCAAGAGGCGGCATATATAAATTAATATTTTAGAATAAAAAACTGCTTACTGTGACATAACTATAATATTTAGACATATGCTGTCGCGACACTTTTTGTAGATAATGATGAGTTCTGCAAAGTCGTAGTAAATGATTTTGTTCTATCATCAATAGTTTTCGCAGCGCACGCGACGTAAGGAATTTTTCAGGTCATTTTTTTACACCTTATGTTACATTATTGGAGTTTTAGTAAGGATCCCTAATTTTTTTTTAAATATAATATAGCCTATGTTACTCGGGGATAATGTAGCTTTCCAAAGGTGAAAGAATTTTTGAAATCGGTCCAGTAGTTTCGGAGCCTATTCATTACAAACAAACAAACAAACAAACAAATCTTTCCTCTTTATAATATTAGTATAGAAAATGTCCCACAGATATAACAGTAAGGGAGTTCAAATGAATGCACTAAAATCGCATGTATTGAAGCTAAATTTATCGGAATGTGTAATTTATGTACGCTACACCTACATAGTCTTCTAACTGGTCTTACAGACATACCCAGTCTTATACACTTCCAGTCTGACACGCCTCTAGTCTCACATACCGTCAGTCTCACAGGCGCTATTGGTCTTACACGCCTCTAGTCTCACAGGCGCTATTGGTCTCGCACACCTCCATTCTCATAAGTGTATCTGGTCTCACACATCCCCAGTCTCACAGGCACACTCGGTCTTACACACCTCCTGTCTAACACGCCTCTAGTCTCACACGCCTCACATATCTTCAGTCTCACAGTAGCTATTGGTCTCACAAGCACACTTGGTCTTACACACCTCCAGTCTCACAGGTCTACTGGTCTCACACGCTTCCAGCTTCACATACCGTCAGTCTCATAGGCGCTATTGGTCTCACAGGCACACCCGGTCTTACACACCTCCAGTCCCACAAGCACACCCGGTCCCTCACACCTTCAGTGTCAGGTATACCGGTCTCACACGCCTCCAGTCTCACAGGCACACCCGGTCTCGCACGGGTCCTCTTAACTGACCACGTACAACTGTCCACAGATATACTCGATGACGGTGCGCCTGTCGGCACTGTTCGAGGCGCTGTGGTCGCGCGTGCCCCCTGGCGCCCCCGGTGCCCCCGGCGCCCCCGGCGGCCGGCGCGGGCACCGGGGGCACCGGCGCACGCGAGCGAGGGACGCCGCCAACCGCCGCGGTAGAACCACCAGGAGGACGAGGCGGCTAGCGAGGACAGGTCCGTTTATTTCGGTTATACGCCATCATAGCTCAGTAAGGATATTGTCAAGTAATGCAATGAAAGCTGAAGATGAAGCAGTGCTAATATAAATGCAAAAGTTTGTGAGCATGTATGCATGTTTGTTGCTCTTTCACGTAAAAACTACTGTACGGATTTGGATGAAATTTGGAACACAGATAGTTTATACCCTGGAATAACATATGTAGGCTACTTTTTATTCCGGGAAAACTTAAGATTCCTCAAGAATGCGGGTGAAACTGCGGGGCATAAGCTAGAATAGGGAATATGCATGCATTTTTTTTGCTTTAATAGAAGCTTCTTCATATATAAGAAGCAGTAAGGAAGACAAATCGGAACACTATAATAATAACCAAGATATAAGCCATCAAGAATTTATTCCTATCTCTTTCTGTTTCTTGGCCAATTTTATACCTAAACTAGCTGACCCGGCAGACGTTGTCCTGCCCTGAGAACAAAAATAAAACTGGGACCTACCTACCTACCCTACCTACCTACCCTACCTATCTACCTGCCACTACCTATCCCTACCTACTCCTATCTACCTCTACCTGCCACTACCTACCTTACCTACCTACCCTACCTACCTACCTTACCTACCTACCCTACCTACCCCTACCTATCCTATGTCCTTCTCCTGGCTCTATACTACCTCCCTGCCAATTTTCAGCTAAATCGGTTCAGCCGTTCTTGAGTTATAACTTTAGTCCTTTCCAAAAAAAAAAGGCCGATGTTAATTTCACTTTTTGACATCTTTTTTTACGGTTTTTACATATTTTGTTAAGAAATGCGATAAAAAAATATCCATATGCCCTATTGTTTTTTTTTAAATACAGCAGCAACAGAGAGACATAACGGAGATATATCTCCCGAGGCGACCGCGCCGCTGAGCAGCGTGAAGAGTGGCGCGTGTCCCTCCCGGTCCCGGTCCCGGTCCCGGTCTCAAGCTGACTCGTCGGACTCGGAGACCCTGGCGGCCACCTCGCGGCGGGTGCACGCGCCGCTCAGAGATGACTCTTCAGATAGTGACGCGCCGCTACACAAGCCCAGGAAAGGTATGGGAAACATACTAACTAGTAAGGCGATCATAGCTCAGTGGTAGTGACGTCGGATGCCGAGACGAAGGTCCCGGGTTCCAATCCTACAATGAGTTGAGCTTTCGGTGAAGGAAAACATCGTGAGGAAACCATAGCACGGTGGTACCGTCTGGCTGGCTACCACCCTCAAGTTGAAAATCTGTCGCCAAACACCTTCCGGCGTGTTCCGGCAGCTGCACTTGAGAGCCAGTTCCTTTCTAGGCTTTGTGTGCTTACCACCATCGGTCACATCATCACTGACCACAGTGAGATTGTGGTCAAACACAGGCCTATAGTAAAAACTATTGAACGGATTTGAATGAAACTTGGCACATAGATAGGTTAGGATCCCTAGAAAATATAAAATACTTTAGAAACGCGGGTGAAACCGCGAACGCTAGCTTTGTAATAAATTAATACATAATTTTTAGGGTTCCGTAGCCAAATGGCAAAAAAGGAACCCTTATGGATTCGTCATGTCTGTCTGTCCGTCCGTATGTCACAGCCACTTTTTTCTGTAAGTAGATGTATTCTGTGAACCGCATTAAGATTTTCACACAAAATAGAAAAAAAAAACAATAAATTTTGGGGGTTCCCCATACTTAGAACAGAAACTGTATAGTTTGCGCGAGAGACACTTCCGAAGAAGTAAAATATGTGTCCTCCCCCCCCCCCCTGTAACTTCTAAAATAAGAGAATGACAAAACAAAAAAAAAAAATTATGATGTACATTACCATTGTAAACTTTCATTAAAATTATTTTGAACGAGATCTAGTAAGTAGCTTTTTTTAATACGTCATACCTAAGTATATAATATGCCGTTTTTATAGATAATGGTACGGAACCTTTCATGCGCGATTCCGACACGCACTTAGTTTAATTTTTGTGTGTGAGGAATGTCCCGGATTTTTTTTTGGTCACAATGTCGCGATTAAATGTCAAAGCTTTAGTTAGAGGCAAGAAAGTTGCGGACGCTAGGTGGCGCTGAAGTCCTGCACAGAGCCAATAAAGTACATCGAGAGAACATAGTATAGCGCCTTGTTTATAGAGTACATGTGGTTGCAGGTAAGGGCGTGGGCAAGAAGAGCAAGTCGAGTAGCGCCAGCGCCGACCCCCCGCCCGCCCCCGCACCCACCCCCGCCCACACCCTCCCGCCATCCGCACACCACGGTATGTACATATCACAAAATGTCTCGTAAAATTGTAAACTGGCGCTCACAATATGACGTATAAATTTACGATAGTTCACAATACATCCACGTCAAAATGTGAACGGCCCTGCTCTATTTTTAATGTCAAGATTGACAAGCAAGCAGACGGTCCACCTGATGGTAAGTAGTTACCGTCGCCTATTGACATTTGCAATACCAGATGTAATCGCCAATGTGTTGCCGATTTGTTACAAAGCTAAGAAGGCAACTGGCTCTCAAGTGCAATTGCCGGAACACACCGGTAGGTGCTTGGCGACGAATTTTCAACTTGAGGGTGGTAGCCAGCCAGGCGGGTACTACGAAGTACCCTACCACAGTGCATGGTTTCCTCACGATGTTTTTCTTCACCGAAAGCTCAAGGTCATTGTAAGATTCGAACCCACGACCTTAAAATCGTCTTAATTGTGAATCGTCCCTGATTGGTCGGTCTCGAAGTAAAGTAAATAGGTACTCATTTTGACATCAAGTAAATCTATCAATATGATTTCATAAATAAAAACTCACAAAAACAGCTGTTTGTGTACCATCCGCCATCTTTGACAATAGCCAAAGATGGCGGCGCGGGGCGTATGCCGTTTTACCAATCATGGCGCAAGGTCACACTCAAGTATGATGCCAGTTCACAGTTTAACGGTTTGACATGGATAAATTATAGATTATCGTCAATTAATATTTAAGCAGTATGATACAGTTCACAATTCTTCGACAGTTTACAATTTCGCGACATATATTATGAACTAACGGCGTTCACAATCGTACGTTGACTGTACTATAGTCTATATAAATGTTTCCAAAATAAAACGCTTTAAAGTATATCCGACTAATAAAATAAATGCGAAAGTTTGTGAGTATGTTTGTTACCCTTTCACGCAAAAACTACTGAACGGATTTCGATGAAATTTGAAACACAGATAGTTTATAACCTGGATTAACACATAGGATACTTTTTATCTCGGGAAAACATAAGATCCCTCGGGAACGCGGGTGAAACCGCGGGGCGGAATCTAGTTGTATTATATGTATCAAAAGTATATTGAATTGTATGTATTTTCATTACAGACAATATGTCAGAGCGGCAGGGTTCAGGTTCAGGGTCCGAGGAGTGGTGCTCGCTGGAGGTGGTGGAGCAGGAGCTGTCGGAGGAGCTGGTCGAGATCACTTATGATGAGGAGCCCACGCTGCTGCACCAGGTACGATACATCACACACTATATGTCACAGCGGATAATGATAATAACATACAGATAGAGATAAAGATACAGATTCAGATCGATATAATTATACAGATACAGATTGATATAATTAAAGGTACTATCAACAAAGTTGAAGTATATGTGTATCCGGGGCGCGGATTAGTATATGGTCTCTGTCCCGGGTGTGGCTAGCGTCCATAGGCTACGGTAACCGCTTACCATCAGGCGGGCCGTATGCTTTTTTGCCGACTTTGTTGAATAAAAAAAAATGGTCACCTTAAGGGTGTATCCTCATATGCCTCGCACAATATAACCAGACAATGCTATTTGTAAAATAGTATTAACGAATGATTTTACAAGAGATAGTTTTTATTGTGAACAATGGACAGGGCGAACTATGATAACTACAAGCAAAAAGGTTTCGAAACTGATTGCGATCATGCTTCAACTTTGTTGATGGTACAACAGATAGATTCGTGATAATGATAGATTAATGATAAATATACAGATTCAGATATATATTCATTATAAAGATACAGATTCAGATAGATATTAATAATAAAGATACAGATTCAGATATATATTAATAATAAAGATACAGATTCAGATAGATATTAATGATAAAGATACAGATTCAGATAGATATTAATGATAAAGATACAGATTCAGGTAGATATTAATGATAAAGATACAGATTCAGATATATATTCATTATAAAGATACAGATTCAGATAGATATTAATAATAAAGATACAGATTCAGATAGATATTTATTTATTTTTTATTTATTAGGTCAGCCAACAATTGTTTACACATAACATTTACTGATGTTGGTAATTAATTTAACATTTAAGAGTGTAACAATTACTTAAAGGCTTAAGATATTAATGATAAAGGTACCGATTCAGATATATATTAATGATAAAAAGATACAGATTCAGATAGATATTAATGAAAAAGGTACAGGTAGTTATAAAGATAGACATAATGAATTAATGTTTTATTTGTATTATCTATATTAATAAATTTTAAATTTTATAAAATGGTGGTCAACATATTCTGCCAGTATTTGTGATGCAAAGTTTTGTACAAATTAGACCTAAATGTTTTTGGTTACAGTTTAAATAGGTACTTTAGATTTATACTTGTGATGATTGACAAGCCAGTTGGCGCAGTTGGTTAAGACACCACCTATCACGCCGCTGGTCATGGGTTCGATTCCCATCCAGGACAAACATTTGTGTGCATGAACATGTCTGTTTGTCCTGAGTCTGGGTGTAATTATCTATATAAGTATGTATTTACAAAAAAAAAGTAGTATATGTAGTATATCAGTTATCTGGTTGTCCATAGTACAAGCTCTGCTTAGTTTGGGATCAGATAACCGTGTGTGAACAATGTCACAGGATATTTATTTTTTCATACATATTTCGTGACGTCACGAAGCTTATTACCCCTCCTCCCCCTTAACGTGTAAATAATGTCTGTTCTCTAATGTATTGTAGAGAGGCGTGAGTGGGAGTCGCAAACGCGTGCTGTCCAGTGGCAGTGGGAGTGGGAGTGGGAGTGGCAGTGGTAGTGGGAGTGGGAGCACCTCGAGCAGCGAGTGGCGGCGGCCCGCGCAGCGCAGACACAAACACAAACACGCGCACAAGCACAAACATAAACGGTGAGCCATACACACTACATACTAGTTCTTTCTCTTTAGAAATGTTTGTTTGTGCGGACATAATGCTGCTGTAGTTTCCGTTACTCTTTTATTATTTTTAAATGTTATTTAAATTTCAACCTTGACAGTCAATAAGGACGAGATTCCCCTGCAAATGGGAGCTGCTTTTCCTAGATTTTCAATCTTACGTATTTTCCATTTTATTTGACAGCCCCGCCTGATTGGTCTAATTCGGAAGCTGCACTTGAGAGCCAGTTGCGTTCTACCAGCTTTGTAGGTTATTACTTACCATAAAAAAATTTAAGTTTCATAAAACAATCAATAAATTACAATTATTAAATCCCGACTTCAAAACTGACAGACTGATTAAAGTTCCGAAATAGTTATTTTATGCTGTTTAGTGCCTAGTATTTATTGTAAAAAGGTTTTTTAATTTTCAATTTTTAAATTTTTTTTTATGTTTTATCACTAGATAATACATAAAAATAGATTCCGAGGAAAAAGAATTGATACCCTCCTCCTTTTGTAGTCGGTTAACAAAAATACCCATGATCACTACATAGTATAAAACAAAGTCGCTTCCCGCTGTCTGTCTGTCCCTATGTATGCTTAGATATTTCAAACTACGCAACGGATTTTGATGCGGTTTTTTTTAATAGATAGAGTGATTCAAGAGGAAGGTTTATATGTATAATACATACATACTATAGTACAGAAAAGCCGAGAAATTCAATAATTTGTACACCCGTGCGAAGCTGGGGCGGGCGGGTCGCTCGAAATAAATAAATTAATTTTATTTCATTTCAGGTATTTTACACCCTTTTTCATTAATTTACAGAAAAATAGAAATATAGATCATTATTAAAACATACAATACAACAATAAAACCATAGCGACGAATAGAAATGTTTTCATAGTCGACCAAGAGATGGCGCTGTCTCGAAATTAAACGAGCTATGGTTACGTTCTCACCGTTCATATATAGCACTATTCTATGTGTGATAATGTTGAAAGAAACCTTGCTATGAGTTTCAGATTTTTGGGAACGGCAGTGCTATCCCTGTGATGCATTTTGTCGTTGTTTTGAACTATGAATTGAAGTTAGGGATGGCCAAATGAAAAAAAAAAATATTTATCGGTATACCGTACCGGGTGTAAGGGACATCGTACCGTCCCGATAACTGATGCCATGGATTCTACTCATGATTCCTAGAGTAGTCAGTCCGTCCACAGAATGTTTCGTCTATTTTTTCATGATTTAAAATTATACCATACGCAATTTTTTCAGAATTTTATGATTAAATTATTATTGTTTCTTTTTTTTTATAAATAAACAGTAACTACTCATTTAAACAAAAACTGTAATGTAAATCAAAATTCAAATCAAGACGCAAGCAGCTGTTTTAGTGCCTCTCCCCTTCAAGTTTCATTTTTTTTACTACGTATAGGCCTGTGTTTGACCACAATCTCACCGTGGTCAGTGATGATGTGGCCGATGATGGTAAGCACACAAAGCCTAGAAGGGAACTGGCTCTCAAGTGCAAGCTGTCGGAACACACCGAAAGGTGCTTGGCGATATCAGATTTTCAAATTGAGTGTGGTAGCCAGCCAGGCGGGTACTACAAAGTACCCTACCACCGTGCTATGGTTTCCTCACGATGTTATCCTTCACCGAAAGCTCAAGCTCATTGTAGGATTCGAACCCGCGACCTTCGAATATACATATAGACATAAAGTTCGGATCAAATTTACGTTATAAAAGTTGCGGAAACAAGCAGAACTAAATGGTTGTCAAAAATCGTGCAGAACTTCCGCAGTTGCGGAAATAGGCAGAAATCTGTATCACGCCGCGACGTCCCACCCAGTCTCGTCCCGTTCAAGCGGCCCGACCTGCCTGCAGTAATCTCGTAGTAATAAAGTAAAGTTCTCCCCCTCCCCCGGTAACGCCCTGAGCCGAGGTTCGTACCCCATTCGGGGGTGCCCTCAGGCGTTGTTACCTAAATATTACCCGGCTGAGAGCTCTCTGCGCTTGTCCGGTAAAGTTGTTGCAGCCATCTGAGGCTACCAACTTAGTCCTTTCAAAAAAAAAAACACTAGTTAGCGTATATAAATGTTTCATAGTACACCAATAGATGGCGCTGTCTCGAAATATAACTAGTTCTCACTGTTCATACATATTTCTATTCTATGTATGATTTCTTCGAACATTGCTACGTGGTTCGGATTTTTTGTATCGACCGTGTAGGACTAAGTATGTGATGCATTTGTCGTTTTGATTGATGATTTTGAAGTAGTTTTCTTAGGGATGGGCAATTGAATATAATATATCGATGTAACTAGTAAACCGTATCGATATTTTTTTTACCCCAAGGGCATGGTTTTATGGTTTGGTTACTGTTAAAATTTTCAAGAGTCAAAAAAATAAACACATCGGACAATTTGACAATTTTTTTTAAATCTCGTTCATTGAATAGTATTAATTGAAAGAAAGAAAATAATTAAATAGTATTTTTTGTTTGACCGCGCTAATCTCCGGAGTTACTGGTCCGATTTCACTAATAGGAAGCTACATTATTCCCGAAGGTTATAGGCTACTTTTTATCCCGGGAACGCGAGTGAAGTGGGGAGTCGCCAACGCCCGAGTGGTATTCGGGGCAAGCTAGAGTCCATAGGCTACGATAACCGCTTACCATCAGACCTGAATAAATGATTGTAATGTTCCAGAATCCGCGAGCGGTTCACGACGCAGTCCTCGTCATCGGCGTCGTCGTCGGGCTCGGAGGGGGTGGGGGTGGGGGGGGGAGGGCGCAAGGCGGAGGCGGACGCGCGCCGCTACGAGTCCGACCACTCCTACCGCCCCAGGTACTCCACCGATGACGACGCGCCCCTACATCTCTACCGACAGCGCCAGGAGGGCGGGGGCGGAGACGACCCTGGACCCTCCACTTCCACCTCCACCCAGAGGAGGGAGAGGAGCACTCACGCGAGGGTGAGTAATAGTAAAATTTAGCCATTTTTAGGGTTCCAGAACTCAAAAGAAAAAAAAATGAAAATATTTATGAAACTAGGCGAATATAATACATACTTATATAGATAATTACACCCAGACACAGGACAATCAGACATGTTCATGCACACAAATGTTTGTCCTGGATGGGAATGGAACCCACGACTGGATATGGTATTGTATTGTATGGTAGCGAGGGGGGGTGTCGCTGCGCGCGCGGCGGCCGCACCGCTACAACGAGGACAGCGAGGAGGACAGCATCGCCGCCATCAGCAAGCGGCTGCAGCACCACCAGCACCAGCGCCAGCACCAGCACCAGCACCACCAGCACCAGGCCGACCGCCGCCGGAGACACCATCACGCCGCACAGGTATACAGTGTATCATTTTTTTTTTCATATATTTTGACCGAACAAGATTGATATTTTGTATGAAAAAAAATTGGTTGGTCCTAAGAAAAGTCCCATAATATGTGTTCAAAAATATCGCTAGTTTATGACCGGACACGCTGTATAAACAAAGAAATCTTAAGAAATCTTCTCGCAAATAACGTGTTGATAACTTACGACCTGTAACTGAGCTGCAATTAGCAAAAAACTTGATAAAATTTGAATTTCGCGCTCCATCCGAAGGTATACCCTTAACGTGAATGGTTCGCTGCTGCTTGTATTACTGCAATGTTTTGGCACCAGAGTGCAGCACTAGCACAGACAGTAAACAGAGTTTTTTAAACTCGCGCCATGTTCCAGAAACAGTTTCTTCAGATCATCCACTTTGAATGCCCTTATACCAAATAGTCTTCACATAATAGTGTTGAAATAACTTGCGTTATGACACGTTAAGGCGGTTTGTTGACTGTCGGATGGAATTTGGAACTCAGATAGTTTATAACCTGGATTAACACATAGGCTACTTTTTACCCTCACGAACGCGGGTGAAACCGCGTGGCGGAAGCAAGTTGAAAATAAACATAAAGTCTTCTTCTTCTGCATAACACTAGACGCCATTTAAAACTAAGAATCTATATACAAAAAATAAAGCTGAAGGGTTTGTTTGTTTGAACGCGATAATCTCCAAAATTACTGGTCCGATTTGAAAAAAATCTTTCACTGATAGGAAGCTACATTATTCCCGAAGGTTACAGGCTACTTTATATCCCGGGAACGCGAGTGAAACCGCGGGGACCAGCTAGTATCTGATAAGTTGAACACTATAGGTAAGGTGATGTTGTGTCCTCAGAGCGTGGTGTCGCTGGGCGTGCCGGGCGTCGGTGTTGGTGTTGGTGCTGGTGTTGGCGTCGGTGTTGGCGCCGGTGTTGGCGCCGGTGTTGGCGCGGCCCACACCAGCGACCACAACTACTTCAACGGACACCAACATGCGCACAACAACTGGACGCAAAATGGCACCGGTCACTACATAACCTAACAATACAATACAATAGAGTAGATTTGGTTCACCTCTTTATCAAATATCACTTAGTCTTTGTATGTGAAAACTGTATTGCTTATAGTTTTTATTTCTACTTACTTAAAGTACTTATGTTAAGCTGTTTGTTTTCCGAATAAAATAAAATAATACGCTACTCTCTACTACGCTATTACTTCACTACGCTCCACTACACTACTCTACAATACGCTACACTACTCTACAAAACACTACGCTACTCTACAATACGCTACACTATGCTACAATACGCTATGCTACACTATAATACACTACGCTACATTATACTACGCTACTCCTCGCTACGCTACAATACGCTACTCTTCAATACGCTACTCTACAATACACTACGCTACAATACACTACGCTACAATACACTACGCTACTCTACAATACGCTACACTATGCTACACTATAATACACTACGCTACATTATACTACAATATACTACGCTACTCCTCGCTACGCTACAATACGCTACTCTTCAATACGCTACTCTACAATACGCTACCAAATTGAGTGTTTCTACAAACCGAACATAACCAATATAATTAGAACTATATATTTGTTGTCAGGCGGTGCATCGGGCGGGTCAACGAACTCTGGTCCGGCGACGGTGTCCATATCGTCGCGCGGCCGCGTGCGGAAACTCACCGCCAAAGCGAGGGGCCTCTTGAGAGACTGATTGTGATATAATCTACTCTAGGAAATCTTGGACCATATTGTGTCCCATAGTGTTTAATGACTAGGTTACTGCCCGCGGCTGCGTACGCGCATATTTACAATTTAAGTATCGAAAATCTTAAGAGTTTGTTTGAACGCGCTTATCTACAGAACTACCAGTTGGATTTGAAAAATTGTTTCACTAATAGGAAGCTACATTATACCCGAAGGTTATAGGTTTTTATCTCGGGAACGCGAGTGAAGCCGCGGGGAAGCCCGAGCGATGTAATGCGACGAGGGTAACTAGTTTTCTAATAAAGGGATCCATGTATGTACAATTTTGTAATACTTATAGCTTTTTTAAGCTAAACTAAAATGCGCTTGTTATTGGTGCCGATTCTGTTGTTTACGAACTAAAATATATTTAATCTCACTACATCTCTTTCTAATAGTAAATATAAGAAAGGGATGCAAGATATTTTAGTCCTGTCAGTTTAGTCCGATCACATGTTTCAACGTGAATTTAAGCGCGATCTTTATTGGTCACGACTATTTACCCGTACATTACGACGGTATGGATTAAACTGACAGCATTAAAAATGTTCTGTCTTTTGTTCAAGAAGTTTGACATGAAAGAGAGGTGACTTGTCTAATATTAGTTAAGTTCGTAAACAACAGAATCGGCACCATTAAATACCATTTTTAGTGTCATTCACAAGAAATAAAATAAAATAACGAAGGAGCAAAAATTTTTTTAATTATACGGCAATATTGCAACATTTCTTTTTGTTAAATTATGATGTATAAAATACTTAATTATGTTTAAAATAATGGACTCAATAAAATTAAACAGTTGTAAATAATTTGTATACATTGTTATGTACTTAAGGCACGCATTGTATACCGCTCAAGCGTCGCTGTCAGATAAAATGGAAAAATCTAGTATAATCGTGAAAAGCAACTGCCTTTTGTAGGCGATTCTCGTCCTTATTGACTATAAAAACATTATTATAACTCGTTATTTTTTCTGGTCAAAGTTGAAATTTAAATAACATTTATTCTACTAATATTCTAAACGTGAAAGTTTGTTTGTATGTATGTTGCACTATCACGCAAAAACTACTGAACGGATTTGGCTGAAACATGGCACATAGATAGATCATACCCTGGAATAACTTTTTATCCCGGGAACGCGGGTGAAACCGCGGGGTAGTAAATAATAAAAAATGTAACAGAACCTACTTATTGAAAACAAAAGCCATGAGAAAAAAAATGATGTCTGACATGGTTGGCGACTAATGGCGACGCTTGAATGGATTTATTATTACATTAATAATATTAAAATACAAGGAATTGTTATTTGATAACCAGATTAAGGGTAACACCCACATAATTACCCTTAACTGTCGCTCGTGTTCCTGCACTTGAGAGCTCATTTACTAAACTTATATGGTCACTGATAGTGAAGAGGTTTTAGAAAATTTATAGTTTCTCTTAGTTAATTTTAATGTAAAGAATTACATTATTTAGTTGCTCGAATAAGTTATTTTATCTCATGGTGTGGCACTTCCTAGCAAGGCTACCATCTTGGATTTTAATTCAGAGTACGTTGATGATTTTTCAAATTTTGATACTTTAGTCTTAGCTGGCAAAGAAGGGTTCAGCCTTCATGGCAAGCGGTTACGTCTATAAACGCTTGCAACACCAGGGTATGATTCCTTTATTACCCTTGATTCAAAATGGGACGGTTTGGTTCTGGCAGGGATATTTCGTGACAAAATTTTACACATTCTGGGAGCTACCTACCTTCGCTAAGTGCTAGTTCATGAAATACTAATATCACTTAAAATTTTAATCAAGGAACCAACATATATTTGGCTACAGACTCATAATTTATCTATTTAGTATATCAGTTATCTGGTTGTCCATAGTACAAGCTCTGCTTAGTTTGGGATCAGATAACCGTGTGTGAACAATGTCACAGGATATTTTTTTTTTTATTAATGATAGCGGTCCTGCCAGTAAGTGCCACTCTATCTCGTGTACCAACATGTATAAATGTGGTATTTAGTTTTAAGTTTTAGCACAATTTATAATTCGTATGTGACGCGATTTGTTCGAGTTGCTATGATATAATCTACCGTTGACAATGTTTGCAGTTCGATTCCACTATACAATAGGGATGATGTCCGTCAGTTAGATTACTAAAACATACTGGACAAAAAAATATTGTACATATTTTTTCTTTAGTTCCGAAAACAAAAATATCGAAGATACGGTGCGTTAAAATTTCGCGTGACGTCACGTCTTAGTACACTTTTTACAGAGAGATGACGTCACAAGCCCCCACTCCTGAACTTTGATGCGACTTATCTTTGTATTTTTCTTTTGATTTGATAAAATAAAGAATACGTATCCAATAAAAAAAATGTTTGATAACCTATTACATTTACTAAACTTCTCTTGGAACACAAAACCTCAACGCTTGGCGTGACGTCACTTTGTTAAAAATATTTCAGTATGGATGGATCGAACTGCGAGCGACGTGAGATGGACTAAGCCAGTTTAATTTAAGTTAGGTACCTATTGGTGCCGATTCTGTTGTTTACGAACTTAACTAATATTAGTCAAATCACCTCTCTTTCATGTTAACCTTATTGAAAACAGATAGCATCATTTTTAGTGCTGTCAGTTTAGTCCATGTCATCGTAATCCTACTAATCAGACAGGACTAAAATACCTTTCATCCCTTTCTTATATTGTTTGTTAGAAAGAGATAGTTTAGTTTGTAACCAACAGAATTGGGGACATTGCCTTTTATATAATACTTAAAATATGCCTCAAGTTATTCTGATTTCTATGAAAGGTTATATCTATGTGGTATCTCTTATGTATATGGACGTATAAAAAAATCTGGACGGAGCATCGCCTTACGAAAGTGGAGCACAAAATGTCATACATATTTTACTTATTGTGCGAGTAAAAAGTCTAAACGATAAATTTAGGAGTTTTATATGAAATACGTCTTTGACGTTATTATTTATCAATTGAGCTACTCTAAGCGGTCCAACAGGTAATTAAAAATCAATAAAAGCATTACCTATATGTACTATCAACAAATTTGAAGCTTGATCACCTTAAGGTTGTATTTTGTGTGCCCGTACATAAAAATAGTCTAAACAAATAATTTTGTAAGAGACGGTTTTTATTGTGAACAATGGATGGATGGATGGCAAACTGACAAACAAAAAGGTTTCAAAACTGATCATGCTTCAACTTTGTTGATGGTACATCATATCTCATGTTGCCACGTGTTTCTAAATTGGATAATAACGATCAACATTCTATGTTGTATTTACAAGAAAACCCGGAAAACTCATTTCAGTGACACGTCCCAGGCGAATTCCGCTGACAGAACCGTCTTAAGGTGGAGGCTTCGGTTGGGGCGTTAAATTCAAATTTTATCACGTTTTTTGCAAATTGCAGCTCAGTTATGGAGGAATATGTTGATGATTAATTTTGTTATTAATCAGTAAATATACTACCATTCTTGTCGCAAATAACATGTTGATAACTTACGACCTATAACTGAGCTGCAATTTGCAAAAAACGTGATAAAATTTGAATTTAACGCTCCAACCGAAGGTATACCCTTAATGAGTTTATTTAGTTATCTGATTTTCTTGAATTCGGTATTTCCTTAGACATCGTTTAGTGAAGATTCCATCTGTATAGGGCTCTAGCCCTTTATGAGATTAGCACATTACTTATGGAACATATTGTGAAAATGCAAATATGTTGAAATTAATCCTCCTAGGTTTCAGCGGCTGCATTTTATGTATGAAATGAATAGGGATGATGAGTGGGTAAAAAATAATTAATTCTGTTCAGTCCGTCAGTTAGGTTATCAAAAAATATTGGATACGTATTTTTTATTTTATCAGATTGATAAAATATTACAAGGATAAAGCGCATCAAAGTTTAGGAGTGATTGTGACGTCACGTCTCTGTAAAATGTGTACTAAAGACGTGATGTCACGCGAAATTTCAACGCACTGTATCTTCGTTATATTTGTTTTTGGAACTAAAGAAAAATGGTTGTCCAATATTTTTTGGTGATCTAACTGACGGAATAATTTTGTTTTTTTTTTGTCATCATCCCTATTATAAATGGGTCCCTAGTATAAGTGTTGATACCCGACTGCGGCTGCGCGGCGCGGGCGGCTCGCATTACGACAGTGTATATAGATAGGTTTATATAAGTAATTAGTAGTATGTAAGTGTGTGTGAGGGTGTGTTGATACCAAACCAAGAATAAAATGATATTTTGTATGTATGTGTTTTATTTAGTGAAGCTACGATATCTTTACATTATACCTATAAAACAAAAGTCTGGTTAATTACACCATTTATAACCGATATTTATTATAATTTATTTGTTGCCCTGAATAGCAAAATAACTATGAAAATATCAAAAAAATCACAAGAAGGTAGGTACATACATAATGTACAACTCTGCTGCGGAACTACCAGGATATCATAAGTTGAAAGATGTGTTAAATAAAGGTGACAAACTGATAAAATAAACGCGAATATACTGGCTGTTTCTAAATAGTACTAGGATATCATAAGATTGAAAGAGTACTGTCCACTCGTGAACCCATGCAAACTGAATTTTATGACGAATCTCGTGGAACTACCAGGATAGCATAAGTTGAAAGATGTGTCAAACAAAGATCAACATTAAATTTTAAACGCGAATATATTGGCTGGGTTCTGTCTAAAAAGAGTACTAGGATTTCAGAAGATTGTAGAAGTTCTGTCCATTCACGATTATCAAACTCCGTTGCGTTATTTTATGACAATATCCGTAGCGGAACTACCAGGATATCATAAGTTGAAAGATGTGTCAAATAAAGATCAAAATATTTTAAACGCGAACACAGGGCTGTTTCTAAAATGAGTACTAGGATATCAGAAGATTGTAGGAGTTCTGTCCACTCACGATTATCAAACTCCGTTGCGTTATTTTATGACAATATCCGTAGCGGAACTACCAGGATATCATAAGTTGAATGATGTGTCAAATAAAGATCAAAATAAATACTGTTGCTTCTAAAAAGAGTACTAGGATATCAGAAGATTGTAGGAGTTATGTGCACTTGCGAATACATCTTAGGTGTAGAAAAATAAATGACCAAACACTAACCAATGCATTAAACATCTAAAAACACGTGGAAACATCAAATATGTTGTACATTTAATGCTTTCTATGATTTTTAATTACCAGTAGAACCACTAAGAGTAGATCATTTGATGCTGTGAAACTATGACGTCATAGTGTAGTATGTTTTGACATTTATTTAAAAGTAGCTGATTTGATTTGATCTGTCAGGAAACTACCTTATTGTAGGTAGGTCCTAGTTTTTTTATTCTCAGGGCAGGACGTCTGCCGTCGGCTATTAAATAAATATCCTGGGATATTATACCACTGGCATGTCTCTATGTAATTTATAGCATTGATAAAAGTTTTTAAGATTTCGTGTCTTTAATGGAACCCTTTTAGGGACCACTTCGTTATCCAACTGTCTGTGTCAAAATCAAAACTCATTTATTCAGTTTAGGCCCTAATAAGGCACTTATTAATGTCAAAAGTTACAGTTTTACAATAGACTCTTACTACCGGTTCGGAATACGGAGTGTAAAGAGGGAATCCTCGTAGTGAGACTCGCAGTATTTGCGTTTATCTAGACAAGCTTAAAATGCGGGTACACTCGCACGTCGTTGACACCGCAATAATTAAAAAAAAATTAAACAACAACACATCTAAGTACTTAATTTAATCATTAAAGTAATAGAGAAAACTTAAAAAGCTATGTTACACGAATCAAATAAAAAAAAACACACAAATTTAATTCTTATAAAAACGATATGAACTAACGGACAGACCTTGATTATTTGGACGCTATACATTGTAGGTATTATGCCTAACTTGTACTTATTTATCAAAACGTAATATCATAGAAGTTATATTAATTTTTGAGTATTATTTCCTGTCATGTAATTATTTTGTTTGAAAGATTTAATACAGGGCCCAATTTAGTAAAGGGCAAAATTTTGGGCCATCTCAAAAATGGGCATCAACATAAATTCGGTGCTTATTGTTATTTCAACTATATTGATTTCTATTTCACAAAGAAGCCTCTATCCAAGATTAAATTCGTAATCAGCTTTCAGACTTGCTGTAGTGCTAAAAATGACATTAAATGTAGATTTTATGATATTAGAAGCTGTTTCTCAAGTATTTATAATTTAATTAATGGATATCTTAACATGTAGTCTTTTTGTGAAAATAATGAGATCTACCAGATATACCGACGACCTGAGAAACAGTCTCTTAATAAATTTTCTAAAAGAATGACGGAAATGATCACTCGTTCAACCCTATCTTGCGCCTCCTTTGGCCTTCGGATAATATTTAGGGTTTACATCAAAATTGATGAATTATTGATAGTGTTAAGGTTTTTTGAAGTGACTGGTTAGCAGATGGAAGGCTTGTTGGTGGCGACGCGGCACACGACTGACTTCAGGTCGGGGAACGCCTCGTCTTGGATGGCTTGGTCGAATTTCTGAAACAACAATAATACTTATCATAATATAAAACATAGTATAAAACAATATCGCTTCCAGTCTGTCTGTCCCTATGTATGCTTAGATCTTTAAAACTACGCCACGGATATAGATGCGGTTTTTTTAATAGATAAAGTGATTCAATAGGAAGGTTTATATGTATAATACATGCATATTATAGTACAGAAAAGCCGAGAAAACTGTGCGAAGCCGGGGCGGGTCGCTAGTTTGTTATAAACTGTATAAAAAAATATGTTATAAAGTCTTCATAATAACATGGATAGCAAGACAAAGGGTGTGAAGTAAATATAAAAAAATGAGTTAAAAATAAGAACAAAATGATTATCAAAAGTTTGAAAGGAGAAGATCTTCTGGCAGGCTGGGACATCGTGTCTAGCGACCACTTTCCAACTGCATATGTTGGAATCTTGTATGTATGTCGATGACCGTACAACCTTTGCTAGCGTGATGTAGAATCATATGAAACTATCCTATCAAACGGTGCGTCAACCATCTGTGTCACTACGAGACCATGAACCTTATCACCCAGTCTTAAATCCCCACCTGTATACCCACGTACCCTTATTTCATCTCCTAAGGGTTTGAATTTTCAAAAATCATTTCATAACAGATACCTAGTCATAATAGCTTTATATCGAATTTCAACTTGATCCGTCTTAAGGTAGCTGGGGGCCAATTCCACTAATAAATTTTGATTAGATTAAAATTAGATCGCAGCTGAATGACGACTTTTGCACGTTTTCGTATTCCACTAATAAATCTGACAACGATGTTTCGGTTGCCAAGGGCAACAACGATTACAATCTAATCATAATAATCCAATCGTGGTTCGGTTTCGTTTATTTAGTGGAATACCGTTTTAACTAAAATTAGAATTGGATAGGAAATGAACTTTAACTGAATCAAAATTGGATGTCATCCGTTGTAATTTAGCAGAATTGGCCCCCTGTGCGTTGATAGTTCCTGTTATTTAATGAGAAGGTTACCTCATTAATGACTATAGTGGGTACGAAGGCTAGCGGTCGCAGGACCGAATCAGTCTTGTCTCCGAAGGTCGCCAGCAGACTGTCGCCCTGGTCGGTAGAAGCGCATTGCTTCAGCTTGTCAGACTCTGCTTGCTTGTTCACTTGGGTAAGGCACTGTTGGATATTAAACATTAATTTTAATAAATAAAGCTCTTTTCACGAAGAATTAAATTTACTTGAATTTATTGGAATATCTAAAGATTGACGTTCCTATCTCTATGCCAAAAATCACATCGATTCGTAGCCTCACTGCTGCGTAGGTCATTTGATGCTGTGAAATTATGACGTCATTATTAGTATTTATACAAAACTCCATAATAAACTATCGTTTTGACATTTAATAAAAAGTTGCTGATTTGACAGGACACTACCTATAATAAGAGTAAGAATTATACTAGAAATAAATAGGGGACAGTAAATTATTTAATATTTAAAACTGCAAGTTATCATGTAACCGCGCAACGATTTAATAACTTGCATCTATAATTTAAATCAGTTTTACGTTTTTATTTTTTTTACAATTAACGAGTTTTTTTTTTCAACACTATATATAAACGCCCATAGTATTTGCCCATGTTGCCCAATCCCAAGTTGAAGCCTGGTACGTACCGTGTCGAGCGCCTTGTCGGGGCTGGGCTGGCTCATGAGACAGATGACCAGCTCCATCTTGTCGGTGTCCTGCAGGCTGCGGTCCTTCAGGATGCATGCTTGTACCTGCACGTAACAGATCACATGGGTACAGTACGATAATTTTTTATCCACTACGTTTTTTTTTTGGTGATTCCATATCAGTAATAGAACACATTTCCATAAATTGTGAAATATTTTTTTTATCCGTCTTAAAATCTGCAAAGTATGGACATAATAATAAGCGGTCAGTAACCCGCGTGAGTGAGCTACGAAAGGGTCAGAGAGAGAGCGAGTGCACAGCAAAATCAGTTTCAAAGTAACATATCACCATAAAAAGTAGCATGTTTTATACAAATTTGCTGAAGTTTATTTTGACAAAATTTGCGTACTGGTTAAAAAAAGCCTCAAGTAGAAAATCTGTCGCTAAGAACCTTCCGGTGTGTTCCGACAGCTGCACTTGAGATCCTGTTCCCTTCTAGGCTTTGTGTGTGCACCACCATCGGACATCATCACTGGTGGTGAGATTTTGGTCCAACACAGGCCTGTCCATTTTAAAAAGTTTATAAAATGTCTGTTTGTTTATAATACCTTGTTCCCGTAGCACTCCTCGGGTCCGTGGTGGCAGGTGAACTGCCACTTACCGTTCACTTTGTCGTGCTGAAAAACAACACACATTAGTCAAATGCTAACTTTCTAACTGTTAGCTTCATTGTGGCACTGCTTATTGCAGAACAGTGGTAGAAGTATCAAGAGAAATAAGTAGGTACTTTTGTTTGTAATAAACAATAAAAAACAATCTAATTTACCCCCCAAAAGTGGCCCCCAAGTTTGTTTAAAAGCTACTTTTTCCGGGAACGCGAGTGAAACTGCGGGGAACAGCTAGTAAATATACATTTCTAGTATGTGTGCCCTTTAGAGGTTTTGTAATGCAGCAACACCTCATACATTTTGCAGCAACACTGCGATGCGTATTTATAATCTGACAATAACCAGTTAGAGTACTTTTAAGTATTTTTATGAATGTACGAGATAAAATGACTGCTCTGAGTCATGGATAATTGCTTCCTTTGTATTTGTCAGTAGGATAGCCTTTTTATAATGTAGACGATGACGAATCTTGATGGAGCACGCTTGCTAAGATGAAACTGCCGCTTAGGCACCTATTCCACTGCCGTTGGTTATTGAGAAGCAAGTATAGATTTTATTAGAGGATTTTCTAAGCCTCTAGGCACAGATTATACTGTTTAATTACTCATGTGGTCTAGGTGTCTTTCCTGAAAAAAAAAGTGCGGAGGAACACGCGCACCGAAGGTTCCGTAATGTCCTATGTTACTCTAAATACCATAGACTTCTTTATAAGTTTTCCTGTAATTGATAGGTAAAAATCTATATTTTGGCCAAATAGTTTCGGAGATAAGCCCCCACCAGTTCCTGAAGGAACGGCTACCCAAAAGTCGGCCTCATGTTTACAAAATTAACTTATTTACGTTACACGTCCGTGTTTGGGTCACAGACTTACATATGTGTATCAAATTTCAACTCAATCCGTCTAGTAGTTTCGGAGCAAATTGGCTGTGAGAGACTAACAAAATCACGAGTGACCTTTGAAAAAATAAAAGCGGGATTTTACACAAAAAGAATCGCCGAAATATTAATTTATTGAAATAAATAATTAATTATTTAAAATAATTACCGTGCTCTTCCCATAGGGCACCAGTTTGACCTTGACCAGCCCCCTGAAGTCCCGCCACACCGGCGCCAGCTGACTCGTTATGAACCGCTTGCTATCAGGGCACAGGGACTCGTAGTACACTGCTATCTTTACCTACACAACACCAAACATTTAGTCAAGGTCTAGAGAACCGGCCGGGCCGTATTTGGTGGTAAACTATTAATGATTTCATCCAATGACGTGCTATAATGGAGACCATTTTATCGGCGTGTGCGAGCCTTCCTTTGATCATTTTCAATAATTATGTCCATTACGATTACTACCAAAGTTATGCGCTAGAGCCCCAAGGCTATAGCCAGAGTTGAAGGCGCAAATAAAAAAAAAACTTGATCATCTGTTGAATCTCGTCGTACACACGGCCATAGTAATAATTTTTTCACCAATAATCAGGAATTTTCACATATTAAATTATGAACAGATAGTTTACTAGTATATTATCATAGTCGATGATGTTTCATATGGTAAGGCAATGGTATTTTAAGGTAGGCCATTGCCCCATAATGCCCCCTCCTAGCTACGGCCCTGCAGAGAACATATTGACAATTCACGCAAGGTTATCTAATCACAAATTAAGCGGAGCTTGCACTATGGAAATCAGATATAAGTTATGTTAAATTAGTTTATATTAATATTTTGAAGGTGTAGGGTGTACGAAATCAGCTTACAAATATCTTAGTATGCATTTATGATAGTTACCAGATCAATACCTCGAGTGCAAAGAATTTGTATGGCAGAAATTAGTTCTATGAGTATTCCGCGAGAGGCCGCTGTACCAATTTGTATGAAAAAAATGTCTAAAGTAAATTCTTTACACTGGGTACTGGAGACTCACTTTGTTTTCGTCGGACTTCTTGCCCTTCGCCAGCACGATGCAGAACACCGCCGCCAGGCACGCGAACATTAACACCTTCATTTTATTCTGAAAACAAACAATAGGAATACTAGATTGTTAACCAAGGCTCCCATTTCACGGGAGATATTTTGACAATAGTTCAATAACTTTCGCCCGAGTTAAACACTCTGCTTTTCATTACGTCTATAAACTGATGCAGAAAATCCTATTGTCTCTAAATCTGTGCAGAAAATATTGATTAAAAAATGTTCACTAATATTGGTTTCCCGCCTTTCTGTTCTATTATTTTTTTAGCATCACACGGTTTGTGTATTTTGCCAGCGTCAAGTTGAGCAAGTTTAAGTCATGTTATACGGATAAGTAATAGGTATGTATACGTATCAGGCTCAAATCAAAATCACATTTTAAGGGTGAACCTTCGGTTGGAGCGCGAAATTCAAATTGTATCACGTTTTTTGCAAATTGCAGCTCAGTTATAGGTCGTAAGTTATCAACATGTTATTTGCGAGAAGAATGGTAGTATATTTACTGATTAATAACAAAAGAAATCATCAACATATTCCTCCAACGTATATTACTGACATATACGACTATTTCATGAAAATGTTACTAATATACCTTGGAGGAATATGTTGATGATTTCTTTTGTTATTAATCAATAAATATACTACTATTCTTCTCGCAAATAACATGTTGATAACTTACGACCTATAACTGAGCTGCAATTTGCTAATAACGTGATAAAATTTGAAATTCGCGCTCCAACCGAAGGTTCACCCTTAACAAACACACGATATATTACTGAGCGGCAATTATCAAATAACGTAATAAAATTTAAATTTCCCTTAACAAAATGTGTGGCCATGTCGAAAATATCGCGTAAAATTCTCTCAAATAACCCAGTCGAATTGAGTAGGTAGGTAATCCATTTATCGTTTTTCTAGTAAAGAACACGAGCTAAGTCGCGTCTGTTATTAAGTTTCATAACGAGAAGTAAACTTGTTTTAGCGGTTCCAACCTTGTGTACAATGAATGCACGCGTCATGGATTACATTACAAAACACTGGCCACTTCGGTACATTGCTTTATTTTGGTTCCGTTCCTGGTTCCATGAAATTAGGTTGTTTTTTTTTATCTTTGTTTCCGATATGGCAACCAACTTTATATAGAACTTAATTTTGCCAGTGTCAAGTTATAAGCTCAAGTCAAATTTTATTACGTTTTTTGCTAATTGCAGCTCAGCTAATAGGTCGTAAGTTTGTCAACGTGTGATTTGCGACAAGGATAGTAGTATATTTACTGATTAATTAGAAAAAGAAATCATCAACAAACAACAATGGGCTAGCCTATAGATTGTACCTATTTGAATATATGTTTTTTTTTTATCAAAATAGAACCGAGTTCCTATATGTATAGTTATTTTATGCATTCTTCCATCATCATCAGCTCAGCAACATAAGATGATGACCAGACGCAAATATCTGAATAGGTTTAGAAAGCATATGAAAAACATTGTAAGTGCCTATAAAATTTGAAGAGTTTCCTCGATTTCTCCAGGATCCCATCATCAGATCCTGACCTGATGACCATGGGACCACCTGTAAAGTATACCCTTTCAACCCAAAAAATAATTTTCCATATCGGTCCGGGCTTCTTCGAGTAATCGGGGAACATACATAAAAAATAATTTGATAACCTCCTCTTTTTTGAAGTCGGTTAAAAATACAACTCTTTCCACTCAGCTTCGGTGGAGTACGGGTCTTAGATTGTGGGAACGTTCTCATACAAGTGTGTCACGCGTGATTGCATTATTTGTTCAATTAAGTAGATAATTCGACTTGTCTTAAGAGGAGGCTCTCGCGAATGTGCCCGTCCCTTACTTACTAAACTGACGGAGACAAGCGAGACAGGAGAGACGCAATTTTAGTCAAGAAGACGGTTTTATGTTTTTTTTTAAAAAACTTCTGAACGGATTTGGATGAAATTTGGAATAACCTGGATTAACACATAGGATACTTTTTATCCCGGGAAAACATAAGATCCCTCGGGCACGCGGGTGAAACCTCGGGGCGGTATCTAGTATGTTAATATTTTTCAAGTTGTTTGGATGGCCCAAATAAGAGAAAAATGCATTCTTAGTTTTAAAAAGGGGCATATTCACGATTTTTTTGATGACGTTACAAATGAAAAATCCTTTTAAAAAAACTATTCCCCGTCACATATTCTCTATTATCACACTTTTTCCAAATCTCTTCTTAAGAACAAAGAAAAACGCATTTTAGAATCATCATTTCTAGTATAGCATCGCCTTAAGTAGATAATTCGACGTGTCTTAAACGGCTGTAATTCGTTATGTCGGTGGGTTGAGACAGTGGCATAGCTATGTAGCCGAGGGCCCCGGGGCCAAAATGATATTGGGGTCCAATATAAACATAACTTAGAAAAACGTGGTTAGCAATATATATCGCAAATGTAGCTCCAAAACTTAGACCTAACGTGCCTAATGCTACTAATATTGTAAACGTTAATTCTTTTTTTTTTTGAAAGGTGGTAGCCTCAGATGGCTGCAACAACCTTACCGGACAAATCGGCGAGCGCAGAGGGCTCTCAGCCGGGTAATATTTAGGTAACAACGCCTGAGGGCACCCCCGAATGGGGTACGAACCTCGGCTCAGGGCGTTACCGGGGGAGGGGGAGGACTTTGTACGAGTTACGACTAATTGGGGGCGGTCGGAATACTGTAGGCAGCTCGGGCCGCTTGAACGGGACGAGACTGAGTGGGACGTCGCGGCGGTCCTCGCCGTCGAGGACGGTAGCGTGATCGGTTGTGTGTAGTGTGTTGTGTACTTTTACGAGCTTCGTCAGCTTCGATCTGAGCTAATGTAATAGGGTCATCCGGCTCGCTGAGGGCTTGCCTTGGTCTATGGATACGGAGTATACGGGAGGGCGTGTACGTTGCGGCTTTCACTATAAGAGGGTTGCGGTGATTAACGGCGGTATTGAAAAATCTGCGTGAGGTGCGTTTTATAAATTGTTTTATCGTGGGGAGACCTAAGTCAATGTGGAGATTTTCATTACGCATGTACCACGGGGCGCCCGTGGCCTTGCGCATGAAGCGATTTTGAATCACCTGAAGGCTATGGATCCGTGATGGAGCTGCATGTGCGAACACAGTACTAGCATAGGTCATGATGGGGCGGATACACGTGGTATAAAGTCTAACCTTGCTTTTAAGTGCAAGTTTAGATTTACGCGTTAATGTTTGTATGTATGTATGTTTGTTGCTCTTTCACGCAAAAACTACTGTACGGATTTGGATGAAACTTGGCACATAGATAGATCATATTTTGTTGTAAATAATTGTAAATATTGTATATTATAGAATTAAAAAAAAAAAAAAGATAGATCATACAGCCTATGTTTTTTTTTTTTATATGTTGATGATTAATTTTGTTATTAATCAGTAAATATACTACCATTCTTCTCGCAAATAACATGTTGATAACTTACGACCTATAACTGAGCTGCAATTAGCAAAAAACGTGATAAAATTTTAATTTCGCGCTCCAACCGAAGGTATACACTTAAAATAACAAAGAGCGATCAACAACGTACTTTCTTAATTTCTAATAAGTGTGTAAAGAGAGGTCTTTACTGTATCTACTTTCTCAAGTAGACATGTCGTGTTGTGCTGTCGAGTATGTATGTACTATGCTGACTAAACGGAGAGTGTTGCCGAGTGCGAGTGGGTCGCGACCTCGCCTGAGACGGCGCGTGGTGCAAGCTACAAGAGACAACATCATAGCATTTTTTTTTTTTGGAAAGGACTAATGTTGGTAGCCTCTGATGGCTGCATAAACCTTACCTTTAATCAGACCACTGCTGTATCTTAATTAATTTTATTATCAATGTATGAGTCTTCGTAACTTGGAATAAATGAATTGAAAAAAAAATATAGATATATCAGCCGAAAAACGTCCCTACTGCTAGATTAAGGCCCAAAGGCCTCCCCCAAGGATCTCCACAATGGCCGGTCTTGCGCTGCCCGCATCCAGCCGTTTCCCGCGACCCTCGCAAGATCGTCGGTCCACCTTGTGGGGGACCTGCACACGTTGTGTCTTCCGTTTCACAATAGATCACTTCATATCAATTTATTATTTTCAGGGTTCCATACCTAAAGGGTAGCAACGGAACTCTATCACAAATCTGCCGTCCGTCCGTCTGTCAGCAGGCTGTTTCTCATGAACTTTAAAAATTACAACTTTGCTCGCAGTTTTTCAGTTAGCTATAAAAACTGGGAATATTTTAATGTTTTAAGGCTACAGGGACCTAATTAACCTAGAGAGTCCATGATTGCGTAAATACGTCAATCCATTTAAAATAGGTAATTATATTTATTTTGTTTTTGTGGCCGTCAATTAGATAACACACACAAATCGCGATCTATGCCCGCGCGTTCCGCCGCCGCCGCCCTACCCTTTTACCCTAACTAAAACCCTACTATGCGACGCTTCATATAAGCTTCCAAAGACGCATGGCGCGTATTGAAACTCGTCGCATACGCTCGTGCATCAAACCGCGACCCCACGTATAAATCAACACGACTATGCGCCGGCGCCGCAGCGACAACGCAAGATCAACAGCGTCCAGTAATTACTGTTGTTTAACTGTACAGCACAACACAACTGCCTACAAGAGCTATAAAGCGATAACCTTCCTTTCTCCTTACCTAACACACCACGGACCTACCTACTACATGGATACGTTTACGAAGATTTTTAGGGTTCCGTAAACAAAGTACCTTTCTTGTTTCTTCGTCATCATCAGAATAAAACAAAGTCGCTTCGCTGTCTGTGTCCCTATGTATGCTTAAATCTTTAAAACTACGCAACGGATTTTGATGCGGTTCTTTTAATAGATAGAGTGATTCAAGAGGAAGGTATATATGTATAATACATGCATAATATAGTAGAGAAAAGCTGAGAAAAGCCAGGCGAAGCCGGGGCGGGTCGCTAGTGTCTAATAAACGGTAATAACATGTCATAATCAATCGGACCTCTATCTGATTGGACCAATGTTACAAACAACAACGACATAACCTGTGTGTTTGTTTATTTTTTAAAAAGGCAAAGGTACAGAGCCATACAGCCTTGTCTTATTTGATTATCTTCAGTTAGGTTTTAGTACAATGGTAGCCGTTCTACTAAAACTGTTCATGGACTTCTTGAGACAACTTGAAAAGCCACTATACACGTAATCATTTCATTTCACTTCACTGGTGCACTTGTATTGATCTTTATTGGTCAAAATACCACCGATAATATTCAATAAAACTCAAAAAATACACTTTTTTATGAAAATAAAATGAAAACGCAACGTCACTTTGCAAGTTCCCGCCAAAAACCCGACATAACCTCTTGTGATTGGAGTAAATGTCAATTTGACGTTTGAAAAATATTAATGAAAGAGTTCGTTTATGTAGGTATTACGGAACGGAACCCTATGTTATGCATGGTCCTTCATGCACTTGGTTATTTAAAGATCACGCGGAGAGAGTAAACTGTCCGTAGAAAACCGTACGATTTGAACGCGCCATTTTTTGTCAATGTTTTTTTTTGCGATTTGATACTCGTTCCAACTTTAAAATAAGTATCATTGAATTCTCACCTGTCTAACACTTTGAAGCAATCTAAAGCAGTATCTTCGCATCACTTTACGAGAACAGATTATAAATAATTTGAATGCAAGAGTCGCGTGTGAGCGACCGAATATTACTAGAGAATACAATGTAATTGTATTTTGACACTTACTGCTGATTTTGATATTTGACCTACCATTTAATGATGACCCGACCGACAGTGATATGAATGTTTGAAATGCTTAAATGTTATCTTTAGAGGTTAATTTGAGTTATGTTCAAATACCTACTAGGTATGTACTCTCTACCTACTTTAAACACTTTATGTGGTTATTTGTACGTTTACGTATTTTACACTAACTGTATATTTTTTAAGGTTTAGGTAACTTAGAAATAAAAGTAAATTATAAAAATAAAAAAAAAACAGTTTTGCAATTTATATTTATAATTTTCTGTTAACATTTGTAAATAAATATCCTGGGACATTGTTCTCACGCGGTTATCTGATCCCAAACTAAGCAGAGCTTGTACTACATAATATACTACTTTTTTTTAATACATACATAATTATATAATTACACCCAGACTCAAGACAAACAGACATGTTCATGCACACAAATGTTTGTTCTGAATGGGAATCGAACCCACGACCGGCGGCGCAATAGGTGGTGTCTTAAGGGTATACCTTCGGTTGGAGAGCGAAATTCAAATTTTATCAAGCAAAAAACGTGATAAAATTTGAATTTCGCGCTCCAAACGAACGTTCCCCCTTAATGAACTGCGCCAACTGGCCCCGGTGGCCGGTGGTATTTGCAATAAAATATGTGTAGAGTGTGGTAGCTCTACAGGTGTGTTCTAACAGCTGCACTTGAGAGCCAGTTCCCTTCCAGGCTTTGTGTGTGCACCACGGCTACATATGAAAGGGCTCGTCCTGAGGATTTCAAATATATTTTTGTATGTAATTTTATGATATATAGTTTTCAAGTTATTTAAGAAAAATGGCGAAAATTTACCACTCCTCCCTTGATGGTTCCTATGGTTCTATAGGAAATTATCTTTACGGAACCTTCGGTGCGCGAGTCAGACTTGCACTTGACCGGTTTTTTATGTTAGAAAAAGAATCGCACAAAAAAAATATCCCGGGAAACCGAGTGAAACCACGAGGCGGAAGCTAGTATATGGCATACATTTAAACTTCTCGTTCAGTTTTCGTTTTCAAAAATTCACGCTGGCTGTGAATACGAACGTATTTTTTTTTTTATTTTAAAGCTACGAGTTTGAACACTGAACCTTTTAGTCTCCAATACAAGTTTTTTTTTAAATCGTCAAATGAGACGGAGAGCCTTGAGTAAATGATGTTTTGAAAGTGATTTGCTCTTTAACACTTGTTCTAAAAGTGAATTGATTGGTAAATATTGTGACTAAATCATTGCAAACATATTGGTTAACATTTCATTTGTTACAAATGATTTCGAGCATCATTTTATGTTGCTGCGGAAAGCCTCAAGCGAAAGAAATATGCTTCTCTTGGGGATAGTCATTTAGTTCTTCCGTTTGGGGTCAAGACTACGGGTAGTTGTGATCGAGATGCTCGCAGTTTGGTTAGGGAGCTGTCCAGGCGCCTTATTGACACTAAAATCAAATCAAAATCAAAAACTCATTTATTCAGTTTAGGCCCTAATAAGGCACTTATGAATGTCAACAGTTACAATTTTTAGACTCTACTACCGGTTCGGAATACACTTGAACTGAGAAGACTCCGGCAAGAAACTCAGCAAGGCTTCTTTTTTTGTGGATCTTTTTTTTTTGAATTTATGTAATTACAGTTGTTGTTTTAAATATACATAAACTTCATACAATTATCACTTGTGGAGGCTGCAAGTGCATAGGGAAGCTACTACAGCCATGTATTCTTGTCTTCTATGTAATGAGCCACCTTATAGTAGGCCTTGTCAATCAACTTATGTTTAACATACTCTTTGAAACACTACAAGTGACCAAAGAGCTGGCACTTACCTCGGGCAGCACATCAGCCTCGCAATTAAACGAGGCAACGTTGCCAGCTTTTTGGGAACCCTGCCTGCAGGCGGTAATTTAAACGCGTTTTATTATTTACTCGGTTTCACCCGCGTTCCCGAGGGATCTTATGTTTTCCCGGGATAAAAAGTATCCTATGTGTTAATCTAGGTTATAAACTATCTGTGTCCCAAATTTCATCCAAATACGTTCAGTAGTTTTTGCGTGAAAGAGTAACAAACATACATCCATACTCACAAATTTTCGCTTATAATATTTGTAGAATAGTGACTGAAATATAGATATTTTAATTTAATTTTTATTTAGTTTTATCTCAGTTATTTTGTTTTGTTTGATATTGTAAATAAATACTTTGTCAGGTACAGATTAAAATTCTAAAAATAGAATAACAAGCAACTGGATAAAGAGACGTTATTGTTAATAAACTTTTTATTTATCAACAACTAGCGCTATCTAACGGTCAAAGGTGACACTGAGATATAACCAACCAGGAAACGTTGACCTTTCTTCGTGACGCGGGGTCACTACGGAACGTATCTTTGTTACTTGTATATACTCGTATAGTACAAGCTCTGCTTAGTTTGGGATCTTTTTGAAAGGACTAAAATTGGTAGCCTCTGATGGCTGCTCCAACCTTACCGGACAATCGGCGAGCGCAGAGAGCTCTCAGCCGGGTAACATTTAGGTAACCACGCCTGAGGGCACCCCCGAGTGGGGTACGAACCTCGGCTCAGGGCGTTACCGGGGGAAGGGGAGGACTTTGTACGAGTTACGACTAATTGGGGGCTGATAACCGTGTGTGAAGAAATGTCCCAAGATATTTATTTTATATGTTGACCGTGGCATTGTGAATACCCAAAAAGTCTAAAGTATCCTTTGAAAAAAGTATTTATTTCCTATATCTATTTATTTACTTTAATAAACAAGGTGGAATGTATCAATGCGTTCTGCTCTTGCTATGCGATAACATTTTTATTTGCAGTGTGAATTCAAATGGCTTATTTAATCATCTTTGAATAACTAAATGCGCATTTAATGTAATACTGTGAGTACCGGCAAGGAACTCCGCAAGGTCAGATTTTTTCTTATAACCACTTATGCCAAGGTGATAGCTCAGTGGTAGTGTCGTCGAAGGTCGCGGGTTTGAACCTACAATGAGCTCGAGCTTTTGGTGAAGAAAATATTGTGAGGAAACCATTGTTGATTTCCCGCGTCGAGGAAAAATAATGTCAAAACATGACCCTGTTTAATAATTTGTGTGCTTGCCACCATCAGGCACAAAATCACTGACCACGGTGAGATTGTGGTCGAACACAGGCCTGTACATAGTAAAAAAAATGTGTAATATTTTAGAAGAACCTTTAAAAAACATAAAAATAAAGAGTTTTATATATATACAAGGCAATATAGACAAAAATTATAAAAAAAACACGCCCGCCTAAATTAATTGGTCAGTGTAGAATAGGGTAGTTGACTGACATATCAAATCAGCTACTTTTTAATAAATGTCAAAACGATCGTTTATATGGAATTTTGTATGAAATATTACATTATGACGTCATAGTTTCATAGCATCAAATCATCTACTCTTAGTGGTTCCACTGGTAATTAAAAATCATAAAAAGCATTAAATGTACAAGATATTTATTTTTTCCACGTGTTTTTAGATGTTTTATGCATTGGTTAGTGTTTGGTCATTTATTTTTGACAGTGTCAACTACCCTATTCTAACGATAGGTACCTCATACATCCAAATCTGTTCAGACATTTAAAAGTTTTGGTGGAATAATGAAACTCACGTAGGTATACATGAACTCTGAAAACATTACACTTCTTCAGGCAGTCGTGTGTCGTGTAGTGTTATAAGGGAGTATTTTCATAAGAGTCAGGTCACCCTATTCAAACTTAATAATTTAAATATGAAATAACGATTTATTTATGACGTAATGTAGTACATTACGTCTCGTAGGTATTATTATGTACTATATGTACCTATCTTGCTTTAACTATGTTTACATAGTTTGGATTCTATCTCATAAATAATGTGATTTACATTTATTTTGGGTTTTTCCTTCGCAGTTTTTTTTTCAAATGTATTTAGTATTTTCCTTTAGTTGGTGTTGTTCTTTGGGTAATTTTTATTTTTTTTAATGTTTGCTAATTGCGATCGTTTTGTTTTTTAGGGTTTTATACCCAAAAGGTGCTAACGGAACCCTATTACTAAGCCTCTGGTCTACTATTAACGTACTAATATACACAATGTCATGGGTTCGATTCCCATCCAGGACAAACATTTGTGTGCATGAACATGTCTGTTTGTACTGAGTCTGGGTGTAATTATCTATATAAGTATGTATTTACAAAAAAAAAGTAGTATATGTAGATTATGTAGTATATCAGTTATCTGGTTGTCCATAGTACAAGCTCTGCTTAGTTTGGGATCAAATAACCGTGTGTCTAATCTAAAGTGAATCTAAAAAAAAAGCCTCCGTATTCCGTACGTCCGTTTATGTAGGTTAGTTAAACAGAATATGTATTTAATTACTATTGCCGTTATATAAACAAAATTTGATGTTTCTAAGCTCTGCGGTTTGTGTTGCTAGTCAATTAATTTTAGATTCGCAAAGTGTCATTCGAAGTAGAGTGCATCACAATGGTTGGTCAAAAAGATTGTCATTGAACGTAAGGTCGCTGGTTCAACGGCTTATGCATCAATTGTTTGTAAATATGAAGCTATCGGTGTGTTCCGATTGAACTTGGGAGCCAGTTGTTTTATAGGCTGTATGTTTTACCACCTTCGGCCATTGTGAGAAAGTGGACAAACAAAACCAAAATATTTCTTTTCTTATTTTTAACTGATTTACTTTTTTTTTTAATTCTGAATTTTTAGTTCTGTTTTAGTAATCGCATAATTATGTACTGTAGGTTATTTCGATGCTAAATATTTTGTTTTTTTAAAACAATTCCAACATATTTATTGTATGCTTATTAATGCAAACCTAATTTGGAATCGGTTTATTTTTGTTTTTGGATAATATAAATCGGTTTATGGATAGTAAACTGTTTTATGCTTTTATGTATTATATACGTACAACGAAAATTAAATAACAATTTTTGACTTAGATAAATAACTTTCAACTTTGTCAAGTTGTGTTGAAAGTTCTATTTCAAAATCTAAAACTCAGTTATCTTCACAAAGTTAAGTAGGTTCGGTACCTATAAGTTCATAATCACCCACAAAAACTTTTAGAGGTAGGTAGTTAAAGCAATCAATTAATTATGAAACTACCGAGTTAATTTGCCGACATAAAAAGATTTGAAACAATACTTACATACTTTAATACGATCTCCTGCTTTTTTTAAACTGTACAATGTACTATTAAAAGCCTTGGAATACGAAAAAACTTTTTTAAATAAACTGTTATTCACACACGCGCAAACCTAGCGGTTCCGAAGGCAACTGGCTGGCTGACGTTTAGTAAAAAAAAAAGTTAACCGCGCTCCACTCTCGTTGGTATAACCTTACCCATTTGAATACACTCGCCCTATTGAATGAAATCACAAACGAAACTGCCTATCCAATTTAGCCATGTTACAAGTTGTATAGCTAACTACTATTATCCTATCAATTTATGTACATACAATGTCCTGATTACTTCAATCAGGTTGTAATGACTATTATTATTTATCAGGATTGGATTCATTTGATTCATAGATGTTTGATTGATAACATTGAGGCCATATTAATGCAGCGAATAATGTTTTGATGTTCGATAGGATACGTATACATGCATTTGATTATATTGATACTGGCTGTCCCCCGCGGTTTCACCGACGTTCCCGGTATAAAAAGTAGCCTATGTCCTTCTCCATTTCTTAAGCTATCTGCGTGCCAAATTTCATCGCGATCGGTCCAGCGGTATAGGCGTGAAAAGGTAACAGAGAGACAGAGTTACTTTCGCATTTATCTATAGGTACTAATAATAAAGCTGAAGAGTTTGTTTGTTTGTTTGAACGCGCTAATCTCTGGAGTTACTGGTCCAATTCGAAAAATTCTTTCACTAATAGGAAGCTACATTTTCCCGAAGGTTATAGGCTACTTTTTATCTCGGGAACGCGAGTGAAGCCGTGGGGAACAGCTAGTAATATTATATTATGGATATGGGTAAGTAAGGATGACATTTATTTAGGTAAGTACAAGATTTTTTAAGGGGTAGGTATTACTTAATGCTACATTTGCAAAGTACCTATCATGTTCTCAAATTAATTTGATCGAACGATTTGGTTGATAACGTAAAATATTTATAAAAAAAACTGTGCACCTTTTCGCCTTTTAGACAAAAATCCGATTCCTTGCCTTTACTACAGTAAAATCCAAGCATCCGGTTCGATTCCAGCTTATCTTTTATTCATGTCATGGCTCCCTAGGATAGCGACGGTCTAGAATTAAAATGACTACATACTGCATTTGCAGAAGTATGTAATATATAAGTATGCCTGCAAACATGTTTGACGATCCGGAAAAAATGGTCAAACCAGACTGTCTGCTAAAAACATGACTCGCTTGATGTCTTTGGTGTAGGTACACGACACGACGTACATACACTACGTACTAAATAGACTGACCAATTATATAAAATCTATCTATCTATACTAATAATAAAGCTGAAGAGTTTGTTTGTTTGAACGCGCTAATCTCGGGAGTTACTGGTCCGATTTGAATTATTATTTCACTAATAGGAAGCTAGATTATCCCCGAAGGTTATAGGCTACTTTTTATCCCGGAAACGCGGGTGAAACCGTGGGGAACAGCTAGTTATATTATATAGCAAATTAAAGAAGTAGCATATATTTGAACTAGATGGTGCAAAATTGACAATTGATCGTGATCGGTTCAGCAGTTTAGTCGTGAAAAGATAACAAACAGAGTTACTTTCGAATTTATAAAAATAGCATCCACTGTGAGCATCCAATCCTCCCCGCTTTCCCGAGGGATCTTATCGTTTCCCAGGTTAAAAAGTAGCCTATAATTTATTCCACAGTATAATCTATCTACGTGCTAAGTTTCATACAAATCCGTTCAGTAATTTTTACATGAAAGAGCAACAAACATCCGTACATTCTCACAGACTATATTAATAGCATTGGATTTATTAGAATCAATCCGATGCTCCGTTTTCAATAAAAAAATAAGTATATTGTACCAACCTCAGCAACATAAAAATACGTGGCGAGTTCTATTTTTGAAATCTATAGAACAAGTTTTACATACGAATACAAGAATTGGGGCTGAATCCTTTTCTAAAATGAAAATGTTGTCCCACATACACCTAACAGGAGATTATAGCCCGTATTGCGAGGACCTAAAAGCACATAATCGTTCGTGTTTGTTATGCAAATTATAATGGTCATTGCTCGGTCAAAACGCGACAACGATAGTAGGTAAATAGTAAACAGCCTTTCTCTTAGGCTGTATGTATTTAGGGTATATCGTGTACATACATATATTTTTAATGTTTATAGGTCGGTTGTTGTTTTTTTTAAAGGCAAAGGTACAGGAGCCATACAGCCTTGTCTTATTTAAATCATCTTCAGTTAGGTTTTAGTACAATGGTAGCCGTTCTACTAAAACTTCAAGGACTTCTTGAGACAACTTGAAAAGCCACTATACACGTAATCATTTCATTTCACTTCACTGGTGCACTTGTATCGATCTTTATTGGACAAAATACCACCGATAATATTCAATAAAACTCCAAAAATACACTATTTTATGAAAATAAAATGAAAACGCAACGTCACTTCGTAAGTTCCCGCCAAAAAGTCCTTTATAGGTCGGTGTTTGACAACAATCTTACTTTTTTCAGTCGATGGTTGTAAGCACACAAAGCCTAGAAGGCTTTCAAGAACACACTTTGTAGCTGTCGGAACACATTTTGTCAGGCGGGAACTACGAAGTTCCCTACCTACCACCATGCTATGAGTTATAAGCACTAAATAAGTGTAAATGTAAGGAAGATAAAAATAACAAATTGGAGAAGCGCCTCTAGCGGAATACTTATAGAACTATTTTCCCGTTTTAACTTTTGTTTACGTTTTTTTTTTACAGTCTTTTCGGGCACGACCTAATCAGTTATAGCAGCTGCGTTGCTGCTTGCGATAATAGAATCATGTTAACAGAGTACGTAGTATATTCTTTGTCCGGTAAGGTTGTTGCAGCCATCTGAGGCTACCAACTTAGTCCTTTCAAAAAAAAAAAAACGTAGTATATTATTTATTCTATGGTATCAGCGACACGCGACGTGTAAAATTACATACTAGTATTGCATTTTTTAGAGATATGAAATTTTTTATTTATTTGATCAAAATTTAAATACATTAAATTATGAAGCCCAGGTACAAAAATAAAATAAACACCATCATCATCATCATCATGTCAGCTGAAAGACGTCCACTGCTGGACAAAATAAAAATAAATAAAATAATAAAAGTTGTAAAATAAAATTATTTCTCTTGTTGTTTAGACAGTATGTATTTTTTATATACTATTTTAAATGTATGTTTAGTTTTAAGGTCCCGGTACGGCGGTGGAAGATTGTTCCAACAGTTTACATTGTATCTAAAACTGCCAAGGAAGGCCGCAGTTCCATACATTAAAAAAAATCAAAATCAAAACTCATTTATTCAGTTTAGGCCCTAATAAGGCACTTATGAATGTCAACAGTTACAATTTTTAGACTCTACTACCGGTTCGGAATACACTTGAACTGAGAAGACTCCGGCAAGAAACTCAGCAAGGCTTCTTTTTTTGGTGGATCTTTTTTTTTTAATTTATGCATTGGCATAGAGCCTGTTTATATATAATACTATTCGCCACCTCGCCGACACGGCGAGACAGTTTAGGTATCCGAGTGTATAATACAATGCATGCAATACTCATTTACTATGGAAAGTAAATTTGGGATACAGACTGACCTATTCAATCATTGGAGTGGAAATTATTGTGTGTGAATTGTACTTTCACTCAATTTCAAAATGTTAACTAGTTTTTATGTAGTTAGGTAGATAAACCTATATATATCTATCTATACTAATAATCTAGGTGAAGAGTTTGTTTGTTTGTTTGAACGCGCTAATCTCTGAAGTTACTGGTCAGATTCGAAAAATTCTTTCAATAATAGGAAGCTACATTATTCCCGAAGGCTACGTTTTATCCCGGGAACGCGAGTGAAGCCGCGGGGAACCGCTAGTAAATATATAAAAGGCAAGCGTGGCTGATCTATCAACGCACAGTGCAAATCCCTGGACGGAGGGCCTATATAGCATTTTTTTCATATAAATATTTGTCAGCATTAAAATACGGGATTAAACGTGACAAAATTTAGCTATTTATTATAAAGCGACCTTTCATATGATATTCAAAAGAAAAACAATCATAATCTTAAAAAAATTAAATCAAACATGCTTAAAAACTATCAACAATACCAATGTTCAATAATCAAGAACAGCGCCATCTATTATCGAAATAAAAAAACTTTCCTAACACCTTCCATTGTAAGCTTAAATCAAGAACAGCGTCATCTATTACCGAAATAAAAGACTTTCCTAACACCTTCCAAAGTACATTTATATCAAGGACAGCGCTATCTATTGCCGAAAGAAACAAACTCTCAAGCACCTTCCATAGTACGTGTAAAATCATCAGATGTATCATCATTTTCAGATTTGATTGTAGTATATTTGTTATTTTCAGATAGAGCTTGGATTAATTCCGGTAGAGTTAGTAGTTGTAGGGAGAGTTTTGTATCGGCAGCGCTCTGGTACACTTCGTAGCGCGGCGGAGAGTCGAGTGTGGATTTTCCGCATACAATAATCATTGGGTAGCCCATTCTGTAAAAAAGACCATCAAGACATCATCAGACCAGCTCAATGACACCATATTACGAATAGGTAGGGAACATGCATGTTTTTTATTTTTATCGCATTTCTAAACAAAATATGAAAATACCGTAAAAAAAAGGTGTCATAAAGCATCACCAAGAAACACGGAAGATATAAGCATTTTAAACTACTAATTAGACAACGATTAGATAGAGAGATCCATATAAATTTCATGCTAAATTCTGCTATTGCTAGAAAGAGATAGGAATAAATCTTTGATGGCTTATATCTTGGTTAGTTTTATAGTTATCAGATTTTTTTTTCCCACTGCTTCTTATATCAATGAGCTTTTATTAAAGCAAAAAAAACATGCATATTCCCTAGTACCTGTCGGCCATCAACAGCCTCTTTCCAATGGTGAGGTGATGTCTATCATCTATCAATACATCATCATCATCCTCGGGGAATATTTGCTTTAACCGGTCCAAGCCGCTACTGGACCACTCTTTACTGCCCTCCTGAAAATGTATACAGATATACTATACTCGTAAAATATATATATACGGGGTGAATTTTTTAAGTGGGCGTGGTAGACCAAATCCTAAAGTATAGGGAATAGAGAAAAATGCTGAAAGGAGTCTCGGGGCCGATTTTGATAAAAACTAAAGCTGTATACTTGGATTTTCAAAAATATTATTTGCCTTGCCGGGAATCGAACTCATTAATTTTGAAAAAAAAAACACAGCCTGTATTATTGCTCCATATCTCTACCACGCCCACTTAAAAAAATTAACCTGTATATAGAAAATAAGCCTTATGTCTGCAATAAAGTTCATCTGTATAATCTATGATTTAGTATAATATGTTAGTCAATCAGTTAATCAGTCTGTTAGTCAGTGTGTTAGTCAGTCTGTTAGTCAGTGTGTTACTCAGTCAGTTAGTCACGTTTTCCTTTTATATATTTCGCCCAGTTGAAGTACGGGACAAACAGACAGATTATAGTGTAGATAGTAAAGTAACCTTGGGTCCAATAATGAGTGTGTTGTATGGAGCGAGTAGTCTCGGCCACCGGAGACAGGTCTCACTTGATAAAGCTTCCAGACTAGCTGACAATAACCTGAAACATATATACATTACTAGCTGAGCTGGCAAACGTTGTTGACCATATAAGTGACTAGCTGTTCCCCGCGGTTTCACTCGCGTTCTGGGTAGCCTTATAACCTTCTGGGATAATGTAGCTTCTTATTAGTGAAATAATTTTTCAAATTGGACCAGTAACTCCGGAGATTAGGGCGTTCAAACAAACAAACTCTTCAGCTTTATTATTAGTTTATACATTTCTAGTAGGGCATCCTTATCACTTAAGGGTAAAAAAAAATAGTTTGCGTCCTATTCCCAGACATACCGATTATACACAAAAAAAATATAAAAAATCGGTCAAGCCGTTTCGGAGGAGTTTGGTGACGGACACTATGACACGAGAATCTATATCTATCTATCTATACTAATAATAAAGCTGAAGAGTTTGTTTGTTTGAACGCGCTAATCTCCGGAGTTACTGGACCGATTCGAAAAAATCTTTCACTAATAGGAAGCTACATTATCCCCCAGTGCTATAGGCTACTTTTTATCCCGGGAACGCGAGTGAAACCGCGGGGAACAACTAGTTTAATATAGGGTAGATGGCGCATCTATCCGTCACATTAATTTAAACTCAGACTTACCTAGTAATACCGATCCCGTAGCAAGACATAACAATGGGTTGCTGGGGCCCGGTGTGGGGCACGAAGTGAGCCTGCAGGGGCTCGCTATACTTCGTACCTAAGATAAAAGTGTGCCCCACCTGAGAAATGATAAAAATGAAATGATTACAAACAGCCAAACAAATATTTTTATAATTGGATATATGGTAAATAATAATAAAGTAAACTAGCTTCCGCCCCGCGGTTTCACCCGCGTTCCCGAGGAATCTTATTTATTCCCGGGATAAAAAGTAGCCTATATGTTATTCCAGGGTATGATCTATCTACGTGCCAATTTTCATCCAAATCCGTTCAGTAGTTTTTACGTGAAAGAGTAACAATATTAAGTAGGAATAGGCTAGATGACAGTGTCAAAAATAAATGACCAAACACTAACCAATGCATAAAACATCTAAAAACACGCGGAAACATCAAATATGTTGTACATTTAATGCTTTCTATGATTTTTAATTACCAGTAGAACCGCTAAGAGTAGATCATTTGATGCTGTGAAACTATGACGTCATAGCTTAGTATTTCATACAATATTCCATGTAACCGATCGTTTTGACATTTATTAAAAAGTTGCTGATTTGATATGCCAGGAAACTACCCTATTATTAGATACCTCGATGCTCGTGCGTTGTTCCATCTCTGTCGCACAGTGCTCGCAGTCGCCGGCGTGAGTGAGCAGGTCCGCGTGCGAGCAGGACGGACATACTCGGATGGTGTCCTCCCCGGCCGCCGCGGGGAGTTGCCACTCGTGGGATATAGACCCACCCATGTCACCAGAGGGCGCTTGTACTAGAAAAACATTATCCTACTTATAAATGCGAAAGTTTGTCAGTATGGATGTATGTTTGTTGGTCTTTCACGCAAAAACTACTGGATGAAATTTGTAACACAGATAGTTTATAATTTGGAATAATATTTAGGCTACTTTTTATCCCGGAAAAAACATAAGATCCCTCGGGGATGCGAGTGAAACCGCGGGCTGGAAGCTAGAGTTTGTTTGAACGCGCTTATCTCCGCAGTTACTGGTTACTTTATCCCCGAAGGTTATAGGCTACTTTTTATCCCGGGAACGCGAGTGTAACCGCGTGGAACAGCTAGTTATCTATATAACTAGCTTCCGTCACGCGGTTTCGCCCGTGTTCTCGAGGGATCTTATGTTTTCCCGGGATAAAAAGTATCCTATGTTTTAATCTAAAGTCGTCACAAAATAATAGGCCCGTTTTGACATTTGTCATCGCGACCTAACTAGTGATTAACCATACGACTCGGTATTCGATACTCACGATAAATCGATTCAAGTTTGTATGAGTATTTGATCGATTTGATTATGTATTTGTAAAGTTCTGATTAGAAAATTTAACTTGAATTTTAATATTGTAGGAATATTGAAATGATACAATGGTATGAAAGGTCAATTTGTCTTTAATTTAATATTTTTAGTTACAATAACATTCACTCAATCACAAAAAAAAATATGTATTTTTTTAAAACACTTTATGTTATTATTTATGATTTTATTGTTTCATTCAGTTTCGTTCCAAGTTACGTTCTTGGGTCTTTCTCAAGTGTCAAAACGGGCCTATTATTTTGTGACGACTTTAGGTCATAAACTATTTGTGTTCCAAATTTCATCCACATCCGTTCAGTAGTTTTTGCGTGAAAGGGTAACATTCTTCTGTACGTTTGTTTGTTATCTAACCATTCGACCGATTTGGAGGAAAGTATATATTTCAATGGGATCCTAGATGGTAAATATAAAAATAGATTATCTATTTAAGTATGTATTTACAATAAAAAGTAGTATATGTAGTATATCAGTTATCTGGTTGTCCATAGTACCAGCTCTGCTTAGTTTGGGATCAGATAACCGTGTGTGAACAATGTCACAGGATATTTATATGGTTTGAAAATAGTAGCGGCGCTGGTGTCTGCCAGTACAGTGGTGGGCTAGTATACTGACCTCTATGTACATTTAGGTCGAGTAGAGTGAACAGGCGGCGGTAGGCTCGCGCGACGCGTGCGTAGAGCGCCCGCGCGGGCGGCTCCCCGCCGTGCGCGCCGTACGCGTCCAGCATCGCGAACTCGCGCGCGCGCAGCAACCCGTGCTTCGGACGCAACTCGTCGCGATACTTGTTGCTTATCTACAAATATACATCATATCAGCCGAAAGACGTCTACTGCTGGACAATGGCCTCCCCCGAGGATCTCCACGATGACCAGTCTTGCGCTACCCGCATCCAGCGGTTTCCCGCGACCATCACAAGATCGTCGGTCCACCTAAAAACTTTACCCGGTTGGTATAATTACCTGATACAGTAAGAGAGGTAGTTGTTTGTAGGAGAGCGGTCCCACGTCCGCCAAGAGGTCTGCTATCGCCTCCTCATGCGTCTGAAATATAAACATTTCACACATTTATATTCAATTTACTATTTTTAACCTCCTTCAACATGGTGCACGGTGGTACCGTCTGGCTGGCTACCACCCTCAAGTTGAAAATCTGTCGCCAAGCACCTACCGGTGTGTTCCGGCAATTGCCCTTGAGAGCCAGTTGCCTTCTCGGCATTGTAATAGGTCGGCAACACATTAGAGGGGTATTGCAAATAGCGATAGGCGATGGTAACCACTTACCATCAGGTGAACCGCCTGCCTGCTTGTCAATCTTCTGACACAAGAAACCAAATAACACACATTTGAAATCTATACTAAAAATAAAGCTGAAGAGTTTGTTTATTTAAACGCGCTAATCTCCGAAGTTACTGGTCCGATTCGAAAAATTCTTTCACTAATAGGAAGCTATATTATCCCCGAAGGTTATAGGCTACTTTTATCCCGGGAACACGAGCCATATTATTATTTTGGCCAGAGAATAAGAAATAAATGTCAAGCAGTTGGCCCAGTTGGTTAAGACACCACCTATCACGCCGCTGGTCATGGGTTTCCATTCGACGATTCCCATCCAGACAAACAGTTGTGTGCATGAACATGTTTGTTTGTCCTGTGTCTGGGTGTAATTATCTATACTATAAGTACCTATGTATTTACAAAAAAAAAGTAGTATATGTAGTATATCAGTTATCTGGTTTCCATAGTACAAGTTCTGCTTAGTTTGGGATCAGATAACCGTGTGGAAAAAAAAAGTGAAAACACTGACCGGTGCCAACAAATACTTCTTCCCATGTCGATCCTCCAGCTTCATCAGCTCCGGACCAACATCACCGAGCCTGCCGGTCCTCTCCCACAAGCCCGCTGACGTCAGAGCCGGGAGAGATATGCGTTGAGCCCCTGCAGCTTCCATACACGTGCGTATGAGGTGCTCCAGCTTGTCTAGAGCTCGCCGCGCGAGTGGGAGCAGGGTGAAGAACCCCGAGCTTGTTGGACGGACCAGGCCACATTCTAGGAGCAGCTGGAAGATTGGAAACAATAATATTACATAATGGAGGGTTCAGGGGGAAAACATGCAATGCAACATTTTTATGTTTTTTTAATTGGCAATGCCATTTTATAGTTCAAATGTGATAGAACACTTTGGTGCACTTAGGCTTTGCTTAGAATACACTCAGGCTGAGATCTATAGAGCGTGCTTAAACTTTCATTAGACTTTACTTAGGGTATAAACCTACATAATAAAGTAAATGTTTGTGTGTTTTTATTTGTAGCCAAGTTTTTGGTGATGAAATGAGCCATCAGCACATCTGCTTAAAGTATCCTGACTGATCGTAGATTTAAACAACAAAAATTTTTGGTACAGTATGACACAACTTAGATGTAGCATCGGTGAATCATTTTCATACACTTCACTTCCGATTTACACAACAAATAAAAATAATTCAGTATCGCGCCATTCAACGTTCAACAAGATCATTTTCGCCGATCATTTTTGACCTCATGAGTAATGTTGTAGGCGAACTCTTTTCGAGAACGATCGATTTTACGAAGTTTGCCGATGCTTCATCTCAGTTGTGTCACTATAAGTCTTTGATAAGGTGCACTCAGGCTTTGCTTAGAGAGATTCGAAGATTGCATTTTAAATACCGACTTTCTACGGTAAAGTCTGAGCAAAGTCTAAGTACGCTCTATAGATCTCAGTATGAAGGATTAAACTTTGTCTTAACTCGAAGTAAAGTCTGAGCAAAGTCTAAGCACGCTCTATAGATCTCAGTTACGGAACTTATCTTTAAAAAAATATGATACTTGCTTTCTGACTTTTACATGTGATCTCCGTATTCTTTATCCTGGCGTTTTTCGGTATGGTGATAACCGGTTGAAATAACTGCGATATATACCGCATTGTGTCACAAAATTGTATTTTTAATTAGTTTTATTCACTGTTTTCATTTGTCCTTTTTAGGTTAGGAATAAACAGCTGATTTTTGACGTTTGACATTTATGTGCGTTTGGTTATTTCAAAACCTTAAAAAAGAATACATTATAAAATTTGAAACATCAACAATCTAATGTTTGTTTTAGGATATAATAATCTTTTTACTTCATTATAAAAAAGTTCAAAAAACGTTTGATAGCGTGATAGTGATTTTATTTTTTTGGTATCAAACTTCGTGTATTTTGCCAGTGTCTAGTTGAGCACTGTATTTATTTCTTCATGTATTTCCACCACGGATCACCTCTTCACATCGGTAATAGGTAGGTATACCCTTTCAATTAAAAATCGGTTGACAATTGGCGAAGTACCAAAAATACAAGTCATTTTTTTAATTCGGGTAAACAACTATTCTTTTAGGGTTACGTATAAGTACGTCGGGGGATAAAAAAAAAGAAACTTAAAAATTAAAGATGTGTAGGTATCTTATGAACCGTAATAAGCAGAAAGTTAGATAGTATACCTAAGTTTCACAGAGTGTGTATTTCTGTTGAGATAATGATAATAATATTATGTTCGTAACCCTTCGTGTGCGAGTTCGACTCTCAGCCGATTTTTTCGTACTGCTATGGTAGCTAGAAAACATAAAGCTCGCCTGGTGGTAAGTGGTCACCGGCAGTACCAGAGGCAATGATTTACAAATGCATTATCATCGTCCTAGAAGAACTTTTCGACGACTATCTTTGAAACACCATATCGTAACGCTGAGCGAAAACGATAACAGTGCAGTGGTGGATTTACCAGCAGGCTGAGAAGGCTGGAGCCTAGGACGGCAGATAAGGGCCAGCAATTATTTTACGTCTCGCAGAAATTTAAAAGATTATTTTTTTTTTACACTACTAAGGTAGCAAGCAAGCCTACCTGATGGTAAGTGGATACCGTCGCCTATCGCCATTTGCAATACCAGAGACATTGCCAATGTGTTGCTGACCTGTTACAATATCAAAAAGGCAAACTGGCTCTCAAATGCAATTGCGGGAACACACCGGTAGGTGCTTGGCGACAAATTTTCAACTTGATGGTGGTAGCAAGCCAGGCGGGTACTACAAAGTACCCTACCACCGTTCTATGGTTTCCTCACGATGTTTTCCTTCACCGAAAGCTCAAGCTCATTGTAGGATTCGAACCCACGACCTTCGTCGCGGCATCCGACGTCACTACCACTGAGCTATCATCGCATATATCTATTTATATATATATATATATACCTTCTTAAATTTAATTCTAAAATCAATCTTAACTAAATCGTTAGGCTGTAAAAATAATGTAGGCACTGAAGCATCGATCCCCCATTTCACAATGATGGTGTAATTACGACAATAGTGCGCAAATCATAAAGTTAAAATTTCATTCCGGAAAAAAAAATTGTGAAGTTATTGTGTGTTATTGTTGGCTTGCGGGGCCTTTTTGAATAGCTTACTGGCTGCACTGAACCATAATGTAGTAATTCCATAAATTCTAGTTAACTCAGCTAAATATCAATGGTTTAAAAATAGGCGAAGTATTTAAGGGGATGATTCCATCGAGTCATCATTTCGCGCCATTAATAACGGAACAAATCGTGTGACCCGCCGCGATAGCGCGGGACCACTGAGTCGCTCATCTCCGCTCTGTAAAGGAGCGGTTACATTACACGAGCGGAGCGGGGCGGGTAATCTGTATGCCTATCCAAACTACGAGAGACAGTCCTCTGTCCTCAACGTACTGCCCAACGGAATCGATAATAAATAATGCTAATCCTATCCTAATATTATACACGTGAGAGTTTGTATGTTTGTTGCTCTTTCACGCAAAAACTACTGAACGGTTTTGGATGAAACTTGACACATAGATAGATCATACCCTGGAATAACATATATGCTACTTTTATCCCGGGAACGCGGGTGAAACCGCGGGGGACAGCTAGTATTTAAATAATGTTTGGTTGGATGGAAGTCCAAAACTACAAATCCGATTCTATCTAGAGCTGCATTACTCAAACTAAAAACTCATTTATTCAGTTTAGGCCCTGATAAGGCACTTATTAATATCGATAGTTACAATTATTACAATAGACTCTACCACCGGTTCCACATACACTTGAACTGAGAAGACTTCGGCAAGAAAATCAGCAAGGCATTCGCTTTTGTGGATTTTTCTTTTGAATTTATGTAGTTACAGTTTTTGTTTTAAATATACATCATACAATAGTCACTTGTGGAGGGGGCCGCAAGTGCAGAGAGAAGCTACTACAACCATGTATTCTTGTCTTCAACCAATCAAGCCTGGAAGGGAACTGGCTCTCAAGTGCAGCTGTCAGAACACAGCGTGCTTGGCGGCAGATTTTCAACTTGAGGGTGGTAGCCAGCCAGATGGGTAGTATCACCGTGCTATAGTTTTCCAACAATTTTTTTTTTTTTTTGTGAAAGGACTAAGTTGGTAGCCTCAGATAGCTGCAACAACCTTATCGGACAAAAACCCTCTTTCTAAGCTATTGAACGGATTTAATTTAAAAGAATGAAAATAGATCATATCATGAAATAACACATGGAATACTTTTTATCCCGGGAAAACATTAGGTCTTTGGGGAACATGGGTGAAACCGCAGGACAGAACCTAGTTAAATGTAGAGTAGGAACTTAAAAATAATCTTTTAAAAAATAATCTAGTTTCGCTCCCTCTTCCACACCAAGCCCCCTACCTCTCAGTTATCATGTTCACAGGTCATTTAGTCCCGCCATTTTGTCGCACGCCTCAAAATGGCCGCGCTAATGGAAAACGGCGGGAAACTACAAAACACCGGATAATTATCGACGCGATTATATTTTATTAACTTTGCTATATGACGGAGTTGTTTTTAAGAGACATTTTTATGGACTAGCGAATTTAATTATGTTTCGAATATGGTTATATTGAGAAATTGATGGTACACACGGCCACAGATCAAGCTACACATTTTTGTTGCAAAATAGCGCCTATTACAACCGCATAAGGTGCCGCAGTGTGTAGCTTGATCTGTGGCCGTGTGTACCTACCTACCCTATTGGGCCATAGGGTAGTTTCCTGACAGATCAAATCAGCTACTTTTTAATAAATGTCAAAACGATAGTTTATATGGAATTTTGTATGAAATACTACACTATGACGTCATAGTTTCACAGCATCAAATGACCTACTACTCTTAGAGTGGTTCTACTGGTAATTAAAAATCGTAAAAAAAGCATAAAGGGTCGGTTTCTCGTACATTTTCGTAAAGGTTATAGTCAAAATTAACTTAACTATTACCATGCTTTGACCGTAGAGTCACTTTGACGATGACCGATCACCCTCGTTCTGTTACGGTTAAAATTTTAGTTAAAGTGACCCAAGCAACCCAGTTTGCTTTCTTTCGGCGGTTAAAGTTAACTATAACCTTTCTATGACCGCGCTTTATGCAACCGACCCTTAGTGGTTCTACTGCTAATCTATACTAATATTATAAAGAGGAAAGATTTGATTGTTTTTTTGTTTGTTTGCATGAAGACAAGAATACATGGTTGTAGTAGCTTCCCTCTGCACTTGCAGCCCCCTCCACAAGTGATAATTGTATGAAGTTTATGTATATTTAAAACAACAACTGTAATTACATAAATTAAAAAAAAAAGATCCACAAAAAAAGAAGCCTTGCTGAGTTTCTTGCCGGAGTCTTCTCAGTTCAAGTGTATGTGGAACCGGTAGTAGAGTCTATTGTAAAACTGTAACTGTTGACGTTCATAAGTGCCTTATTAGGGCCTAAACTGAATAAATGAGTTTTTGATTTTGATTTTTTGCATTGAATAGGCTCCGAAACTACTGAACTGATTTGAAAAAATCGTTCACAAATAGGAAGCTACATTATTCCCGAAGGTTATAGGCTACTTTTTATCCCGGGAACGCGAGTGAAACCGCGCGGAACAGCTAGTTAAAAATCATTTGATGTTTCCAACTGTTTTAGATGTTTTATGCATTGATTAGGTAGAGGTATTGCCAATGTGTTATTGATTCTGTTGTTTACGAACTAAATAAATTTAATCTCACTATATCTCTTTCTAATAGTAAATATAAGAAAGGGATGCAAGATATTTTAGTCCTGTCAGTTTAATCCGATCACATATTTCAACGTGAATTTAAGCGCGATCTTTATTGGTCACGAGTATTTACCCGTACATTACGACGGCATGGATTAAACTGACAGTATTAAAAATGTTCTATCTTTTTTCAATAAGGTTGAAATGAAAGTGAGGTGACTTGTCTAATATTAGTTAAGTTCGTAAACAACAGAATCGGCACCATTGTCTACCACACACAAGTTGAAAATCTGTCGCCAAGCATCTTCAGGTGTGCTCCGCCGCACACCTGAAGATGCTTGCTGCAAGCTGCACTTGGCTTTGTGTGCTTACCACCATCGGCATCACTGACCTGATTTTTAAAAAACATAGTAGGTATAAAAAAAAAACTAAAATAAGCCCGACCAATGAATACGTCACTCCAGTACGTACATAATTTACAGTATTAATGGTAAACCTTCGGTTGGAGCGTTAAATTCAAATTTTATCACGTTTTTTGCTAATTTCAGCTCAGTTATAGGTCGTAAGTTATCAACATGTTATTTGCGAGAAGAATGGTAGTTTATAAGTATTAGTAACATTTTCATGAAATAGTCGTATATGTCAGTAATATACCTTGGAGGAATATGTTGATTTCTTTTGTTATTAATCAGTAAATATACTACCATTCTTGTCGCAAATAACATGTTGATAACTTACGACCTATAACTGAGCTGCAATTTACAAAAAACATTTTTTTTTTATACTACTAAGGTAGCACGCAAGCATACGGCCCACCTGATCGAAAGAGGTTACCGTCGCCTATCGCCATTTGCAATTCCAGAGATATTGCCAATGTGTTGCTGACCTGTTACTCGGTATTGTAATACCGAGAAGGCAAACTGGCTCTCAAGTGCAATTGCCGGAACACACCGGTAGGTGCTTGGCGACAAATTTTCAACTTGAGGGTGGTAGCCAGCCAGGCGGGTACTACAAAGTACCCTACCACCGTGCTATGGTTTCCTCACGATGTTTTCCTTCACCGAAAGCTCAAGCTCATTGTAGGATTCGAACCCACGACCTTCGTCGCGGCATCCGACGTCACTACCACTGAGCTATCGCCTTAAAAAAAAATGTGATAAAATTTGAATTTAACGCTCCAACCGAAGCCTCCACATTAAGCAAGGAGTTAAGCATACATTCATCAAAGCAAGCCCTCAGGTGACTGCTGTCACAGGTAGGTACATGATTAATTGTTTAGCAGAGGGGCAGCGGTCGACGCACCTGTGGACGCTTACTAACTATATTTTGAGAGAAATTAATTAGTTTAGCTAAGTATCTTACCTACCTATATACTTACCTACTTAGTTCATTGTGATGGATAATCTAAAAATACCAGCATGGCGATTGTCTATCTTTTTTGATTCCGATGACTAATTTCAAATGATTAATTATTATGAGAAGTAATTACAATCGAAGGAGATTATTTTTGTAATTAGTAGTTATATAATTTAGTTTTTATTTATGTCAATAAGTGTAAATATGGTAAAATTTAATATTGTGACAATTTATTTATTTAAAACATCGCAATTTAGCTGTTGTTTACCTAAGATTGACATTACCAAAATGATAAGATGATTCCGAGGGACCTCGTAAGCGGAATCGGAGATAGACAATCGCCATGCTGATTTATAGGGTGTCGTAGGTACCCAAAGGGTAAAACGGGACCCTATTACTAAGACCCCGCTGTCTTTCTGTCACCAGTAATTTTTTCACAGAGGATGTATTTCTGTTGCTAACAACAAATACTAAAAAACAGAATAAAATAAATATTTAAGGGATATATATAATTTATAGATAATGGTACGGAACCCTTCGTGTGTGAGTCCGACTCGCACTTGGACGGTTTTTTTGTCTATGGGCACAGCTATGGGCCAGCTAGAAATTGAGTTTTAATTAAAAAAAAAAGCAATGAAGAGTTTGTTTGTTTGAACGCACTGTCGGATTGGAAAAAATATTTCAGTAATTGGAAGCTACATTATCCCCGAAGGTATAGGCTACTTTTTATCCCGGGAACGCGAGTGAAGCCGCGTTTTACATAGACCTATATAAAATACTCATGAGTCTCACGTCTGATTAGCACAATTCTCACGTAATTGAAATTGTGACAAAGGCTACCTCTGCGGAGCTAAAATTATTATTAAAAAAAAATATTTTTTTAAACAATTAGTGTTGCGAGAGCTTTGCGCAAGTATTTAAAAAACAAAGGCATACCACGAGCGTGCTTGTGCCGTGTTAGTCGTACGTGGAAATAATTCAAATCGCCTGCTCGGTTATTAATTCGCGGTTACCTCCTAAAATAAGGAATCTTTTTTACGAGTGTCCATTTATGTCCCCGTGGGAAGAGGGCGGGTTTCCATTGTTACCAACATTAATTTTTAAATTCTTTTCACGATATCATTATTTACTTAATATTATGATTTATAAAAACTATTTACTTTTATTTTTGGTTTAATCGTCACCAGTTGATAAGTAGGTGCTACGCATTAATAGCTAACCTACCTATATATAGGTTAGTTGTATTGAATGTCATGGCGGATTTGAGGAAACCATAGTACGAACGAGGGTATTTTGTAGTACCTACGTACCCGCTTGGTGTTTTTGTGCTGGTAGGTATAGTATGACACAACTTAGATGAAGCATCGGTAAAATTCGTAAAATCGATCGTTCCCTAAAAGAGTGCGCATACAACATTGCTCATGTGTTAAAACATGATCGGCGCAAATAATCTTGTTGAACGTTGAATGGCGCGAAAATGAATGATTTTTATTAGTTGTGTAAATCGGAAGTGAAGTGTACGAAAACGATTCGCCGATGCTACATCTAAGTTGTGTCATACTGTAACCGCAATTTGAAAATGTAGGTACTTACATCTCGCTACATAATGGTGGTCAAACGCAAATAAAGCAGCGGCCGCTTCGAGGTTTTTTTTAATATTTATAATTTGTATTATTGATGTAAATAATTGTAAATAGGTACTTAAAGCGTATTTATTTTTTAATTAAGTATACATAATAAGCAATATGACAATTTAATCTAAAATAAGTAGGTAATGATTTTATAATGTCAATAACGTGTCGTACGTACCTATCGTAAAACGCGAACGCACCTCACATGCTCACGGGCGGGCACTAAAAAAATAAAAATTAAAAAGCGCGCGAAAACACTCGGCGAGCAATTACGCGGTAAAATTGTTTAGAAAACAAGTAAAAACAACGCTTTTACGCGGGAACTGCTGCGTGACGAGCTTAGAAATTTTTTACTTAGTTATAAATTGTTTGAATGTTGTCATTATTGGACCTTTTGTTTTTATGTTGTTCATAATGGGACCACATATCGTCCATCATTTTTTTTTAAGGGGGAACGTTCGGTTGGAGCGCGAAATTCAAATTTTATCACGTTTTTTGCAAATTACAGCTCAGTTATAGGTCGTATGTTATCAAGATGTTATTTGCGAGAAGAATGGAAGTATATTTACTGATTAATAACAAAACAAATCATCAACATATTCCTCCAAGGTATATTGATAACTTACGACCTATAACTGAGCTGCAATTTGCAAAAAACGTGATAAAATTTTAATTTCGAGCTCCAACCGAACTGCTGTTTTCTAACACTATTTCATTTCTTTCCGATTTCATTACGTGGTAGTTGCTTCCAAAAATTATACCTACACTATCTATAACTAGCTACTTTCTCTACGCGCATTCCTGCCCAAGTAACGTTCAGGCGTTTATTATAAGTATATTTGAAACAAAAGCATAAATTCAAAAGAAAAAGTGCCTTGCTGTGTTTCAGTGGTAGTCACATTCGATGTTCATAGGGCCCAAACTGATAAGTTTGAAGCATCTACTTGCCTCTTATTCTCTCGGAAGATTGAAAATTCTGCATGTATAGCTCGCTCGGTACTGGGGGCCTACCATGAACTCTTAGAGCAGGCCAATATTCGACGATAAATGAACTGTCCGGCAATTTTGCACCATGAACTCGCCTAATTACCGGCGAGCGAGCGGTGACGTCACCAAAGCCGGCGAGTGATCACGTGACTACTCCTACCATGAGTTTGCAATTTGTATTGTATTGTCAATTTTATTGGTAAGTATGATGGATGAGTATCAAGCAGCGCCTCTCGCGGACAGTTTTGGAATATTTATTATCACAGCAATAATATCATACTCACTAGAAAATTGGTGATAATTTCCAAACGGCTGAGCGGATTTTCTTGAAACATAGCTAAGAACTGAAGAAACTAACTCAAAATATCGTTTTTGACTGTTTTTTTTTCGTTGTTGTTTATTAAATTAAAGGCAAAGGTACAGAGCCATACAGCCTTGTCTTATTTGATCATCTTCAGTTAGGTTTTAGAACGATGGTAGCCGTTCTACTAAAACTTTTCATGGACTTCTAGAGACAACTGTTTTTTTTTCGATTTAAAGGTGTCCTGCACTATATTTCAAGAAACCAAATTATACAAGAGATAAATATACAAAATTATCAACTATATTATAAGAGACCTTCTAAGCTATATTTCAAGAAATGCTGCTCAGCCATTTGATCAGCTCCTCTTTGTCAAGTCTGTATTATATTATAGTGAAATCACAGAATATAGTACCTGTATTGTTGAAATAAGAAACCCTGGGGCTTATGATGAGCTAAGCAGTATCTCCGCCACGATTTTGTTTCAGACGTTGCAGTAGGTAGGTATCGTAACGAAATCGACACTCACTTGATAGCAACAACACGGTGAGACTTTTATAAAATACTTTGAATCCAAAACCATAGAAATCAAAATCAAAACTCATTTATTCAGTTTAGGCCCTAATAAGGCACTTATGAATGTCAAAAGTTACAGTTTTACAATAGGCTCTACTACCGGTTCGGAATACACTTGAACTGAGAAGACTCCGGCAAGAAACTCAGAATAGAATAAATAATATAGGTACTACGTACTACCAAAACGATCCGCTTGAGGCGCTGTTCGAATCGTCATACAAATATAATTTCACGGTAGTAGCTAGTCTCTAGATAATATGTATCATCTGTGGTAGCTAGCGAGAATCGATATCAATCTCATGGTAAGAGGAGTAAGTAGGTACGGCAAACGAAGTACTGAATTACCTATTTTTTCGTCCATTTCTTGAAATATAGGTACCTACCTAGTTTACTAGTCTCAAAACTAATAGGTATTGTACTTAAGAGTCATGTATACATGTGACGTTAGTAGTTATTCTTTTTTACTTACCCACATTTATATATTGTGTACTTACGAGTGAATCCTCCGTTTCCAACGCCCTGGATTCTTTAAAGTCCAATGGGTTTTTCTTGGCTTACTAACTTGCCTACTACGCTCACAGTTAGCGACAGACTATTTATTTGCCTCCCTATAATTTTTAAATGAAGTGTCCATTACAGTTTACGGGCGCGTTTCGCTTGCCAACTCATTCAGTGAGCGGCTGTTTCGCAGCGAACGATGTGCGCGATCCATTGAGTTAGCGACGACCAATACGCCACTGACACCGGTCAGTCAGTCAGCGAATAGCCTGCCGCTAACTGTGAGCCCTTGAGAACGCGCACCGGTATCTAATAATAGTAATCTAGTAATCTGTCTCTGGTAAAACATCTAGTAGTACTACGAATTTGCTAGGGTATATAGGTACTCGCTAGTTGACTGCAGTGAAAGTTGTGCGAGAATCCGAGCAGCACCTCTAGTGGAATTACAGTAATTCATACAGGTTATTTCATCATAATCGTTAATTTGTTTCTGGCAAATCAATATCTTTCTATCGTAGTAGATAGCCGTGTCGAATCATAGTAGGGGTAGTTATAATCACAGAGCCATGAATACTATGTTATTGTATAGGGTAGATGACGGACTTATCAAATCAGCTACTCTTTAATAAATGTCAAAACGATCGGTTACATGGAATATTGTATGAAATACTAAGCTATGACGTCATCGTTTCACAGCATCAAATGATCTACTCTTAGTGGTTGTACTGGTAATTAAAAATCATAGAAAGCATTAAATGTACAACATATTTGATGTTTCCGCGTGATGTTTGATGAGATGTTTTATGCATTGGTTAGTGTTTGGTCATTTATTTTTGACACTGTCATCAAGCCTATTGTTCTCTTTGGTACACACACAGGTTTTAGACTGATGTCCTTCTTTCTTTCGTCACAACAAATAAAGGAATTGCTCAATATTGGTAACAATCAATAGTACCTACGGAGAAACAACTTATATGAAATTCTGTAATAAGGCGCTGCTCGGATACGGTATGTTCATCGTAGTCGCTAGAAACTCGATTACGTTACTGTAGTAAACTCATGGTAGAGGTGCAGAATGTTTTTTTTAATTCTCTATGAATTCTAAATCAATGTGAAGTATTCAAGTATTATGCTTCAACTTTCTAAATGGACGTTGTTTACATAAAATAAAACCAACAAAATCGAATGAAAACCATTTATTTAAACCATTCATTCAATTCAAGTAATTCGAAATTCGAATCGTGCGTTGGCGCCTCATTCACGCGGCGCGTCCCTTCGTCGAATACCACGCAATCGTAGATAAATATTCAAAGCCAAGTTAAACTCTTCATTACAATTAAATATTTATTTTTCACAATTAAAAAACTACGAATGACTAGTACTGTTCAAGGATATACCACGTAGGAACGCAGTACTGTACAGATTGAGTGATGCGACTGTTTTAAAAATGCATCAAGAACCAAAGACCAAACTACTTTCTTTTTTACTAAAATGATAATGGTCATCACTCATTCTGCCTTATTTTTTTTTAAACAGTCGCATCACGGTCTCCCGCAGCACTGAATACCTATAATGATAAGATAATATAGTAAAAAATCTATACATTCCCTCCAAGTGATAAATTACAAATCACAAACTACCACTAATAAATGTAAATATGAATAATTTAGGTTATATTAATGAGCTTATGTTTTACAAATTCGTGGGGCACTTTTTGAGTTTTCAATCACTAATTTACCGGGTGTTTGTGAACTTTTCAACTACAAACGTACACACAAAATATTAAAGGTCACAATGAGCTATTTTCTTCGTTTTCAATTAATTATCAAAATAAAATATTTTTTCTACTCTAAAATTATATTATGTAATAAATAATAAAGTTCACAAACATCCGATATTGTTTGTAAATATATAAGGATCAAGAACCTACATCAAATCGATAGTTTCGAATACCAAACGAGTGAAAGAGATAGAAATACCTAGGTATCTATAAATCACCCCTAAATACGTTATTACAATAAAATACGCACACACTTTTATATTAATAACAATTCTTAACACTATATCAATAAATACAAGTTAGTAAATCACAACTAATTTCTTTCGCAATTTTATGACAGAGTATAGGTATTTATTGAAAAAAAAAAAAAACTTTTTTTTTACGTTATTGTCATTGTATGAAAATTGTGCAACTTGACAGTAGTAATATTAGTCAATCTGTAGGTATTCTGTGCTAATGATGTTTTAAAAAAATATCATAAAATTGCGAAGGAAATGTCGAAAATAAAACAAAGTAGGTACATACCTAATCTAAACAAAATTATTGTTAGTAACAATTTATTTGACTAGATCCACTAGACTAATCGATTCAAAATATAAAAAAAACATTAACTAAAGCGATGAAAATAACGTTTCGGTCACTTCGTATTAGTTTTTTTTTAATTCAAGGTGTCTAAAACTGGTCGGTAGGGTAAAAATATAAAAAAAAAGTATAAGACTTCATCATCAATTCCATAAATAGTAAATACATTACATTATTGTATATTGAATTCCATTTAGATTAAAATTATTTATTCATGGTTTTTTATACAGATTTGAGTAAGACATTTTAACTTTTTAATTAAAACAAGGGTAATCTTTTTGATCTTTGAGTTGGCAGTTATCTTCCATACCATAGTATTTTTTTTAAAGGTTTTTTTCCCAACCGACTAGCATTTCCACAAGTGACCATAAACAAACTAATGAGAAAATAAAGTGTGAAACTCAATATTGTCACACATTTAGGCACTCTCCGTACATTGACATCTTGTACTGGGGTTTACATCTACTGAACACTCGTCATTTTAACTACAAAAGTCAACTATCAACTCCTCAAAAAAATAACCGAAGCACTTTTTCAAACCTGACTAGGTTGAATCAACATTAAAAAAAATAAAAACTTGTCATAGACAATTAGGCGGGAGTATTTTGACAGATCAAAAAAATACTACGGAAGGCGGGATTTTGATAGGTCTAAACAAGTGCCCTTACATAATCTATAGGTTTGTATCTAGTGCATCCCAGCTTGGGATATCAAACAAAAGTACATAAACGGGTGACTAATTTTATTCAGTCTATGTTTTATTTAAGGAAGACGATTTAAATATATTACAATCGATGCAGTTACAAAAAAATACTTATTTTACTTTGTACTACTACAAAAAGGGTTCGATTGTACATTTTCAATTACAATAATTCAATTTTTCCATCTAAAGACACTACATGTATGAACAATGTCACTAATTCGTTATGTACCATACAATCACATTATAACGATCAACGGAAACAAAAAGTTACAAAAAATATTTGTCTTCTTTTACCAATTTGATCTTTGGTCCGTGTAAAACTACGTCTAGATTTTCTACAAGTTTCATCGACAAAGCATTTTTTTTGTAATAAAAAACTAATTAAGGCACAATGAGATTGTGTCTTTGTCAAGGGGTCTCTCGGTTGATATGCTTTTTAATTTGTTCATTCTAATTTCAAACTACTATTCTACCGTCCAAGCGCGGATCCATTTTACATATAATTAAAAAAATAAAAACACTACAACATTCTATTTTAGAATACCATTTTAAGTCATCTCTGGAATCAGGTCGTGACATGACGTCATTTCTGATTAGTTACATCGTCGCCATAATTTCAGCACAGGATCCGCGCCTGTTCAGCTCTAGACAAAATCGAAAAAATATTAATACAAAGCGGCACCCAATGAGTTTGTATTTCACATATTAAACCTTCATGTATACTTGAAAAAAATAACTGAATAATAGACCATTCAAACTAATCTACTTTGTTCAATAAAAACCCAGCACCGAAAAAACCATTTCTATAAATCTACTTATCTATTTACTGGGATGCACTTTACTCGAGATGGGTATATAAAAATAAAAACTAAGCCAATTACTGCAAATCTGTTATGTGAATGACAATACTGACTTCTGTACAATAAAAGGAAATTTTATATAAAACCATGCCCCCTCAAAGTAGGTACTGTTTACTTGATACAAAAAAAACGGTCTCTTGTCATGTAGGCTGAAAAAAAAAAACAACTAAATTTGAAAATAAAACCGTTAAAATCTATAAATACGAAAGTCATGGTGGCAATTGTTAAATAAATAAGTCGATTTTGACAAGAGACCTGTGTTATCAGTATTGTCTCACCGGCAGTGTACCGCAGAATCTTCAAGTCTTCAAGGTCCCAGCTGGTTTCCGCGTCGACACTGACACGTCATGCACACGCCACCGCTACAAACAGCTCCGTATCTCGACCATGCATCTATTTCCAATGTTCCGATATCTCCAAAACTATTCACATTACTATAACTACTATCGGGGTAATGAACTAAGAAAAAAATCGCACTGGCGCCCAACGTGGGACCGAAGCAAACTACTTCATAGATAAAAAAATATAATCTTCAATCTATGGTCACTAAAAAGGTACGATAACGAAGAAGCGATAAATGAAAGAACGGCTGTGTTTGTATTACCATTTTTATTTTTTACTAAGACTTGTTCTAAGTGAAGATGAACCATAGATATTTTGATAATGGCGTTGAAGGAGGCGCGCGGCCGGCGCTCTACTGCGTTCACTAGCTAGATGTCGCTAGTCTATGGATTCTGGCGTCCTTTTTAAATAGCGAAATTGTTTCATTAAAAAAAGACGCCATATTAAAAATAAATAAGTACAAAAACAATCTACAAATATGACATTAATCAAAGTTTACAGACATCCATTTACTTCTGCCGCTAAGCTATTTCCCATACACATAGACTTATATAATACATTACGATGAGTGTTGTAATCACACAGTCTATGGTACCGGGACCCTTGATAATTGGAATATAATTAAAAAAAAATGGTTATCTAAGCATCTACAATTCCAAACCCAACCCCTAGCTACGGGTATTTAACATACTTAGAAAAAATCCATTACATTGCACAATGTTTATCTATAGCAGTCTGTGTTTACGATAAATAAATAAATAAAAAAAACAGCCCATAACTAGTTTGTCTATAATAAACTATATTTTAATTAATCTGACAAAATTAACTACCAATAAATAAAATGCAAATTCAAAAAAGGAATGTTTACGTGACTTTGTAAGGTTCTATTGCAAACTTGCATAGTCACAGTGCTGCCAAGTTTCGAGACGATGACATTATAAATAGCTCAATAATAGAAACATGGCCGCACGCCTACAAGCGTTTGGCGCGAAACAACGCCATCTACATGACAAACAAGTGAAATCACAAACTCGCTTATCAACAAGTGTTCGCATAATATCACGATTAATAACTTTTTATAATATTAAATACAAGTACCAACTTGCTACTGAATACACCGATCCTATTTATACAAAAATATTGTAATATTTTATAATGTAATGCCGTGTTTATAGTAATAATTAGTGATGTGACGAAACGATAAGGTTTTCTTATCGACAATTCTTATGATATCGACATGTTTGTTTCAGCAATTTTTTATGTCCACACTGATGGAAATGAGTAAATTCTAGCCTCGTTTAGCTCACAAATTAGAGTTACGCGAACGAATAATCGTTTCGTTACATATCTAATAATAATAATAACTAACATGTACTAGCGCGCGCTGCCGTGTGCCTTTCGTATGAAAAGAAAATCCTAGCGCAGTGCAATGTTTTTTTTAATTGAATGTACTTCATCGTCCCGTGACAGCGTGCCGCAGCGCGCGCGTGCTGTTTTAAATAGTAATAATATATAGTAATAATGTTATTGCTTTCGGTTAGTCATACTTATTCATATATATAGTATGTAAAACTTCAAAATGACTACACTACGTCACTACTCTAGCATCGCAATACATTTAAAACCACATTAATTTAAATGTTTTTTTTTTCATCAATCAATTATGTAACATATTTATTATTATACCAATCCAAAAATTGTATATTAAATCCATGTATATTTTATTGACCTTAATTAAGAATATATAATAATATTTTTTTTTTAACTTTTCATTACATTTGGTCCAGTTTAACCTGGAGTTGCGAAGCCGATGTATACATCACTAGTGTCGCCGTTGCGTGTGCTATGGCATATTACGGTGTATGGCACGTCACTACTTGCGTCAAGCTTATATTTATATGAATAGAAACAAATTCTACAACTAGGCAAGAACAAGTATTGAGCAAGAATAAGACTCTTGTATTTAGTAATTTTCCGCCATGTTTGGCGGTATTTCAAAGAGGTTTTGGTAGAACGAATTGTTGACTCTCACAAGTTACTGACATAACTTCATTTTTCCGAAAACTTAGGCCCTATAATAATTATTTACAGATATTCTCCTGAATACCTTTATCATTTTAATCTGTATGAATTTAATTTAAATTTCGTCTACCAAAACCTCTTAATCGCAATTTAAGCCGTTTCATTTAAATACGTATTAAAATAAACAAAAAAATGACTAGAGAGGAATGTTTATTTTTCAATATGGCAACAAATTAATAGCGTCTTGAGTTGGCAACATCCCGTCATTATTATTGTCAAATCCTTATGCTAATCTGGATGTAGGATAGCGTATTTTGGCAATATTATTTTTTATTTCATCCCATTTTGCCGCAGCGGAGCTATGAATGAGAATTAGAAAACATTTTTAGTTGGATTTTGAGACTGTGTTTTTTAGGTTAGGAATTAAATTTTATTATTTTCTTAAGTCTGATTAACTAATTAAAATCGCTTTAAGTACATCATTTTACCATAATCATAGGCCTGCTTTGGTACAGTGATGATCTGCCAAGATATCTTCTTCACCAAGAGTACTTTTAATCACATCAGTTAGTATTCAAGATAGACTAAGGTACGCAAGATTGAGCAAAAAACGAAAATTACTTTTGGCTAAATTTTGGCCTGAATATTTGGCTAAACGATACACTCGGGGAAAACCGAGGGCCTCAAGCGAAGCGTCACTACAAGGTCTAATCTACGTGTCTACATTACAATGCGCCTTTCAAAATTAAACTCTACCATTACCTTTGAAAGGCGCACTTTTGAATAGCACGCATCACAACCAATGTATGGCTAACACGCCTTAGAAAAATTGACAGTGAAAACTCTGGAAGATATTTGTTTTTGTCTCTATTACGTATTAAATCCATGCCAATCATGCTAAACGCCTAATCGATAAGGGAAGTCTTGCAGCTTGTTAGTCACTTGAGTAAGACGCTCTGTCTACATTATCATTAACAATTTTTTATTCGCATGCCTCAATCCTTCTATATACCGACTTACCATCAGATCCTGGTCGCGAAGAGATCCCACCCTCATAGCAAATAATAAGTGTCAGATGTTTCCGCAGAGGTATATTGTCGCCCAACGTGGGGCAAAAGATTTTGCACAAAATTATTCACACTCAAAATCTACATGTATTATGAAAACATAACGTGCAATCTATCTATAAGAGGGTAGAAAGAAAAAAATACTGTGAAAACCACAACCCAGCACAAAAGGATCTACCCCACGCTTAGAGAGCCAAATAAAACACACAATTATTGTTCTAAACATATCCATGTAATTGTGGATCATAGCTAAGTGCTCAATTACATACGACGAGCAAAATCTAAGTCCTTCTAAATACAAACTACTTTACTAAGCCTACGGCCGACATCCGTTGCATTAAAAAAAAAAAGAAAAACTAATCAACACACTTCTCTCACACAACGGATGACCGCAAAAATACCAGTTACCAAACGTAACTAATACAGGGTGGTATAAAAAAATAATATTTTTCTTTTTTTTTAACCGTTTGAGAGTTCCACTGTGAGCATCTCGCATATCAATGATAAAAACACAATGGAACTCCAAACGGTACATAATTACGGTATGAGATAACAAAAAAATTAAGTACAGTTCAAAAAATTCTAAGTCGCCACCGCTCACTAAATAATTTGGCAAGATACCAAGCGGCTGCCGGCGGAGGGAGGGTTTAGGGGCTACTAATTGAGACATCACAATCAATATAATCAACCATCTAATACTGAAAATTTCAGGAAAAAAATGCTAATGTACAAAAAGGTGTATGTCAATAGATGAGAGGCTGTCTGTACGTCAAGTGACGTCTATCAATTTTATTGAGTATTAGCAGGAAGCAAAAAAAATAGAGTTAATTCCGTTCGCCGACACAAGACGGCGGAAAATTGACCACGAGGCTTTTATGACTGGGAAATGATCTCGCAATTTTGTCACTTTAAGCAACAGTTTAGTGAGATTCAAAAACGTTTGAAAAACCGGTTTAAACCGGTTAATTTTTGACGCGACGTAGACGTACAGACGGCCATTAATCTCAGGAGGTTTCTAGCCTACTTAAACTAACAATACTGCTATTATTAAGGATAGGTATGTGTATAAACGTGTATAGTAGCATTAGGTAGCCGTGACGTGTGGAAAGTGTGGTTTTTAATGGATGTGACGTCATAACTTTGACAGCTGCCATCGGTTAAATGATGTATGAGATTCAAAATGAACACTGGTTATATTCTCTGATTTTTATGTTTTATTTTAAATCGACAAATGTTAATGCTTAAAAGTTTTTTTTATGATTTTGATGATGAGGATGATTTAGGGTAATTTTTATTTTTTTTTTATTTCGACACATCACGGCTACAACAAGTGAGCCGGCCGGCGGGGGAATGTGGCCGACAAAGCAACCGCATGCATTCTGCACTACACTTGCCGCCTGCCTTTGCCTGAACTTTATACTATTAAAAAACCAAGCCGAAATACTTAAGTTGCTATTTTAATAATTTAAACATAAATCTGTTTAATTTTCGTTTAAATGATTAAAACAGCACGCTGTATATACTGTATACATATAACTAACATGTTTTTAATTAAGTACTTTAATAATTGAACTTAGATAATGAATGGTAAATAGGTAAAAATACTAGCGTAAGGAGATTTTTTTTTTGAAAAAGTTCTAATATAAAAATTCTTTAATACTGTTAGGACTAAAAGGGAATTCTCAAGGACCATGTCCACGATTCATCTTAAGCCTAGGAATTGCACAAACACAACCATAAATTGTCTTTTTTATAATACTCTCTAATCACAGGGTGTTTATTTAAGTATTGCTTTTAAAATGATTTTTTTAAACACTACGTATAGTTTAAATTTTAAAATTAAGTACTACAGGACGTAAGATATATTGAGTTAAGGAAGAATTTTGGATAAAACTGTCTGTTTAAAGTAAACTATTGCACACTACCAGTCTCCAATCTATTGTCAATTGATACAAGCTATCATTGGTCAATCATTCTTTAAAACCACCAATCGGCGATCATTATTCTACTTCACTGTTATTCTAATTTTAAAATTCTCTCGTAACATTATATCAGACAGTTTGACCCAAAACTGGCGCCCAACGTGGGACTAAAGTGGAAGTCTCGTCGCCAAAACAAGTTACTATACAGGGTGTCCAGGCAAAGACAAACGGCCAAACAATACTACAGCGGCTTTAATACTTAGCTTATTGTCACGCGACACTCTGTAGGTGTTAGTTCGCATTCCCTCATATCTGCTACATTAATCATAATATTAATAATAAAGTACTCTAATTACACTCGGTTTGTGATGGCGGTGGCTTTTTATGGCGGCCCATAAATTATTAATTAAAAAATATACTTTATTAAGTAGGAAAAAATAAAAAAAACAATAGAGAGAAGATTTATAAATTAAATATAATAGGCTTGGATGACGCCATGTTGTTTTAAGAACAGTAAAAATAAGTCACTCTTTAAAACGTCAAAATATACAAATAAATATATCTGCTATATTAGAATACGTCACTTCGGCAAGTGTGCACTCAAGAGCAGCTTTAAGTGAAGTTCGTTATGTTAGCGTTGTACTATAAAAAAAATGGTTTCTAAAATATATAATGTGCTGTGACAGTAGCCAGAGTGATATGAAAATGAACCGTATGACATTGCATTAAGGTTAATTTTCGTATCACTCTAGTTACTGTCATCGGACTCATGATATATTTTACAAACTGTAAACGCAAATACAATAAATACCACTGGTACGAACACACATAAATTATTCTTTTAAGTACTGCGGGTAGGGTAGTAGAAAATTTATAATATTTAGGGGGGTATTTTGTTACCATAAAATCGAGAGATTCAGTTTTGAACCCACACGCTCAAACATAAAAGCCTGCAAATTTCAATATAATGCTGCCAAATAAAAAACACACCGTCACCAGATCCTTGCGCCACTATAAACTACATTTCCATACATATACGTATAATACTATGAATAAATGAGATTGCTTTTCGCTCGTTTAGATATGTCTAATAATATCGTGAGCTGACCGGGATAACGGGCGACGCTGTGTGACCAGCATTTTACAATATTTTTTTAAAAGAAATTATACCAATATTTTTGTTGGCTGGGAGACAATTTCTGGATTTCAAGTTTTGACTCTCGGTACCATGACAGTTTTGTCAGCCTTTTTTTTGAGCCACGAAACGAAAGATAAAACGTTTTGGCACATCAAAATGGCACGAAAACAATACTGATTATGTTTCTTTTAGTTTATTTGAATTTATATTTTAGTTTATAATAGTTTGCCTGCAAACTAAATATAGGACAGTGTTTTTGTAACATCCTGTATCTATGCCGAAATGTTTACATGCGCGTGCGCATTAAAATTGTTTTACCATTAAAATTCAGCGGAAATATTTAAAAATATATGGCGGAAAAGGGCCATGTCACACAGCGCGCTTAAAAACCCGACCAATATATAATAAGATGTTTATACCATATAAAAATACATAGCTGCGGATGAGATTCATAAAGTACAGAACACTATGATATAAATAATTTATTATTCATCGTATTGCCAACGTGCGTGCACTACAACTACCCACTAATACAAAAAAAAATTCAAGACAAAGTATATACGAAAAAAAATTAGTATCTTTTTATAATAAACATACGCAACTAAATTACTTGAGATCTTCGCCTTAACATTATAATAGTTAATAATTATTTAAAAAAAAAATCAAAATGCTTCATCTTTGATTGGCCCGCGCGAGCCAAGTATTGCTTGTCGTAGATATCGCCTTAACCTATGTTTCTGAGCCGAATATCCAGTAAACCTTAATAATAACCTCTCCTCGAACACTACAAAAACGAATACTGATAATTCCCTCTGGGGCCACACCGAGAACGCGGCAAGACTTAAACGAAAAAGTACGTATAGGAACTCTATTTAAGAAAAAAAATAGCCGAGCTACAACCTAAACTCGATGGGGGGGGGGGGATCGACGGCAAGCTGCGGTCTTAGATATACATGGGGAGGCCGTACATGGCGCCCCAATCGACACCCTGGAACGAGGACATGTCCACCCCGGCGAGGGAGTAGGTGCCGAACTGCGGGAGGGCGGGGGCGGGCGCGGGGGCCGGGGGGGCCACCAGCGTGGCTGCCCCCGTGGCCCCCGTGGGCAGCGCATAGGGCGCGTACCTATAGGCGTGGGCAGCCCCCACGGTGGGGACGGCGCCGACGCCGCCGGTGGCGTACACGAGCCCCCTCCCCGGACGCAGAACTAATCTCTTCCCGAGGGCGAGCGGGGCGGCGGCTACAGCCTCCTTGGGCTGCGCGCGCTTACATTCCACCTTTTTATTTTTAATCGTGTGAAAGTGTATATCGCAGACTCGCTCGACGGCCTCCTCCGAGTGGAAGGTGACGAAGCCGAAGCCGCGGTGGCGCTTGGTCTGCTGGTCCATCAGCATCACGGCGTCCTCGACGAGACCGAACTGCGAGAAATACGCTCTCACCTCCTCGGCGGAGGTGTCCTGGCCGACGCCGCCGACGAAGATCTTCTTCGTCTTGGCTGGCCTCGGGGCGGACTTGGGGGTCGCGTGCTTGGGGTCGATACGCTTCCCGTCGAGAGTGTGGACGGGGACCGCGAGCACCTTGTCCACCGAGGCGGCCTCCTGGAACGTTATGAAGCCGAAGCCGCGCGATCGCTGCGCGGCCGCCAGATCAGTTATCGGTGTTGCTCAACGATGGGGGGGGGGGATTGTCATATGCTTTGCCATATATGATACAGGATGATTATTTAACCACCGTCCACTTTCAATTTCACTAGGGTTGATTTTTTTTTCCTGATTTCAGGGATTCCTGATGATGTGTAACATTTGGACGGTGAATAAAAATCACCCTGTATGTTAAAGCACATTCATGTTGATATTTTTTTTAATATGTAAATGGTATGACAAGAAAATATTTATTAAAAAGTCAATGTAATGATTGAAACGCTATATCTTCATACTTAAAATTGCATGTCCAATTGATTTACAAAATGATCTTTCTACTTACTTCTTGCATGATATAATTGAGACCTTTATTATTTTAAACAAGCATACGGCTCGCCTCATGGTAAGCGGTTATTACACGTTGCCGACCCAAAACAAGTCTATTTGATTCTTTCTATTTTCAAAACAAATTCAAACCGTTTAAATTACTTCAAGCGTTTTTATAATTAAACAAACAGTATATTTTTTTTATTTTTACTGTCACAAATTTCTATCAAAACAATTGGACACGACAAAAATACTCAAAAAAAAATAATTTTATTAAAAACAACATTACATTGACTTAAAAAAAAATGACAATAAATAAATAAAATCACTCTATATAATGTCAGATACATGGTGTAGAGTCTAACCACCCTACTCTCGGACTCCTAAGGGCCAATACTCCAACCATGCTGGTCTCTTAGACTATGTTAATATTTCACTGATATTCATATGACCATTTTATTCTAGTTTAAAAAAAAATCAAATCGGTATGTAACAAAAATAACACGACTGCTTTTTTAATTCGGTCAAGTGCGAGTCGGGCTCAAAGACGAAGCCGGTACCAACGTAATTTTATTTTCTGTTCATTATTAAAAATTTTTGTTATGAGAAACATCAGAAATTCTGTAAAAGTTTAACTGTCTACCTATTACGGTTCATGAGACACAGTCCGCTGACAGACGAACAGCGGCAACCTTATAGGATCTAGAAGATCTAAGATCCCATGGAACTGTAAAAAAATCAAGCTTCTAAGTCAACGCAATCAAATTATGAATTTGGTAAGCCGAGGACGGACGGACATGACGAAACTATAAGGGTTCCAGACGTGAACTACGAAACCCTAAAAAGAAAGAGATATAGTGATTTTAAATTAATTAATTTGTAGACGAAATCCGCACCAATATCAAGGTTTTATTTTTGAAGATTTTATTTTGTAAATAAATACAATAAAATACAATAAAATGGCCATATTGAAATAAATGTACTAAATAAATTACCGACGGACAAACTATATTATATATTAGCACAATTTAAAATTCAATATTATTTCTAACCGAGCAAAATAGTGTTACCCTTAGTGATCAAAGAAAATCTACCATTTTCCGTCTGAGCATATCAAAATGTTGCCTCAGTGACAAAATATAGTTACTAAAAACATTACTTTTCTACCAAAAACATTATTTCATTATCCTGTGATTTCATAGCTAAATACTATTAGAAAATTTACTCAAGGATTCTTAGAGGGTCAGTGTTGCTATGCAATATAATTGAGAAATTACCTACATTATGTGAAATCTAAATAAAAAATCTACTAATATATTACCAAGAAAATTAAATTAAAGAAAAATCTTCTATAATGGTAGAAAATTTTATCACGGCAACACCGACATAGAGGGGGAACTACCGAGAAGATCAAATCTGAAGAGGTCAATATAGAAAGAGCAATTATTCGTATAAAATAGTTAATTGTCTATGCCTAACGTTATAGTTCTAGAATGTTAGTGATTCTAGCATGCCAATTTTGTCTATGATATAATTAATGATATTAGTTGTTACCTAATTACTTTCAACCATAGCCCAACTATTTGTGTGCGGCCAGTTTATGGTGTTCCATAGACAAAAATATATTGTTTATGACAGAATACATACTAAACTACTACATATTTATACATTTTACCAAAAATATTTGTGCAAAGCACATAGTTTTTTAGATATTACGGCGTTTCCAAAATATTGCAATTTTAACAAACTACTATCACGTAACGTATTTTTTTCTTTAATTTTATTTAAGTTTGTGTAAGACTTAAAACCTAAAAAATTAAAAACCAAAATACTTAGTTTAAAAAAAACAGACAAAAGCTATATTTTGAGTCTATGGCCAACTGTTCGTCACCGCACCGCACACACACCTACTTGAGTAACTACCTAGTTCCAACTCAACCTAACAATCTTTAGGCAATTTCAAACTCTATCAACTGACCCATAGAGGCGGTATTCCGTCTTCGTTTGATGCCTACACGGCCGTCTTTGAAAAGAATATGTTGTATTATCAAAATATTATCAATTATTACATTTATAGTAGAGTTTCAGATGTTGGCAACATTTTTTTAGAAAAATATGTTTTGACCATTTATCAGCACCACTGGCGTAGTTTGTAAGATACTAACACGCCGCAGGTCGTGGGTTCGATTTTCAACCAGGACAAACATTTTCTTGGATGATTATGTCTGTTTGTCCCGAGTAAGAGTGTAATTAATTAAAGATATATTTAGAAAAAAAGTTATATATTGAATATCTGGTTGCACAAACACTTATTTCTGTTTTAGCAGCGTGTGAAGAATGTCCCAGGATATTATTATTTATTACAATTTATTAGGTTCTTCACTTTTTTTTTTCTAAATGTTGCTAGCATCTGACTCATTTTTCTACCATATTGTGTTTGGTTTCTACCTATAAAGTTTCCGTTCTTTAAATCAAAGAAACAGTATTTAAAGGCAAAAACCTATATAGGTAATATAAAACAGAAAAATCTGGACAGAGTTTGTCTTACAAAAGTAAAGCCAACACATGTGTGACAGTTCATGTAAATGCAAGCCTCAAGAACATTATACACTATAGAATGCCAATATGTTGTTATTCAACATCAAGACATCAACAGTGACAATAGAGTTCAGTTTCACTTGTACCAGTACTGATTTTACTCACACTTTAATACATTTTGTTCTTCAATTTTAGATGAGACAAGGCTCTGTCCAGTTTATTTTGTATGTCTATGTAAAGATCTTGATATTTAATTTTAAATGAAGGCAGTTGTGTTATGACACTACAGAAATAAAATAATTAAATGGTGGGATGTGAGATGCAATAAACCTGTATAATATAGGTACTTTAACTATTTCAATGTATTTGTTGATATAAAAATCTTAGATTAGACTTAGATTTATTAATTATTATGCTGATTTTCCTAATTATTACTAATTACTATTAGAGCCTCCACAGACTACAGACTGTCTACCGTTTAGTCCGATTTTCAAGAGGATATTGCCGCTAGACTGTCGGCATGGCACACGTTTTCTACACTAATATTAAAAAGAAAGTTTGTAAGTTTCAGATTCTTAAAATTCTTTCACTAATATGAAGTTACATATTCCCCGAGTGCTATAGGTATAATTAGTATCAATATGTATCTACACCATTTACGTTGAAGCTTGCTACTAGTGACAGTAGCCAGAGAAATATGAAAATGAACCATATAACATTGCAATAAGGTTCATCTGACCTACATATACCGAATCATGGATAAACAGATGAACTTTATTTCCAAACACATAAGATTAATTTTCATATATATCTAGCTATACACACTCACACGCACCAATCAACATAGTAAATATTGTAAAAAACTCGAACTATCTGATAGTCTGTGGTAGCTCTTAAAATGTTCCTTAATAGAATATGGATAAAGTTCAAGTTTGAACAACTGCTAGCTAACCTATACACACCATATCAGCCTGAACATTGTATAACAACCTATAGGATTTACATTATGGCTACACAACGAAAATTCTCGGATCAGCGAGGTCACTCGAAGCCTGCGGACACCCCAAGAGTATCCTGAGCTTCTGGGTGGAGCTGGCTGGATACATAGCCAGCCCTTACGAAAAAGGGCCCACCCAAGCGGTCTACTTGCAGAAAAATAGAGCCCTCAACAAGTAACCTATAGGATTTCATCATGACATATTGACACATCACTGACACTGACATATACGACTATTTCATGAAAATGTTACTAATATACCTTGGTTGGAATATGTTGATGATTTCTTTTGTTATTAATTAGTAAATATACTACCATTCTTGTCGCAAATAACATGTTGATAACTTACGACCTATAACTGAGCTGAAATTTGCAAAAAACGTGATAAAATTTGAATTTCGCGCTCCAACCGACGCCTCCACCTTAACTCATTGCATCTCACTCCCCAAGCACCCAGTCCCCCCCCTCACCTGTGTCACAGGATCCTTCATGATAAGCACATCAGTGACTGCTCCAAACATGGCGAAGTATTCCCTGAGCTTCTCCGAGCTGGTCTGCCAGCTGAGTCCACCCACAAACAGTTTGCTCGGTGAGGGAGATGTGGTCCCCGAGGCTTGCGGGGCAACTGTCACTGGGGTCGAACGACCTGATGATGGTGAGGTTTCTGCAGAGAGAATAAATTAAATAAATATAAATATCCTGGGTCTTTCTCATTTGACAGGCCAGTTAAAGCAGTTGGTTAAGGCGCCACCTACTGCGCCGTCGGTCGTGGGTTCGATTCCCATTCAGGACATTTATGTGCAAGAACATGTCTGTTTGTACTGAGTCTGGGTGTAATTATCTATATAAGTATGTATTTACAAAAAAAAGTAGTATATGTAGTATATCAGTTATCTGGTTTCCATAGTACAAGCTCTGCTTAGCTTGGCATCAGATAACCGTGTGTGAATAATGTCCCAGGATATGTATTATTTTAGAATTGGGGCCATTGCGTCTTCAGCAGTACTCAGGACACACCAGCAGATGCTTATCCCGGGAAAACATAAGATTCCTCGAGAACATGGGTGAAAATACAGGGCGGAATCTAGTTTTACATGTAAGGGTGGTAGCTTACCATGCAATACAAAAATGTTATTCCAGGATATGATCTATATTTGTGCCAAGTTTGATCCAAATCCGTTCAGTAATTTTTATGTGAAAGTATAACAAACATCTATACATTCTCACAAACTTTCACATTAATAATACTAGCTTTAGCCTCATGGTTTCAACTATTTTCCGGGATCTAATGTTCCCAAGGGATAAAAATAGTAGTCTATGTATTAATCCAGGGTGTCAGCTACCTCCACACCAAAATTGGTCCAGCTGTTTGAGCGCGAACAAGTAACAAACATACACACTCACAAACTTTCACATTTATAATATTAAATTAGTATGAAGTAAGTATGATATGATAGGATTATAGGATATGATAGGATTATAGGATATGATAGAATTGAAGAATAGGGCACATGTGGACTCTACCACCAGTTCAGAACTGAGAAGAAAGACTAGGAACTCAGCAAGGCAATATGTTGATGACCATTCCTATGTTAAAATATCTTTATGTTTTTTTTACTTAGCTCTGACGTTTGTAGGATTCTGGGCATCTGGATTTCAAATCTTAATAACTAAGAGATAAGATATACAGTATATTTACTTTATCTTCAAAGAACCTTGGCTTAGACATAAACAACATCATAATGGATATAATAGGAACAGTTAGTTTTAAATGATATGTTAATTACCTTACACAAAAGAAAATGTAAGCATTCAAAACATGACTTGTTTTGCTATCACTAGATGGCGTTACTGTGAAACAAGAATCAATAACATAGTTATTTATAGTATGACACAACTTAGATGAAGCATCGGCAAACTTCGTAAAATCGATCATTCTCGAAAAGAGTGCGCCTACAACATTACTCATGTGTTAAAAAATGATCGGCGAAAATGATCTTGTTGAACGTTGAATGGTGCGATACTGAATTATTTTTATTAGTTGTGTAAATCGGAAGTGAAGTGTATGAAAACAATTCGCCAATGCTACATCTAAGTTGTGTCATACTGTACCAAGGTTTAAAAAACTTTGTGTAAATATATTCTGCTATGTAGTTTCCATATTCCCAAGGGATCTTATTATTTATAAGCAAAGTTTCACCAAAATAAATTAAGCCTTTGATGAGTGACTGCATCACAAACATACATGCTTTTACCATCATATTAGTGAGATAAAATTGATGAGATTACTGACATTTTCATGTACTTATAATGAAATTTCGTTTATCCCTGCCTATTTCCAAGCTTGGTAGTATTTCCACTACCATATTGTTAAATTATTATTAGTCTGTAAAATACAACTGCTTTGTGATGGAAACTAGAGATTGTAATCTTCATAACCCTCTAGCTAGAGAGAAGACAAATATAAAGCAGTAGGATGGGAGCAAGATAGAATTATAAAGTAAACTTACTTATTTGTTGAACAGCAATCTGTTGCTGCTGATGCTGCTGGTGGGCCGCAGCGGCAGCGGTGGCCGCAGCATGGGCCGCCGCCTGCGCGCTCAACACATGCGCCGTCAATTCTCCACCGACTAAGCCTCCGTCAAGAACTTCCACGCCGCCCAGCGCACCGCTGGAATATAAACCCATCATTTTCACAAATATTTCACTATAATTCTAACTTCACGATAGAAAACAAACTTATTTGTGTGACAAAGTGACGCTTTCAAACTGTATTTGATTTTTTTGAAAACAAAACACTCGCGATTTGCGCGGCCAGTTAGATTTTTCCCGCGGTTTTCGTGGGGAATTGAAAATGTGTACAAAATAAAAATTGTAATTACATGTCGATAAGGGCGATCATTTTTAATTATACAACTATTCTAAATAAAAATAAACAAACGGGAGTTGTATTCAATTATTTTTACGGTTACAGGTAAGCAAGCAGCCATTAATTATTGTCTATGACTATGCTTCTGTCATTGTCATTAAATTTAGAAAAAATGACAAGACAATAGATAGAACGTAAATGTTTACAGTTCGAATTGTTGAAGCTGAGTAATGAGACCACGAGCGATAAATTAACGCTCGTCATAGAATGGGATCGCATGACGACGCATTCTCAGATTATTATTACAAATGCAAATATTGCATATATTTTGCGTGTGATCAATATAATTATTATATCTACATAAGAAAAGGCAACGGCGTTAAAGAAAATATATAAAAAATATCAATTTTATTATTATCCTAGGCATATTAATTAACTGACGCTCGTTGTTTTGGGCTACCTCTATATCCAAAATAAAAATAAATAATGCCCCATAGATTTTTAGAGGATCAAATATTTTTTTTTGTAAAATGTTACTTTTGTAGAGTTATAATCTCATCACATGATCAATTAAAGTTTTTTTTTTTTAACTAAATCGTCTATGTTTCCTCTTTAAATCCGAGTTAAGTTTTTAAGGTTATCTATATATATTTAAAACAATGTAAACAATGTAAAGAATATTTACTTTTATTACTTACTATGATCTTGGTGTGCTATTCAAATCAGTAATTGAAATATATGGAGATCATAAATATTTCGAGCAGTAATCACCGAGTTCGATTTATATCGAACTCGATGGCAGTAATACTACGCTGACATGTTTATAAATATTCAAGTGGTCAATTGTCATCGAAATTATAATAGTGTGATGACTGATTGTAAGAGCGTTTATATAAATACTTAACTAACTCCCGCCCCGCAGTTTCACCTACTAGATAAAGTAATCTATATGCCTCTCCATGCCATAAGCTATCTGAACGCTAATTTTCAATACGGTAGGTAGTATCTAGAAAATTTTGGGAATAGGAATTTTAAACATTTTACATAAGCTTCAATTAAAGTTTCCTTAAATGAGGAAGAATATTGAATTCGTTGCCAGCCATGTAAAACATACAAGTCGCTTCAGGAAGAGCCTTGGAAAGGCTTTGTTTTATTGAAAATGAACTTATTCCGGCACGGCCAGCTGCTGCACAGAAATTACCCTCCTACGAGTTGCGCATTTCATCTCAGCGTTAACTCTGTATCCCTTTCCCACCCATTAACAAACCCTTCTTAACATGTGCCTCTTTCCCTCTCACATAAATACGCCTCTCCTTGTTACACATATCGTTTTCAGTTATTTTCATCTCACTTTAGCAGGGTGGATAGGGTGGATCTCTTACGTGGCTCTGGTATTCGCGCGCGGTTTCATTGTTCAAATATTTGACTTCGTTTGTCAACTTTATTGAATATTTCAATAACTCGAACACTTTGGTGGTATTTTATTTAATATTGGTTTCGATTTATGCTTCTAATGATAGAGGTTTTGGAGTTCGAACGTATTATTTTCAAAACGATGAGAATATTGGTATAAATTATATTATGTCGATACCGAATAGGATCAAAGAACGAACGCTACTGATTTTTTATAGGAGAAAAGTGAAAGCATGTAAAAACAGTTTGTAGGTTAAATGGCCTTTTGTGGATATTATTATTTTATATCTAAGTATATCCACATATTATCCTTTGCGTAAAAATATATGCCAAATAATAAGTAATAAGTGCTTAAATTACATAAAGGAAGGTAGTGTAACATTAACGAGCGTACCCGTAACTTTTATTCAACATTTAATACATCTAGAAAACGTACACATCTCTATTATGAGTAAAATAGAATGAGAGAAAATGCTCTACAGAATGAAAAATCCCGTAGACCGTGCGTTATGCTCCACAAAAAAAGATAAATTGCCGACGTCCGCTCTGATTTATAGTTGGCAGGGAGATTCCTTGAAGAAAAAAAGATTTTTCACGTGGTACCTACATCCATCAAGAACTTGTGAAGGCAGATTAGGACGTTTACCAGGTTTTCGGACTTTTTTAATTCATGCAAATCCTTACAAAGGAGTTTTAAAATTACAAATGAGGTTTGAGGCATTATGCCTCCAAATGTTATAATATGATAATTTTTTTAAATTAATATTCCAAAAGCCTTTAGTTCCGTTTTATAGAAATGCTAAACCAATTCAATCTCGTACTAGCATAAGTTGCTATTAAAATACTGTTATCCCAAGCTAGAATAAAGATATCGGAACTAAAGTTCGCAATTTAATGCAAAATCTGAAACGAATTAAGAAATAAATACTATTACTTCTCAATTGATTTACAATGTAATATCACAGACCGACTAATTCGTCAATGGGTAGTGAAGTCGGAGGTGAAATCGGGGACAATTTGTCACGACCGACCAGTGATCTGTACTGCTGAGGCTGAGAGGTCACCTAAGAAACGATATTTTAGGGTTCGGAAATTAAAGGGAATTGATCTGGCATTTTATTTCTAACTGGATGATTAGATTTTTGGATTCAATGATTCATTCCAATAAAGGGGAACTTATAGTCATGTTTATCGCTCGAAAGACCCAAGTGACTAAAAGAGTTATCAATGTTAAAGTGATATGGAAAGAGGACTCAATTAAGAGATGATTGAGAGATGTGTGAAAGATGATACGAGTAAGAAAAACGATTACCAATGATTGGGCACAGGGCAGGGAGATGACGATTTTTAACACTTGAAAGATTCCTTAAATCAAAAACAACTGACTGCTCATCACTGAATTTCATTTACTATGCTTGAAAGAGTTAAATAGCATTGTTTACTTCCATTTAACGCAGTGAGAAGAAATTGAAATTGATGCTCGCTTTTTATAATGGGCAATGATGGATTTGTGAACAAACAAAACGTCAAATTTTGTATTCCACTTTTTCTAATAGCTAGTAAAAGATGATTAAAGATCTTCCCTGTAAACGGAAGTGACGCTGATTTGTTTATTTGATTACTGTAATATTATATGTAACTTTTGTCGATTGAGTAGTGTTTTATCGTATACCTTTTTTGAATCTCGGGAATGGCTCCAACGATTTTCATGAAATTTAGTATGCAGAGGGTTTCGGGGGAGAAAAAACGATGTAGCTAGGTTTAATTTTTAGAAAATGCCGTTTAAAAAAAACGAGCATAGCTCGATCAACCAGGTACTTATATTTATGTGCCTCACACGATTTTCCCGAAGAAGTAAATTTTCGGACAATCCAGACAGTACTGCCAGTCACCCAAGATGACATGTGGTATCGTAACTGACTAAATATTAAAACTAGAAAATTAAAATAGTAATTTCGTAATGACAGCTAACATTTTGAACATCTTAATTATTTTGTAGCAGCAGTAGTGTCTTGTTTTACGAGATCTGTTGCCAAAATTACATTCAAATCATCTATTTTAATTTAAAGCAGATGACATTATATTTCAGTAGATATTTGCAAAGCTGATAACTCTGTGCAGCACAAAATTTTACTCTACTTCAGTTCAATAAATCTATGCTTCCTCACACAAATTCCTTAGCCAAGAAGCCTTTTTATAACTCTTCAGGTGCCATTTTATATAGAGAAAATAATAAACAAGAACATGTGAAGGCAGCAGTACTTAGTGTCTTTCTCAGTTACGCGAACGGCTCTCCTCTCCACTCCACGTGAAATGCATCTCTGGTAAATGAAGACCACTCGACCGACCACTCGGGTTCGCCAATTTACGTTTAACTGTATTTGGTATGGTTGTTTCGATTGTTTTCTTAGTATAACCACAGGTATAACCAAGTTTTTTTGTTAAAGATTCCTTACTATTATAATGTGTAGAGTGTGTTTATTGGTTTCTCCTTCTTTCATACATCAATTGCCGTGATTGATTGCATAGATTATTATATTGGTTAAGAGCTGGAGAGTAATACAGGTTACTTTTTATCGCGGGAACACGGGTAAAGGCGAAACCTAGTATAATATAAATATAAGGCATAATCTATATTAGACAGCTTAATTGTTGACTATAGACAAAATTAAACAGATGAACCTGATTTTTATAAACCTGCCCTTAATCAGTTTTCACACGCATATGTGAGGGTAGGAACACCCGTTCCCCTGTAGTCTACGTCAGCCCTGCCACCAGAGTTCAATGACCTCAAAATTTCAAACATCAAATTGCGACGCACTAAAAAAAAACTAAAAGATAATGAATTTTACTTCTTAACGTCTTCATTTTTTTTCCTCTCGCTGTGGAAAATCGATAGTTGATTGTGGGTGTTCATTGAGGGTGTGTTGGAGGGAGGACGTCGGACGGAGGAGGGGTGGAGGGTAGGAGGGTAGGAGGGTGTGTGAGCGCATGCGTGGGCTGGCGGGGCGCGGCGACGGGCCACGCTGGATCACACGCTTGCCGACGCCCGCCGCCGCCGCCTCGCGCGTTGTCCTCCATATTGTCCTGTCACAGCAGTACTACTAGGTTACTGCTGCGTATGGACAAACTGGTTGATACGCTGCACAAACAACACTGCATCATGACAACCGAAGAAGAAACCGTATAACTGTGATAACCGTGTCATTATCTTACATTCTGTTCGCAGGTTAAATATATATGGGAGCGGTCCACGAGCGAAGCCTTAAAGTGCTAGTGTATAACAGTGTGTGAGAGTGTATTCTATTATTTAAAGCTATTCATGTATTTATTTTATTATTTTAAGCAATAAACAGTGATATTGCCCGAGGGTGCATGTATCGAGCGGCGCACCGCGCATGCGTCCGCCATCTTTGGCTGCATCCAACCTTTTCGGCCATTTTCTCGTTTGCTAGTTGTTATTTGCCAATATATTATTATTTTATTATATTATATAATTTAATATATATATATTTACTTTCAACAACTAGATATATACCATTTTTATTTATAAATTATATTTAAAATTTATTTAATATAATTATTTTTCTGAGATAATTTAATTTAAAGTTGCTTGGAAACTATTGATTCAATTTAAATATACACCAATAGTTTTTTTGACGTATTTTAGAATATCCATAGCACATACGAATATGTGTTGCTAAGGGAAATGGAGCAGTGAATCGATATTTTTGGTACTTGTACGGGGGCGTCCCTAATTCTACGTGTAGGAGGGTGACATCACTTTAATCATCATTATTTCTCTTACAGATCTTCCCATTGGACATCTTTTTACCTAATAAATTTAATTTTACAGTTACACTCTATACTTGTACTTTTGTAAGTCAGTAGAAAGGTTTCAGCTCAATCAATTAGTATATTAGTTATTATTTGAACTTATTTGAGGTCTGTTATATGTCTACACTTGAATAGTTTTAATTGGAACATTTTGATGATAACTCAGTATATTCATTGTATTATATATACAAAGCGAATATATTATAAAAATAAATAATATATATATTTTGGCAGTAAATGTGAGAAGCCATATAAAATAGAAAAATATTAGCAGGCTCAGTAATTTTAATACAAAAGTTTGGCTAAACACAATTTAATGGAAAGTAATGACCTAAATTTACTGAAAATTGTATTTCCCTCCACTGTCATCACTTAGACGATAAATGGGCGTTTCCCATTAGTCACAGACCGATCCCACTAATACAATCGTCTTGAAACAGGCTATATTTTATTTTCAACAAAAATGGGAAATCGACGAAAACACCAATAATGTAAAAAAAATACATAAAATACCTACATCAAGTGGATCGCAGCTGAAATTGCGATACGGAATACTAGTATTATATAGATTATACCAGATTATATAGCCTAGACCAGCCCTCGGTTTCACTCACATTAGTCTACTATATCTATATCTATCTATACTTATACTAATAATAAAGCTGAAGAGTGTGTTTGTTTGAACGCGCTAATCTCCATTAGTTACTGGTCAGATTTGAAAAATCTTTCTCTAATAGGAAGCTACATTATCCCCGAAGGTTACAGGCTAATTTTTATCCCGGGGACGCGAGACGGGGAACAGCTAGTTATTAATAATAATATCCAGGGACAATTTAATTTTATGATACACTCACATTGTAGCTTAATTGAACTTAGCCAACACGACTTGAGAATTTGACTTGGTGATCATTAAAAGGTTATGTTGACAGCTCTTTGTCCTTTTGATCGACAAAAAGTATTTAATTAAGAACCCCCGTTGTCCCCTCTTCTAGAATGACTTAATTCCAACCCAATTGATAAAATTCTAGTTGTTCCACCATACAAGAGGGTTGAGCTGTCCAGTACGCATGACCAACGCGAATTAAGGTAACAGGGTGAGAGTTCGTTCTCTCTCGAATTAAAAGTTTGAAAAAAATAAACAAACATTCATTCATGACAACACACATTACAATATTGAATAATAAAAGTACAGTACTACAAAAAAGTTATAAATAAAACATTATGTAAAATTTGAAAGTTATTGAGTATATTTTTGTAAAAAAAGCCAAGTTTTTCAAGCCAAAAATAAACATGAATACTTTTATAGTCTATTGTCAAATGAAAATAAACAAAGTTGGAATAGACTTTCATTTAACATTTTTCCCTCTGGCTACATTTCTTTCATCACATCGGAAGTTATATAATAGCTTTCTTTTCAATCATACATCTCATTGACTTTCTAAATGACTTCGTTTCATTCAAGAAATCAATTATGCTGAAATAAATTGAGTTTCAATACACTTTATTGCGTTATTTCTTATTCAATTTAACGATAAGGTAGATATTTGAGATTATTATCAAGCTTTGCTAATAGTGGATCATCTAAATACATAAATTAAATTAAAGTAATATCAAAATAACAGCTTTTTACATAATCCATATGAAAGTATATTAGGTACATATACAATAAAAAAACAAATTTCATCTGTTTGTTTTGGCAATTTTTTACTGACAGATAGCTTGTTACGATACGGTGTGACTAAGGAATTGCTGATAAAATCAAGTACGGTGTAATAGAAGGAATCAGCTCATCGATTTCGCAAGACCTCCTGCCTTGATGAAACAACTAAATCGCCGATGCAGCTTTACATCATCGCGGTGGACACCGCACCAATATTTCTTTCCCATACTTCACTTTTGGTACTGACATCGACCATCAGACACCTTCTTTAGATTTATTGAATATTGTATTCTTTTAATTAATAAAATAAGTTAAATTAATTGGTTTTTTTTGCATCCTCCGGCTGGAGCCTACGTAATTAGCTTATGTTTAGGTGAACAATAACATAGCTACTTATATTTTGCAAAAAAAAAAAACATACAATTACAAAAAAAACATCTCTTTTCGCTTTTGTGGCTAAATTAAACGGTACTTTATTAAATAACGCTTGTCATTCTCGAAAAAAAAGTTAGCCTTGATGACACGCAAAGACTGCACATGTGGCACAAAAACTAAACTAAGTGAATCGATGAAAAGGCAGTTTTATATCATTAAGGACTTTCACTGATAGTTTTTCCGATAATGACAATCTATATCTAGGAGAAAAGGAAAAGCGACCTTATCGAAGAAGTAAAACTAAAAAAACCATTCAGAAAATAGAGCAAAATCTTCTTCAAACCGAGGCTCAATTGAGATTATTAGCGTGAATCACAACGTTCACGATCGGTACGAATAGATTCCTATATTTTTTATATACATTTTCAGTACTTCATTAGGGCGTATTGGAAAATACTCCACAAAAACTTATTGTGAAGCAAAAACCGTAACGTTATCCCTAACACTAGAGCATTAAGGTCGAAATTACAGTGAAATACATTGTTTTCAATGAATAATAGAATGGTGTAACTTTGACAGCTCTCTTTTTAATGGATGATGTAAGCGATCCCGTCGGACTGACTTTGTTTGACTTTTTTTTATTGTTCACGCTGAATCGACGACGCGGTTAGTTGCAATGAAATTATTTGCCAATTCTGATTGATTGGGGAGCACAGAGGTTTCTATTGAGTTCCTTTCTTTCTATTTTTAGCGCGAAGGCTGTTTTTTGGTTAAACATCTATCTAAATCTATATAAATTAAAATCACTACACCTATTTGACTAATCTAATTTTATTTCTATTGTGTTTGTAATTATAAAGTTTTTTTTTAAATAATAATCCACCGGGAGAGTGAAATTTGGAATATGCACCTATAAAGTCCATAAGCTTATTTTCTTAAATTTACGTCCCTTTTCCGCAATCCCATATGATTAAATATCCCAAAATATCTACCACAATTATTTATGTGTATTGTAAGTAGTTCACATTATTTTTTTATCATTTACATAATATCTTTGTTTTATTTAACATTACCGGTTACCCCATTCAGACAAAAGGCATTAAGACGGGCGTAACATTCATAAATTCACGTCAGCAACTTACCCGTCAACAGACAGACAAAGGTTATTATCTCCCTCCATTTTTTGCTGTAAACCCCCTTTACACGAGATCTGCGTTTTATGACCACTGAACGCGACAGGTCCAAAATCGTGGATAAATCATATTCCACCCCTTGTCGCCGCGCCGTGGCCTGCGTTTGATATCCAGTTTAATAGCTCGGAAACGACGTAAGAGAGGTTCTCGACGCCTCGATAGTGTTTGCCCACGGATTATTACTCATTCAAGTTTCGAGTGTCACTGGCAGAATGGATCATGAACAATGGCCGGCGTTTAACGCAGCGTCAGACGTGACACCGTTACATTCTATCGTAATTTTTTTTTCTATCGTAGGTACGGCTGCGTATTTAAAATTGTGAGAAAGGGACTTTTTGTACACAAATTAATAATGTAATACAAAACATTTGTATCAAAATACAATCTAATAATAATAAATACGTTAAAAATATTTAAACTTTTAAATATTTTTTTTGATATTATTAAAAAAATAAGTACTGCGTTTATGGTTTTAAGGATGGTTACACACTGCGTTGAAATGTCATTTATAACGTTAAGTATGCATTAAAATTACATTATGATTTTAATGTATCGGAAAATTATATTTCGATAAAAATAATCATGGATACGGAAAAATTACTTCAGAATGTCCGTCTGTATTCGAAGGTAATATTTTTTAATATTATCGTCACAGATTCTCGAGGACATTAAAGTTATTTACGATTGGCCTAATAGCCTTCAGTGAAACGAGTTTCTGTTTCAGTAATAAAGGGAGATTTAATGATGTGCTACGCTAACATAACGTTATAATATTCATCTAGAATTAAAAAAAAATACATAAATCGTGTAATACAACAGGTTTTATATTTTGCAACGAACAAACAACAAAATATGTTAGATAACAATCTAGCAACTTGCAACGTTGTCTATGTCTCTATGTTACGATGATTTTTTTACTACCATCGCGCTTAAAGTTCTTCAACACCTCTTGATTCATTCTTCAGTCCACGTATCTTGGCTGCTGGACTAAATATATTCAATATTTACCTTTATTTGACGATATTCAGAAATGTTTTAGCTGGCAGAATAAAGCTCCCATCATTTACCTATAACAAACCATAAATAAAAATTTAAAAAAATATATATATTATTGTAAACAGCGCCACCTATACGCCGTCAAACAAAAACTAAACATATTTCGAGCAAACCACCCTTAACTTCAGTACCGCCACCCGCCGCTAGATGGCGCGCGAAACAATAAAATGGTTTCCTGTGCAGAATAATGAGAGTTTATTGATTCTGCGTGATTCTGCCCTCGGAAAGGGGTTGGGGGAGGTGAATTTTTGTTCGAAAGACAATAAGGAATGCCTGTCTAAATTTACTGTTGGCACAAATTAAATTATGTCAATTCTGGACCTTTTTCAGGGATTGAATTCTTGAGATACTTATTTTCATTCTAGGTCAAATAGAATTCTGGGAGCTATGCCTTCTGACATTTTTTTATTTAGATAAGTCTTTTTATTTATGTTGTTTTTAGTTTTAATGATTATTATTAAGGGTAGGACATTTGTATTGTACTTTTTATCAATTAATTAATTGTATTGAAAACTCATTATAAATACGTTTAGACACTAGGCGTAGATCTAGACAGAATTAGGACAACATGAAGATTATTGATACTGTGGCGCTGTCACTTTTGATTGACAGATAGAAAAAATTGATAAAATATCAAACAACGAAAATATGTTTTTGTAAATTTAATAATTATAATAATTGTGATTCTATCTTTCCTATTGCCGTCGCTTGTATCTTCTACTCCTTCTGTTTGTTAGTTAGTGTGTACCTATATATTAAACTGGTTATTCTTCAGTTACTGTGTCATTTCTTTCTACGTGCTTCAACGCCTCAGGTACCTACTGTTAAAATACCACAAAGTTGACACATCACACACCTACGTGCTTTGTAATAAGGGTCTCGTTAAATTAGAATATTATCCTGTCTTGCGGTTAGGTAGAAGACTAGCTTGGTAAAATAGGAACTTGGGATGTCTATTAAAAAGTCCTTGAAGCACGATTATAAAATACTTATTATGTACTACCTCCCCTGCGGCTTTAACCGCGTTCCCGGGATAAGAAGTAGCCTATAACCTTCTTCGGGGATAATGTAGCTTCACTAGCTTCCTAGTGAAAAAAAATTTCGAATCCCACAGGTAGATCCAGAGATTAGCGCGTAAAAAAAAATAAACAAACTCTTCACCTTTATTATTAGAACTAGCGGATGCCCCGCGGTTTCAACCGCGTTCCCGAGGGATCTTATGTTTTACCGGGATAAAAAGTATCCTATGTGTTAATCCAGGTTATAAACTATCTGTGTTCCAAATTTCATCCATATCCGTTCAGTAGTTTTTGCGTGAAAGAGTAACGAACATCCATCCATACTCACAAACTTTCGCATTTATAGTTGATTGATTGATTTTTGATTGATTGAATAAATGCGAAAGATTGCGGCGATGTATTGTTACTCTTTCACGTAAAAACTACTGAACGGATTTGGATGAAACTTGACACGTAGATAGATCATACCCTGGAATAACATATAAGCTACTTTTTATCCCGGGAAAACATAAGATCCCTCGGGAACGCGGGTTATTTTAATTAGTTATTATAAGTTTGTAATTTCCTCATGGAGTATAAATACCAAAGTAATTCTCATGAAATTCCTAGTGTGAAACATCAGGCTATTTTTACCATAGACAAAACCACGCGAATTCTCTCTGGAACGCAGATGAACCCACGAGTTAAAAACTCTTTATATGAAAAGTTATCTAAATAATGCCAAACGGAATAATACAAAACCGGAAATACTCCTTCGGAATTACAGGAAGGGACGAAACAGGGTAGTATTAAAATTTTATGATTCAGAACCTACAGTGTTTATCTAAATGTTATACTTTTTAATAATGAGAGATCATACATAGCCTGTAGGGGCGTAAATCCTAAATATGGAAGTGTTGAATCAGCGGCTGATGGCCTCACACTGATGATGATGAAGCTACATGACGATGCTGGTGATGGGAGGCGGCTCCCGGGAGCTAGGTATAAATAAAACCGCCTCGTGCGAGTGCTGTAGCGACACTGATTTATTGTTCTGCTATAAAATATTATTCAAGTTACAAAAGTGTATGCGATGCATTGACACAATTAATTATATAAAAACAAATTGATAATGTACGGTTGCCCGTACATAGCCTGAAGATTCATAGATATGTACATGACTTCATTTAGTAAAAGTACGCTAGTACTATTATCTATTCTGTGGTAAAAACCCGGTTTTTTAATAAATGAAGTCATGTGTGATTGTTTTTTTTTCATAAATTGAGATTCAAGGCGATAATAGCTCAGTGACGTCACGTTTCGGTGAAGGAAAACATAGCACGGTGGTAGGGTACTTTGTAGTACCCGCCTGGCTGGCTACTACCCTCAAGTTGAAAATTTGTCGCCAAGCACCTACCGGTGAGTTCTGGCAATTGCACTTGAGAGCCAATTTGCCTTCTCGGCATTGTAACAGGTCAGCAACACATTGTCAATACCTCTGGTATTGCAAATGGCGATAGGCGACGGTAAACACTTACCATCACATAAAGAAAAAATATATATTTTCCCCATTTCTAAGGACTTTATATTGGTTTATTTACATAATCTTGGTTAGCATAGATAGACGCGGGCAAGCAAGTTTATAAAAATCAATTTTCAAGTTTCATTGCAAATTGAAACCATAGACAATAACCATAGGTAACCATGCTAGTGTAACGCTCTATCGTCAGTGTTTATGGTAAAGCGTGCCTTTGCAAGCGTCGTGCTGATACTATGGTTATAACCTCCTAGGATACATTAATTAACTCTGAGCGAGATCTGGAATGGGAATCAAGTAATGTGTGCGTTTAATTACTATACGTGAAATGCAGAACTAGTATACTTCTACTAGTATATCGCAACTTTATAACAGATTTAAAAAAAGGAGTTCTTTTTTAATGGTTATTCACGCATAACCTTTTTGCTTATGATCCGATTTTAATAATTCTTTTTGCGTTGTGTTCTATATAGCTTGAAGGAGGTTTTTTTTTTAAAAAAGCTATATATATATTCACTAATTTAGTCCTAAGTTAAGCAATACGGACCAATATATATTTTTGAAAAGTAACGTCATGTCGCTGTCGGGGTCTAAAATGTGACAGAAGTAACTTTCTGGCAACGCTAGATATGATAATGATTAGTATTTAACTCGAGCATAATAATGAAACCATAGTTAGAGCTTGTATTTCTTACTCATAAATCATTCAAGGCACGCGCGACCAAATCGTTGCAAGTGACATTTCGGTATTTCACGGTTGGCAACACTGCGCAATGTTTCAGCGGAAAAAATTGTGCAACTGTCAATGTCAGATGTTTGTGTCGTTTGGCGGGAAGTCGTGCACATCGTGCATTACTTCACCAGGCATTTGGTATGGCTTTTTAGGGTTCCATTCCATAGGACCTTGCAAAATTCAGACTGCGAGGTCTTTGACCCAAAGAATTTGAGTCGCATTACTAACGAACTTAATGACGTATAAACTCGCTGATAAACACGAACCACTGAGCGGGAAAAGATTTATGGTTTCGAATTGATGACATGATCATTAGTCCTTTCAGTGAGTGGAGAAGGTCGTGTCAAATCTGGTATTAATATCTGAGATTATTAGTCAATTTGATAAAGCTAAATATAAAAAAAAATATATAAATTTTATTCAGTTCTTCGGAAAGTTAAAATGGGGACCTATAAAAATCTATGGTTTTGACCACTGAGTTTTATTAAATACACTATGTTCCGTTCAAGTGCAGCCATCCGGCCGCACTTCACTTAGTTGCTTAAGGTGGAGGCTTCAGTTGGAGCGCGAAATTCAAATATTATCACATTTTTTGCTAATTGCAGCTCAGATATAGGTCGTAAGTTATCAACATGTTATTTGCGACAAGAATGGTAGTATATTTACTGATTAATAACAAAAGAAATCATCAACATATTCTTCCAGGGTATATTAGTAACATTTTCATGAAATAGTCGTATATGTCAGTAATATACCTTGGAGGAATATGTTGTTGATTTCTTTTCTTATTAATCAGTAAATATACTACCATTCTTCTCGCAAATAACATGTTGATAACTTACGACCTATAAGTGAGCTGCAATTTGCTAAAAACGTGATAAAATTTTTAATTTCGCGCTCCAACCGAAGGTTTTAAACACGAAACGCGTAAGCGCCTTGAAAATCACAGCGCTTTCGAATTTTTGGTCGCGAAAAAACTACACCTTAAAAGCGTTTTAGCGCTACGTGTTTAAACTGGCTGGTTAGACGACTAATTATTGTTTCAGCGCTGCAGCGAATATTAACAAAATAGAGAATGACCTTTGCTTAGGATAGCTTCTCTATAAGTAGTAATATACCTCAGTCGTTTTGACCTCTTGGCTTTTCATAGCCAAAATTATTCAAAATCCGTCATAATTTCGTCTAAACATTGCATCAGGCCGATGAATTGACCCCCTATTACGCACAGATGCCGTTTATGTGGTAAATATTCAAATTCAATCACCGAACGGTCCGCCATTAATCTTTGACGGGTTTCGGTTTTTCAGATCGTTTTAGAGGTTAATTTTTCACACCTGACACCAAGGGTTGAAACGCCACCCGAAAAAATAAAGTTACCGATTTTATGGCCAGTTGGGAATATCGAATCATTTTTGATCGATTAAACATTTTTTTTTGCATGCGAGTATGTAAGCACCATAAATGAAAAAAGGCCTTACTCTCGCCCTTGAGCAAGCTTTGAACAAAAAAAAACAAAACTCTTTCTAACAAACAATCATTACAATACTAGTAATACGTAATAACAAGCCCACGTATAATGGAGTACAAATCCCTGGGAGCAACTACCCTCGTTGCGAGCCCCTCGGCGCCGCACTGTCTAGCGCTCTATCGATTCTATCCCGTGCGTGCGATAAATCTTTTATTTGGGTTCCTTACTACTAACCACAGAGCCTAAATCACATATAAATATCAATTATCAATATCTGTAGAAGAAGATGATATTGGTGTCGATTCTGTTGTTAACGAACTTCACTAATATTAGACAAGTCACCTCTCTTTCAAGTTAACCTTATTGAAAAAACACAGAACAATCGCGCTTAAATTCACGTTGAAATATGTGATCGGATTAAACTGACAGGACTAAAATATCTTGCATCCCTCTCTTATATTTACTATTAGAAAGAGATATAGTGAGATTAAATTTATTTAGTTTGTAAACAACAGAATCGGCACCATTATGTTAGTTTGCCTAGCCCGATTGGCTCGTGAATAGGATGCTGTAGGATGCGAGCGAAAAATTAAAAGGAACTGCGATTCAAAAACAGGCATAAGTCGATGATCATACAGCCTTTTCATCCATAGGTACTAATATTATAAATGCGAAAATAAAGTCCATGATGGCGGCCCTGCCAGTAAGTACCACGAAAAACCACTGAACGGATCGTGATGAAATTTGGCACGCATATATCCTATGTCCTTCTCTAATAGACTATCATTGGGATCGGTTCAGTGGTTTAGTCGTGAAAATATTACAAACAAACTAACAAACAGTTGCCATACTGAAAACTAAAAGAAAGAACAACACAGGCTTGACCGTTTTCCATTTCCATATAAGTTGTTTTCCTTATTCCTTTGCCAATATTACGACACAGATACGTTATGAGCGCTTAATAAATTGAGGGAATCTGTGGTTAATAGTTTTAGGTGTATCTGCAAATTCAGAATTTCGAGATGTCAGTTTCGTTATTAATAAGTAAATAAAATAATATCACGCTAATCTCTGGTGTTACTGGTCCAATTCGAATAATTCTTTAATTCATTGGAAGCTACTTTATCCCTGAAGGTTATAGACTACTTTCTATCCCGGGAACGCGAGTGAAACCGCGGGGAACAGCTAGTTATCTATATAAGTATGTATTTACAAAAACAAAAGTAGTATATGTAGTATATCAGTTGTCTGGTTGTCCATAGTACAAGCTCTGCTTAGTTTGGGATCAGATAACCGTGTGTGAACAATGTCACAGGATATTTATTTTATTTATTATTAAAAGGGCTTTGCTTATGGCGTGCTATACTCTACTCCATTTTATCAACAATACATCCAAAAGCGGGAGTTCCATGTGGAAACGTTTTAGATCCGGTCCAACGTGAACACACCACATACTGACCCGGTTAATACAACGTAATGGATGCATTTCGTACATTAAAGCTATCGTTAGGTATCTGTCCCACCACACACGAGGAAGCGACTAGCTATCGACGTTTTACTCGCTCAAGAAACGTACCTGGTTGACCGAGCTTTGCTCGTTTTTTTTTAAAACTACGTTTTCTGAAAGTGAAACCTAGCTAAATCGATTTATCTCCCCCGAAACCTGCATATTAAATTTCATGAAAATCGTTGGAGCCGTCTCCGAGATCCAAGAATAGCTCGTTTAAAGGTATTATATAGATACTGGCGAGAACTCTCTCTCCAATATTTTATCGCTGCAACAATGGTGCCGATTCTGTTATTTACGTTTTTCGTACGATCTAAACTAATTTTAGTCCCGTCACATTTCTTCCTTATAAACAATATTTAAAAAGGATAGGAGACAGCTGTCAAATTATTTTTTACCATTGGCATTTACGGAGAAACAGTCGTGATTAAATAAGATGGTGCCTAAATTATATACTTATATTATAATTTGAAAGGGCAACATTTTAATATTTTTTTATCTTTTTCATATTATTTTTGTTAGTTTTTTTTTTACTATGTTTGTGATACGTATGTTGTGTTTGACCTCTCACAGTGGTCACAAACAAACAAACTTACCATCTGAAAAATCTTTTGTTTAACTTTACGTATAGGCCTGTGTTTGACCACAATCTCACCGTGGTCAGTGATGATGTGGCCGATGATGGTAAGCGCACAAAGCCTAGAAAGGAACTGGCTCTCAAGTGCATCTTTGCAGATTTTCAACTTGAGGACTTATTATTAGCATAGACTAGCTGTCCCCCGCGGTTTCACTCGCGTTTCCGGGATAAAAAGTAGCCTATATGTTATTCCAGTGTATGATTTATCTAAGTGCCAAGTTTCATCCAAATCCGTTCAGTAGTTTTTGCGTGAAAGAGCAACAAACATACATACGAACTTTCACGTTTATAATTATTGTAGGATTATATTTGTTTAGTTTGTAAATAACAGAATCGAGACCGCTAGCTGAAGAATAGACTCTCAGCGACACTCTCAAGTAGAACACTAGTTATTAGCTCTATTTGCTTATCGCTAATAGTCGGCGGTGGGGCAGATACATTAAACTGATCTAGTGAGCGAGAGATAACGCGCCGGTGGACATTAATAACACTATCGATGTTTACACGCGTTTCTGTTTGTTTGTTTTGACTAGTTTAAGGCCGCGGGTTGGTTTGGAATTGGAAATGATTTAAAGTAGTATATCGCAGTTGAGGAGCTAGCGACAAAAGCGGATTTGTCCATTACTTTGACAGGCCAGTTGGCGCAGTTGGTTAAGACGCCACCTATTACGCCGCTGGTCGTGGGTTCCATTCCCATTCAGGACAAACTTTTGTGTGCATGAACATGTCTGATTGTCCTGTGTCTGGGTGTAATTATCTATATAACTATGTATTGTATATCAGTTATCTGGTTGTCCATAGTACAAGCTCTGCTTAGTTTGTGATCAGAAAGCTGTGTGTGAACAATGTCCTAGGATATTTTTATTTGTTTCAGCCAGTTGGAGCGTTGCCGAGGGATCTAATGCTTTTCCGGGATAAAAATATCCTATGTTATTCCAGGGTATGGTATAAACGAATCCTCATATTTCAGAATATTAATAACATTTTCATGAAATAGTCGTATATGTCAGTCATATACCTTGGAGGAATATGTTGATGATTTCTTTTGTTATTAATCAGTAAATATACTACAAGTCTTGTCGCAAATAACATGTTGTTAATTTACGACCTATAACTGAGCTGCAATTAGCAAAAAAGTGATAAAATTTGAATTTCGCGCTCCAACCAACGCCTCCATCTTAAATATTTCGAATAAAGAATACCGATTTTCAACTCAAACGTAAATGAATCGCATGCAGAACTTCTTTTCGGTAACAAATGAAATCAGTATTTCACGTCACTTTACATATTGTTGTCGTTCAGATATTAGTCGGAGAGCCTGCTGCACGCGAGGCGGCGATATCTCTAACGTTTTCATGTAAGCTAAAGAAACTATTGATTTTTCACCAAATAAGTTAATTGGAGGTTACTTTGTTGAGCTGAAAACAGCACAGTTATTTTCTACCGCGGTTTTATTGTGCATGGAACAGGAATACTCCTATTCTAACGGCACTATTTATATTTAGAGAGATATAAAAATGAGCCAATGTTGCCGATTAACTAATATTAGACAAGTCACCTCTCTTTCATTTTAACCTTATTGAAAAAAGATAGAACATTTTTAATGCTGTCAGTTTAATCCATACCGTCGTAATGTACGGGTAAATAGTCGTGACCAATAAAGATCGCGCTTAAATTCACGTTGAAATGTGTGATCGGATTAAACTGACAGGACTAAAATATCTTGCATCCCTTTCTTATATTTACTATTAGAAAGAGATATAGTGAGATTAAATTTATTTTAGTTCGTAAACAACAGAATCGGCACCAATTACATACTTCTCATAGGCGCTTGAAATTGATGAAATAAAAAAATAAATTCTAAATTTAATGAAATCTCCGACACACTAGAAAAGGGATCTTCAAACGGCTGAGTGGATTCGAACATAGCTAAGACACCTTTCAAACGAAAAAAAATTGATCGAAGTCGGTTCAGGAGCTTATTTTTTTTAGTAATACTAAAAGGAAGCAAACAAACATAATACATACTAGAATAAAGCTAAGTGTTTTACATAACCTTTAATTAGACGCTTCCAACACTCGAAGTATCACTTTGAATAAAAAAAAGATTACTGTCTACATAAGTAAATTTTATTCCTGAGGAAGCAAAGCAGTCTGCTAATCATAAAAAAGGGTGCCGCGTCTTCAAATTACGTTTATATATATTTAACGCGTACAAAAAGCCTCAAGACGCTTGTTGAGAGCTTAATTCATAATTAAGTACAACGCCATCTGTTGACGGAACTTAGAAGTTAGTTAATTTGAAAATGACAGTCGTGTTAGCATAATCTGTGCAAAAAAAAGGATTTGGCGGTATTTTGCTTAAAGTTTATATTTTTGTTTACGCCTGAGTACGACCTTAATCTCAGCATTGTATGATGACAAGTCCGAAAGTAGTAAGCACACAAAGCATAGAAAGGACTATCTCTCAAGTAAGATAAATAAAAAACTAAAGTATATCGATACTTATCATTGCATACTAAATAATCGACTAAACCCTAATCAATAACCGATAAAACACGCACGAAAAAAACTCGTAATAAATATGGATTCTTATTTCGAATACATAATAAGGTATTAAATAAAACCTGCCATGTACTAGGATCGCATATATCGTCAGTTTTGTATCATCATAAAGCAGGATTTGGAGGCCGTATAGGTGTACCTTTGCCTACCCGTGCGCGGAATTGAAAAGTGAACGACGAAATAAAGAGATGACATTTTCGGATGGTGGCGTCGCTGTTCCAATTTTCATTGCAACTTTTTTTTTTGTAGTACATCGAACAAGGGTGTTTTCGACGTAATGCCGAATATTATCTATCTATACTAATAATTAAGCTGAAGAGTATGTTTGTTTGTTCGTTTGAACGCACTAATCTCTGGATCTACCAGTCGAATTTGAAATTTCACTAATAGGAAGCTACAATATCCCCGAAGGATGCGATATAAAGATTTGAAATTATTTATTGAGAAATTTTGCCGCCCTCTAAAACTGGCGCTGCCGCCGCCCCTACGCTATAACGATAGCCTGCGTAGAGAAGGCGTAAAGTCAACGTGTCCATCTGTATAGAAGTAACGTAACGTAACAAGGTCGGTAACGTCAGAATATATGCATGAAGGAGCGGGCTCGCCGGAAACTTATCTGATTGACCCATTTCCAAGTTATACGGAGACACTTGTGTTCATAGTCGATAGTTTATGGTTATGGAGAGCGGGAATTCACATAGCCAGTATGTGAATACCAGACTAGCTGTCACCCGTGTGATTTTTTTTGAAATCATACAAACATGGCATCTAAATTACTGACTTACCCCGAGGATATCCCAAAAAAACTCCGTTCGGTTACTCCTAATATAAGCTATCTGCCAATGAAATTCCCGACAAAATCGGTCGAGCCGTTTCGGAGATTAGACAAAACACAGAGAGAAAGTCAAAAAACTAGACTAAACTTCGTGAGCGCGATGTAGAATCTTGTGGCGCCATCTGTCCATCGGTGTCACTACACATGTGGCAAACGGATATTGAAATTGTATATAGTTCAGTTGTTTTCAAATATAAAAAAAGCCATAAATATAAAGAAAAAAAACCTTTTTAATTTTTTGCCACACAACGCATATTGCTTGGAAGATAAAATCGAAATCAAATACAAATAATAACAATGATAAAAGAAGACAATGCTGTATGGCTCTGAACCATTGCCTGATTTTTTCTTTATAGCCAGTGAATCCAATGACCACAGAATCCTAGCTTGCATTATATATTCTGTGCAATTAATTAGGGTGTAAAGTTAGTTAAATTGTTTTATGGCTTTTAAGAACGCCATGTGAAGGAAGCCAAGGCGTATCTCCTCTCGTTTCTACAGCGTGAATTTCCCAGGAGAGTGCTCAATGTATTTTCTTTAATGGTTGTACATTGTAATTAATAATAATTAGATATTTTGGTTGTTTACTTTAATATTATAAATGTGAAAGTGTGTTTGTTGGTTTCTCCTTCTTTCGATCAGCAATGTAGGAACGGATCGGGAACGCGGGTGAAACCGCGGGGCGGAATCTAGTATTTTATAAAGGTGGGCTATGATTTTGATTTTAATCTATGGTCGCTCTCGGAGGCGTCTATCATTAGCTAAGTGACCATAGACCCCTAATGCTCAGTTGGTCGGTTGAGATCTGTGGTCGAGCGATCGTGGTAGTGACAGGTCAGTGCTCTGTGACATAATTTAATAAATTACTGTTCAGTCAGTTTGATCGAATTTAAGGGGAGGTTGTACAATGATTTGTTACGGTTCTGTATATATGCGTGTTATGATAAATTAATCTGTTTGTATGTATATTAGATCGATTTTGAGTTTACCGCCGTACTCAGGCTGAGATTTATAGAGCGTACTTAGACTTTGCTCAGAATTTACCATACAAAGTCGGTATTTAAAATGCAATCTTCGAATCTCTCTGAGTGTGTGCTAAGAAAAGCCTAAGTGCACCTAATCGACGACTTACCAAAAACTTGGCTACAAATTAAAACACACAAATATTTACTTTATTACGTAGGTTTATACCCTAAGTAAAGTCTAAGCACGCTCTATAGATCTCAGCCTCAGAGACGTCAAATATAATTTAATATTTTATCACAACTACTCATCGACTCCCACGGGATGCTCTAAAAACTAAAACTGTCAAATTAGTATGTATACCATTATCACATAGGTACGCGAAAAATATCAGTAAAAAAATGTCTATTACAAACATTTCTAATAAATTAGTTCAGTATGTAAACAACACATACATACAACAGAATCAGGGCCTGAAGGCCTACTCCGAAAGAGGATATACTTTTTTTTTTTTTTTTTTTTTTTATACTACTAAGGTAGCAAGCAAGCATACGGCCCACCTGATGGTAAGTGGTTACCGTTGCCTATCGCCATTGGCAATACCAGAGATATTGCCAATGTGTTGCTGACCTGTTACGATGCCGAGAAGGCAAATTGGCTCTCAAGTGCAATTGCCGGAACACACCGGTAGGTGCTTGGCGACAAATTTTCAACTTGAGGGTGGTAGCCAGCCAGGCGGGTACTACAAAGTACCCTACCACCGTGCTATGGTTTCCTCACCATGTTTTCCTTCACCGAAAGCTTAAGCTCATTGTAGGATTCGAACCCACGACCTTCGTCGCGGCATCCAACGTCACTACCACTGAGCTATCATCGCCTTAAAAATATACGATAATACGATAGTTCGATTATCATGTCAAATTATAACCAATAGAATCCCACAAAATTTACGACTCGTCAGTTTGCTGCAATATATTATCCTAGAGCCTACTACGAAAATCGAACTATCTTGTATCGATTTTCGTAGTAGGCTCTCTTATATTAGTACTAGCTGTCCCCCGCGGTTCCACCCGCGTTTCCAAATAAAAAGTAGCCTATGCAACCTGATCTAGATAAGGCAACATAATAATTGTCCATGGGAAAAACAGTTTTCTCTTAAATATATTCCAACATGCTTAAAAGTTTGTCCTTGTGCTTTATTTATATTGACTTCAGACGATAGGTAGGTAATTTCACAGGAAATTGTACCTATTCGTTTAAATCTATATGGTAAATCTGTGGGTATCATCGGAATGCGAGGTATCAGTACTGTTTGCCCAACAGCTGGCTCAGTCAAAACCAATCGCTACTATGACAGAAATCTAGAAATTTTACTTGAAGTCTGGTTTTACCATTACATAAATTAGGTAGTCTAATATCTATTTAACATGCATTGTCCTGAATGACTGTCTGACGGATCAACGCATAGCCTAAACCGCTGATCGTAGAGACCTGAAATTTAGAGGGTGTGTTCTTCGTATGAAGTAGGCATCCTATAAGAAAGGATCTTCCGAAATCCTTAGGGGTTGAAAAACTGGGACAAAGTTTGTATGGAACAACGTGATTCCTTGGTCCAATCTACTTCAAATTTTGCATAAACATTCTTTAAGATAATTGATGGAAGACGTGTTTCTCTCGAAAACTCATCGCCTATCGGGGTTAAAAAAGGGTAGAAAGTTATTATGGGGGTGATTTGCATCGAAGTTGATATCAATACTGCTTTTGAACTCACATAAAAGCTTGGTGCAATGTAATGCATATGACGAACAATTGGGATGAATTTGCTGTTATGTCTCATGACCGTCTTGGCAACAATCATGGGACAAATTAAAGTATAAATTAGATGTTACAACACTCTACATTTCTACGTTAGTTGCAGCCGGTCAAATATACCCATTTGTATTTGAAGTATATCGAAATGGAAACCAGTATGCCAAATTTGGTACAGAAGACCAACCCATCAAAAGGTTACGTTTTTCCCAAGATCTTTCTTATGGTCACTTTGATGCCTACGCTGATGCCGATGGTGATAATAACACTGATCAGCGTCCAATAGCCAATCTAAATATATAAAACTTTTAACAAAAATTAGAACCGATATCATGGTACCGCAGATTTATTTCGCTTAATTCAAAACTATCATATTAGAGTTCCTAAATAGTTATTTTCTGCTTTTTAGTGCCTTTGAAGGCGGTTTTATTTTTTGTTAAAAGTTTTTTATTTTTCAATTTTGAATTTCTTATGTGTAATCAATGACTCTCAAGGTCACTGACCTAGGATAAGCATATTAGCGTTGTAGTTTCCATCATCGTTCCTATAACATTTACAGAATTATCCCCTAACTCCTAACCATTAAGGAGTTGTACCTTCCATCATCAGCTCAGCAACATAAGATGATGACTACCAGACGCAAATATCTGAATAGCTTTAGAAAGTATGATGAAAAACATTGTAAGTGCCTATAAAATTTAAAGAGTTCCCTCGATTTGTCCAGGATCCTATCATCAGATCCTGACTTGGTGACCATGGGACTACTTGTGAAGTATACCCTTTCAAACAAAAAATATTTTTCCAAATCGGTCCAGGCGTTCGAGTATTCGGGGAACATACAAAAAAAATGTTTCCGACGAATTCATAACCTCCGCTTGAAGTTGGTTAATTGACTGACTGACTGATCGCGGGTGATATAGCGGGTGGAAAGCTATTTAGCATTCTATATTAAAGCTGAAAAGTTTATGAAAAACATTGTAAGTGCCTATAAAATTTGAAGAGTTCCCTCGATATGTCTAGGATCCTATCATCAGATCCTGACTTGGTGATCATGGGACTACTTGTGAAGTATATCCTTTCAAACAAAAAATAATTTTCCTAATCGGTCCAGGCGTTCGAGTATTCGGGGAACATACAAAAAAAAAGATTTCAACGAATTGATAACCTCCGCTTGAAATTGGTTAATTGACTGACTGATCGCGGGTGGAAAGCTATTTAGCATTAAATAATAAAGCTGAAAAGTTTGTTTGTTTGTTTGAACGCGCGAATCTCCGGAGTTACTGGTCCGATTCGAAAACTACGCTGTCGGCTGGTAGTTTAGCCATTATTTTGTCGTTGATGGCGTCCACGCTTATATTTCTGGCAGCTAATTAAATTAAATTGCCCTCTCACACATCCATTAATGTTTTTTTTGGTCGATATTACAGACTTTCATTTAAGCAACATTTAATAATATCTGCTCTAGTTTCCCTAACAGGCAACGTTATCTGAAATCACCAGAAAACATCAAAGTTATTCCACCCATGGCTATTTGTGCATTTTATAATTCTGAGAATTCTATCTAAAGCCTCTAGATGAGCTCTATGAGTCATGTGCACTCATCCCATATTATTAGGTTTGCATCTTGTAAAACCTTGCCCAATGGTCCATTTTTACGTATAGAGCGTACGCTGTCTTTTTCAAGAAATACCGTAAGGGTCTGTTTAGAAGTGAAATGAGCCGTCCTTCTACCTGTCAATAGTGTAGCAGCAATAATTATCTGATGATGTAACAGCAATGGCTAATTTCGTTGACTTCAAAACTATCAGATTAGAGTTCTTACATAGTTATTTTATAATTATTAGTGCCTTTGTGGTTTTTTTTTGTTAAAAGTATTTAATTTTTAATTTTTTAGTTTCTTATGTGTAATCAATGACTCTCAAGGTCACTGACCTAGGATAAGCATATTAGCGTTGTACTTTCCATCATCGTTCCTATAATATTTAAAGATTTATCCCCTTACTCCTACCCGTTAAGGAGTTGTACCTTCCATCATCAGCTCAGCAACATGTGACGACTACCAGACGCAAATATCTGAATAGTTTTAGAAAATATATGAAAAACATTGTTAGTGCCTATAAAATTTGAAGAGTTCCCTCGATTTCTTCAAGATCCCATCATCAGACCCTGACTTGGTGACCATGTGAACACCTGTATGTATAGTTTCCAAATCGGGTCAGGCATTATTCGAGTAATCGAGGAACATACATAAAAAAAGATTCCGACGAATTTTATTGATAACCTCGTCTTGATGACAGTTAAAAATAACAAAAACTGTTACCTAGGCGACCGCTGTCATCCATTGACAACCGCGTCGCATCGCTCACCCATGCTATACATGCTCCCGCTTAACGTTCTTTTTATCATTGCTCAGCTCCTGAGGGTCGTAGCGTGATGTTCTATAGCCTATAACCTTCCTTAATAAATGGGCTTTCAATTGCAAAAACGTTTTTCCATATCCCACTGGCAGATCCAGAGATTAGCGCGTTCAAACAAACAAACAAACAAACAAACAAACAATCTCTTCAGCTTTATTATTAGTATAGATTAAGGTGAAACCTTCGGTTGGAGCGCGGATTTCAAATTTTATCATGTTTATTTGCATATACGACTATTTCATGAAAATGTTACTAATATACCTTGGAGGAATATGATGATTTCTTTTGTTATTAATCAGTAAATATACTACCATTCTTGTCGCAAATAACATGTTCATAACTTACGACCTATAACTGAGCTGCAATTTGCAAAAAACGTGATAAAATTTGAATTTCGGAATTCCCTTCTTATAATGCGTTACGACATGAAACGCAAAACAATGCGGAAATATTGGTTTCATATCAAAATAGTTTGGCTGCGTTTCATGGCCTTTCTTCCTTCCTTCATAAAATCAATATGCTTTTCTGACTATTGATGTAACTAACGCATCACCTTGGTAATACGGATGATGAGTGGGTAAAAAATAATTAATTCTGTTCAGTCCGTCAGTTAGGTTATCAAAAAATATTTGATACGTATTTTTTTATTTTAACAAGTCAATAAATAATTATAAAGATAAAGCGCATCAAAGTTCAGTGGGGGCTTGTGACGTCATCTCTCTGTAAAAAGTATACTAAGACGTGACGTCACGCGAAATTTTAATGCACTGTAATTTTTAATCTGTTAATATTTTGTTTTCAGAACTAAAGAAAAAAAATTCTTGGTGATGTATTGAAACTATTTAATTTCAGTAATCGGTTTCGTATTTTCAACCTTCTGACAATTACAAACAAACACAAAAATCAAATCTTTTCTCTTTATAATATTAGTGTAGAAGTGTACCCTACTTGTAAAATTTGACGCACTGGGACACGAATAAAACCGCAGGACAATGCTAGTAAGCAAGTATATATATGACTAAAAGTACCAGGCTCCCATGAACAAGTAGAATGTTACCGGACACCACGCGGTTAGGTAACGCAATACTCCTCGCAAGGTCTGCGCGCCTGGTACTTGTTAGGCCATTGTTTAGTTTAAACTAGTTTTTGCCTGCAGTATTACTTGAGTGTTGCAAGATCTCTAATTAAATATGAGAAGGATTTTAGGCGGAACTTGTGGAAACGTTGCGTTTTCGTTTTATTTTCATACTAGCTTCAGCCCCGCGGTTTCACCCGTGTTCCCGAGGATAAAAAGTAGCCCATGTGTTAATACAGGGTTTCAGCTACCTCCATACCAAAATTAATCAAAATTAGTCCATCCGTTTGAACGTGAAGAAGTTACAAACATACTCACAAATAGGCTAGATGACAGTGTCAAAAATAAATGACCAAACACTAACCAATGCATAAAACATCTGAAAACACGTGGAAACATCAAATATGTTGTACATTTAATGCTTTCTATGATTTCTAATTACCAGTAGAACCGCTAAGAGTAGATCATTTGATGCTGTGAAACTATGACGTCATAGCTTAGTATTTCATACAATATTCCATGTAACCGATCGTTTTGACATTTATTAAAAAGTTGCTGATTTGATATGCCAGGATTTAAGAAAATCCGCTCAGCCTAAAAGATATGATAAGAATTTTCTAGTGAGTTTCGGGGCTTTCTTTTAATTTTTGAAATTAAAGTACTACGTACTAGATAACCTAAAAAGTTTCTATAATCAAAATCAAGAATCGATTACTCCAAGTCATAGTCTATAGAATCTATTCTGCCAACTGCCTTGCAAGTGGCAGTGTTATAACGCGTCATAGTAATAACTTATTTATATCATAATGGCGGCCGTAGCTTGTAAGTGTTCGTAGCAGATGCGTAGACACGCTCGTAGAGGCCAACGTAGCACTAGCTACGACGTAGCTATACGCGTGTTATAAATGCGAAAGTTTGTAAGTATGTATGTTTGTTGCACTTTCACGTAAAAACTACTGAACGGATATGGATGAAACTTTTCACATAGATAGATCATACCCTGGAATAACATATAGGCTACTTTTTATCCCGGGAAAATAAGGTACCTCGGGAGCGCGGGCGAAACTGCGGGGAACAGCTAAATAAAACCTATATACGATTTAAAAATTGTTGATAGTAGTTTGTCTGGCCTAATCTCGAACGGATTTTGACAAGGATTTCATTGGCAGATAGAGGATCTTTCAGAGTGTAATCTAAATTACATTTATATTGTGATAGCAGGTGAAACAACGGGGAACAGTAATAAAGCTGAAGAGTTTGTTTGAACGCGCTAATCTCTGGATCTACCAGTCGGATTCAAAAAATCTTTCACTAACAGGAAGCTACATTATCCCCGAAGGTTATAGGCTACTTTTTATCCCGGGAAAGGAGTTGTCAAAAAAAAACTTTTTAAACAAAGTGTATTTTCGCGATTTGAGTCCATGTCCGTAAGGGGTCTTCTCCACTCGCGATAGATCGGTTTAAAAATTTGATTATCATTAGTCTAAGTTATAACACGAAATAATTTGACGGCCTAGTTGGCGCAGTTGGTTAAGACACCGCCTACTGCGCCGCAGGTCATGGGTTCGATTCCCATCCAGGACAAACATTTGTGTGCATGAACATGTCTGTTTGTCCTGAATCTGGGTGTAGTTATCTATATAAGTATGTATTTACAAAAAAAAGTAGTATATCAGTTATCTGGTTGTCCATAGTACAAGCTCTGCTTAGTTTGGGATCAGATAACCGTGTGTGAACAATGTCCCAGGATATTTATTTAATAACTTTAAAATGACTAACAGCCATTCTCCTAAACCGCACTGACCGCATGCGTGCGACAATAACAAAGGCAATAGAATTACGAGTGACGTCACGTGCGGGCGACAACGACTGATGCCCGACGTCGGACATGCCTGATGACGTCACTGCGCTGGTAACAATTACATACTGTTTGATGACGTGTGTAAAATGTATTGTCAAAGTGAAATTCAAAACATAAACACATGGCGTTAGGAATTAAATGATTGAAATTAAGGGGGAGGCGTCGGTTGGAGCGCGAAATTCAAATTTTATCACGTTTTTTTGTAAATTGCAGCTCAGTTATAGGTCGTAAGTTATCAACATGTTATTTGCGAGAAGAATGGTAGTATATTTACTGATTAATAACAAAAGAAATCATCAACATATTCCTCCAAGGTATATTATTGATGACTGCAATTTACAAAAAACGTCATAAAATTTTAATTTCGCGCTCCGACCGAAGCCTCCCCCTTAAGGGGGATGTTAGATAAAGCCCGCGAAATTCATTTTTTTTTAGGTTTTTTTCAAATTGCAGCTCAGTAATTTATAATTTTTTTGTCAAAATGTAATTCGCGACACTGAGATATGGCTATAGATCTATCTATGTATTCATTTTGCATTCAAAATATTATAAAACTGTACATTGGTTCCTGCGCGTTATTTATCGAAAAGGAACCAATGTATGGATTTAAATAGTTTAAAAAAGTATACATACAGTAATCAATTGGCATATTTATGAAGCAAAAATTAGAATTTCGCGGTCTTTTCGGCCGATTCATCTTAAATTATTAGGGTTCCGAAAAAAAAAAAAATTCCAATTTTTCGCCAATTTTCATAAATAACTGCAAAACTATTTATATTAAAATTCTAAAAAAAATATATTTGACATCCTGATAAAAAGCCCTTTCATTTGATATGTTACACAATATTGTCTGCAAAACTTTTTTTTTTAATTTTCTAATTTACCCCCTGTTTGAAATTCATTTATTTACGTAACACGTCCATGTTTGGGTCACCGACTTACATATGTGTACCAACTTTCAACAATATCCAGTCCAATATTTTCGGACAGACAGACAGACAGACAGACGGACAGACAAACGAGTGATCCTATAAGGGTTCCGTTTTTTTTTCTTTAGAGTTTCGGAACCCTAAAAAGTAAAGCAGTAAAATACAGTACAATGTATTTCTTAGAGCTAACATGATATACGTCATATGTAAGGCTTCACTGGCTTACAGTTGGAAGGTTTCAACCGGTTTTAAATAGGAAGTATTGTGTTATTAGGTCAAATGTAAGAGGGCAATGTAGTTAACTTTAGGGCTTCTATAAAAGGCGTGGTTAGATACCCTACCTGGCATACAGGTCGTAGGTTCGATACGCAATCCTGATTAGGATTAAGATTTGTAAGTATCTACGAGTATATTGTATCTGTACGTTTTATACAAGCTGTTACGGAAAGGTTATATACATATCAAGTGCACGGCTTCTTTGGATCATAATAAACTATATTGCAAAGGTTTTTAAATCCTATATCTACATGTTAGGAAGATATGAGGAATTTTAACGTTAACACTCAAATTTAATCAAGATAAAATTCTATAAAATACAAAATGGCGGTGGAATACAAAAATGTTCGTTAATATATTACAAGAGACGAAGCGCACTCGATCGCTCGAGCCAAAGTGCCCGACCCGTGGCTCGTCCCCACTCAAAAAAACCACCCGTCAATGTTGCCATTCATAGGTTCATAGACGGACGTAACCATAGAGTACACCAAACTAATACTCGGATAACTCCGAGTTGCTAACAGGAATGAAACCAAAAACCCAAACATTTCAACTTGAAATTTACACATCACTAGCAACCAAGTCAGCTGATCGGTGTAAGTAGGTCACTCACGATACATTCACCTGTGAAAACAAACCTCTTATGCTCTTACTCCTGGTATTTTTGGATAATGGGTTCCGGATATTTTATTTTGTTTCTCAATTTTTCTCATTATATTTTGCGTGGAAACTTTGCACAGAGAATCTATACCAGGGGCGTAGCTACCGCCGTATCTGCCGTATCAATTATACGGGGCCCCGGGTTACAGAGGGCCCCGACGTGCGTCATAGAGGCAAAAACATTAGAAAAACCAAAGTCATCATCAGCTATAAATGATTTAATACATCAGTTTGCCGAAAAAAAGGCAAGGAGAGTGTATATTTAATTTGAATTGTTTGTAAAAAAAAAATACTTAAATTTTATGCAAACATTTTTTTTTTCTTAATAATCTTAATTCATAAGGGCCCCTAAACATTTTTTTATACGGGGCCCCGCAGGGCCACGCTACGCCACTGATATATACCTGATGTATCATCACCCCTTTTGGATGAATATGACCTTTCCGTAACACGTTGTATATATATATATTTATTTTCTATATTTACAAATTACCTACTGTACCTACTTTAATTTTAATTTAAATTAAATTAATTCAAATTTTTTTTTGCGTCTAGACTCGCTAACTATCTACCTAGACAGGTTTATTATGTAATTAGCTTCCGCCCGCGGTTTCACCCGCGTTCCCGAGGTATCTCATGTTTTCTCGGGATAAAAAGTAGCCTAGCAGTATATTCTAGGATATGATCTATCTATGTGCCAAGTTTCATCCAAATCCGTTCAGTAGTTTTTACGTGAAAGAGCAACAAAGATACATATATACTCAAAAACTTAGGACAGTGCACTCTAAAATTACGAACCCTTTCTACATTTTATTTTTAAATTTCACTATGAACCTTTAAGAAAGTCCTCTTCAAAATCCTCTCGCAAGTCAAGGTGATAAGCCACGTACATAAAATCCAGCCATATTCATCAATATACAATTTTCAAGAGGTCCTTGTGAAGTAAAAGAGTCCTCAGACGCGTAGCTCTAGTCGAAGGGCTCAGATCAGCTGACTAGTCGAGATGACTTTGCAGATATTAAAGACTAGCGACAAGCCACGGCTTCACTCGCATAATCTGTAGTAGTAGTCTTTTAAGGGTAAGAAATAATCAACACATTCCTCCAAGGTATATTAGTAACATTTTCATGAAATAGTCGTATATGTCAGTAATATACATTGGAGGAATATGTTGGTGATTAATTTTGTTATTAATCAGTAAATATACTACCATTCTTCTCGCAAATAACATGTTGATAACTTACGACCTATAACTGAGCTGCAATTAGCAAAAAAACGTAATAAAATTTGAATTTAACGCCCGAACCGAAGCCTCCTTAAAGGACTTATTTTTGACCAGTGTCAATTTACTTACGTGAAATAAAAAAATATAAAGCTTTTCATTTTAATTATTTTTATTAATATTGGATTTTTTTAGGCTATGTGTCGGATGGTGCGCATAAAATATAATATTTTTCTTTCTTTCTTTTTCTTAGTATTTTTTTTTTAGAAAATACCTTACATTTCCGTGAAAGAAGCATCGAAATGAGATAATACCCAGGGGCTCCACCATGTGACTTAGGTGGTAATCGTATGGACATTATTATTGAAAATTCAACCCCTACTGGGGAAACCGCGGGCGAAAAGCTATTTTAAATAAAAATAATTTTATTAACATTACATGAAAATAGAATTGAAGATGGCAGCTGTTTAATTTACCAAAATGGCGTCGCTCCACGATTTATTTAATAAATTAGAATGTAATTTAATGTAAACGGATATTTCCTTAAAATAAAATTGTAAAATTTGCCTTGTCGTGTTTATCCTTTCCTTATCCAAGTAAATCTACCATACATCCGGATATTTCCGGACATCCGGATTTTATATTTAAATTGTCCGGACCTTGTTTAAAAATCCTTATCGAAGTAAGTCCATCCGTATATTACAGGATTTTTTTTAATATAATTTTTTCCGGATTTTTTTGGTATGCTGGTAACCCTACTCGTCAGTCAGTAACCCAAGTTACTACATTTAATTGATCAAGTGAACACGGGGCCTTGCATCTAGTCTAGTAAATTACGAGTAATATGTGTCTTCAAAGGTACATGAGCTTTTAATGTAGACTTCTCATTAACTTCGCGAAAGCTCGCGAGCTTCATAATGTTTATGGGTCTGTGAGTCGTCAATTATTCGAACTTTTAATTAATTTCTACTTAACTGACTTTTAAAGTTTTTTTTTAAATTAGTGAGTAGACGTGTAGAAGCTTTTTTTGGTCCTATTTGTCTAATTATTCTATAAAAAAACAAAAATGTAAAAAAAAAAGAAACGGCTGAACAGATTTTCTTGAAGAAAAAATTCGATTAAGAAAAAAAAATTTTTCGTCGGGGGTTAAAAACTGTTATAATTTCAAATTGCCAGTCGCCACCTTTCTAACCATTGAAAAATCGACTTTAAAAATTACTGAAATAAATTATTGTTGTCTATGATTCAGAATAAAAAGATATTTTCTAAGCTCGTTTCTAAATAAAGACATACTGACTAGAAAAGCTTAAGATCATTTTATATGAAAAAAAAAAAAAATATCTGACATAAGTAAAATTAGATAAATTTAACAGCTACCACAGATTAATAAATACTACTACAGATAGGAATCGAAGGAAAAAATCCAAGGAACGCTTATTCTTGACACACGTCAAATTACTTACTAGATTCCGCCCCGCGGTTTCTCCCGCGTTCCCGAGGTATCTTATGTTTCCCCGGAATAAAAAGTATCCTATGTGTTAATCTAGGTTATAAACTATCTGTGTTCCAAATTTCATCCAAATCCGTTCAGTAGTTTTTGCGTGAAAGAGTAACAAACATCCATACTCAAAAATTTTCGCATTTATAATATTAAATTGGATTTTTGTCATTACAATTAAAACTCTATAGACATTGAAATTGTGACTAAAATCACTTGAGATATTGAAAAACTAAAAAAACGGCCTGTTAATAAACAAAATAATTATATCAAGGAACGATACGTACGCTGTGACGTCAGAGGCGTTTCAATAAATAATTCCCCCATTAAATAATTGCCGTACGCGCTGGCAGTCGTTATAAATAGATGGACGGGTCGCGGATTCGATTTTGTGACTGACATTTTGGCAGTCGAGCAGACGGAGATGGCTGTCGCGTTATTAATGATAGCAATATGTTGTATATTGTTTAGTGAGTGTTGTCAGTTGTCGATAATATTATAATTTTTATCGACTTATTTATAAAAAGGGGGAACTTTAAGTTGATGATAGCTCAGTGGTAGTGACGTCGGATGCCGCGACGATGATCGTGGGTTCGAATCTTACTATGAGCATGAGGTTTCGGTGAAGGAAAACATCGTGAGGAAACCATAGCACGGTGGTAGGGTACTTTGTAGTACCCGCCTGGCTGGCTACCACACTCAAGTTGGAAATCTGTTGCCAAGTAACTTTCGGTGTGTTCCGACAGCTGGACTTGAAAGTCAGTTCCCTCCTAGGCTTTGTGTGCTCACCATCATCGGCCACATCATCACTGACCACGGTGAGATTGTGGTCAAACATAGGCCTATATGAAGTAAAAACAAAAAACGCGTAAGTGCCAAGAAAATCACGGTGCTTTTGACCTTTTGGTCGCGAAAAAACTACACCTTAAAAGCGTTCTAGCGCTACGTGGTGGAGGCTTTGGTTGGAGCGCGAAATTCAAATTTTATCACGTTTTTTGCAAATTACAGCTCAGTTATAGGTCGTAAGTTATCAACATGTTATTTGCGACAAGAATGGTAGTATATTTACTGATTAATAACAAAAGAAATCATCAACATATTCCTCCAAGGTATATTACTGACATTTACGACTATTTCATGAAAATGTTACTAATATACCTTGGAGGAATATGTTGATGTGGCACACAAAGCCTAGAAGGAAACTGTCTCTCAAGTGCAGCTATCGGAACACATACTTTGCCTTTATTAATGATTTTACGTGACAAGAGTGCCTCAAGCGTCGCAAGTATGCTGGTCTACAGAGGACCAACATATTTTTGGCGTTTGGGGTAGATACTCTGGGGCCTTGGGGACCGGAGGTTCATCTTTTGTTCCAAGAGGTCTCCTATAGGGTAGTTGACTGACTTATCAAATCAGCTACTTTTTAATAAATGTCAAAACGATAGTTTATATGGAATTTTGTATGAAATACTACACTATGACGTCATAGTTTCATAGCATCAAATCATCTACTCTTAGTGGTTCCATTGGTAATTAAAAATCAAATTGGTTGTTTCCACGTGTTTTTAGATGTTTTATGCATTGGTTAGTGTTTGGTCATTTATTTTTGACAGTGTCAACTACCCTATTGTCTAATTCAGGCCTCTCATGACAAGAAGGATAGCACGTATTTTGCATAAAGAATTAGAATTGCTATACAGCGTGGCAATGCGGCCAGCCTTCTTGGCACACTTCCGCTTGGCAGCGATTTGGGACAATTATTTACTTATAAGTAGTTTAGTGTCTATTTTGTGTTTAGTTTTTTAAAATTCATAATTTTATGCGTGAGTTGTTGCTGTGTGGTGACGGTGACGAATATCGCTACCCCATCTCATCCCGTGGGGGGCGTAGAAGTCGTCCGAGGGAAGGTATACCAGAGTACGGGCAGCAGCGTATCTCTGAGCACTATAACACCATACTGCGATCGCCAACCCGCCTGCCAAGCGTGGCGATTATGGCACATCCCCCCAAATGGTCAAAGGAGATCCTTGGGGGAGGCTTTTGTCCAGCTGTGGACGTCTTTCGGCTGACATTATAAAATAACAATAGAATCGGGACCTTACAAAATTATCGATAACATATACCCATATCGATTCCCATCACTAATAAAGCTTACGTAATCGAGTTATATTATTAATGCTGCACCTCACATGTCAAGATACATCAAGGTTCAGATGATTGGATGCGTTTGCCAAAACCCCTTCATTGACAGTGTCAAGTACCTGAAACAATTATAAAATTACATAAGTTTTATGATAGTCTTGTCTCAATTATTGTGCAGTTGGCGCGATTCGTGGGTTCGATTCCCATGAGTACAAACATTTGTGTGCATGAACTCTGTCCTGAGTATGGATATATGGATGGATGTTTGTTACTCTTTCACGCAAAAACTACTGAACGGATTTGTATGAAATTTGGAACACAGATAGTTTATAACCTGGATTAGCACATAGGAAACTTTTTATCCTGGCATAACATAAGATCGCTCGGGAACGCGGGTGAAACCGCGGGAAGTGAGCTAGTATACTAATAATAAAGCTGAAGAGTTTGTTTGTTTGTTTTTTTTTTCCGTATATATAGGTTAGTTGTGTCGTATGGCGCGCAAAAAATAAAATATTTTTCTTTCTTTCAATAATCTCTGGAAATACCAGTCGGATTCGAAAAAATCACTAGTAAGCTACATTATCCCCGATGGTTATGGGCTACTTTTTATCCCGGGAACGCGAGTGAAACAACCACTTAGGTCAGCTACCTCCTTACCTTCCGACAGCTGCACTTGAGAGCCAGTTCCTTTCTAGGCTTTGTGTGCTTACCATCAGCCATATCATCACTGACCACGGTGAGATTGTGGTCAAACACAGGCCTATGTGTAGTCAAAAAAAAAATTCATCAAAATTGGTCCAGACGTTTGAGCGTTCGCATTTATAATAATAAATAGGATTAAATAGGATAACTACAGGATGATGCTAAAAATAAAATTCCGAATTCCGGAAAATTCCACTCAATTCCGTTTTGATATTGATCATATTATCGTAACGTAAAGATTGAAAATAAACTATTTGTGTATAATAGCCGTTTGCGACGCGCGCGCCATCTGCGTCGCACTATAAATAAATACCGGCGTCCGTGATCGATCGGCACTCGGTATTGATTGGTTTGGTATCATCACTATTATTAACTTAAACCAATTAGAACGTTGGTTAAATATAGATATACAGTTTACTAATTTCCGTTCGGCAGTTCTTTAATTGTGTTAAGGGTATACCTTCGGTTGGAGCGCGAAATTCAAATTTTATCAAGTTTTTGGCTAATTGCAGCTCAGTTATAGGTCGTAAGTTATCAACATGTTATTTGCGAGAAGAATGGTAGTATATTTACTGATTAATAACAAAAGAAATCATGAAAATATTTCTCCAAGGTATATTAGTAACATTTTCATGAAATAGTCGTATATGTCAGTAATATACCTATATATACCTTGGAGGAATATTTTCATGATTTATTATGTTATTAATCAGTAAATATACTACCATTCTTGTCGTAAATAACATGTTGATAACTTACGAGCTATAACTGAGCTGCAATTTGCAAAAAAACGTGATAAAATTTGAATTTCGCGCTCCAACCGAAGGTATACCCTTAACGATTGATTTAACGTTTTAGCGGGATAAATCTTATGTTACTTTCAGTCCCTCGGTTCCCAATATTTTACCCTCTTTAGAGTTGAATTAAAAAAAAAACTTTCTCAGTACTTACGTCATACTAGTATAGTAAACAGCCCGATCCGTCCAGCCAGTAGTTTGAGCTGTTCGTTGACAAATCCGAACAGGTGGTATTGTAAAAATTGTAACTGTTGATTTGAATTTAATTTGAATGTAAACTGAATAAATGAGTTTGTGTTTGAATCAGTCAGTCAGTCAGTAACACTTTCCTTTTATATATTTAGTGTATAAGCATGGAGTACATTATTTTATTTATAAATAACCAAGTTTTAGAAGCCCGCGCCAAATTTTGCAGGCAAATTTCTGATACCTTGGATTACATAATTATTATTTTCAGATAATTTGCTTTCTATAGGTCATCAGTGAAGCTCAAATAGACAAAAAACTAATATTTTCTCTTTACTGATTTTGGACGTCGGATGCCGCGACGAATGTCGTGGGTTCGAATTCTACATGGTGAGGAAACCATAGCACGGCGGTAGGGTACTTAGTAGTACCCGCCTGGCTGGCAACCACCCTCAAGTTGAAAATTTGTGTACCTACTGGTGTGTTCCGGCAATTGCTCTTAAGAGCCAGTTGCCTTCTCGGCACTGTAACAGGTCGGCAACACATTGGCAATACCTCTGCTAATGCAAATGGCAGAAGGCGACGGTAACCACTTACCATCAGGTGTATGCTACCTTAGTAGTATAAAAAAAATGTAGATTACGCAATTGTTATTAGAATCGGTTTTAAATATGACAAATAAATTTTGTTCCCCGAGTGCCCTTTTTATACCCTGGGCTTAAAGCTGTAGTTGGTATCGTCTCGAATACAAAAGGTTTTGATAGAGAGCACTTAGGTTTGAACCGAAATCTATTTTCGTTTCACGCAGACAAAGCTACTCGCTTAACTATTGTAATATTTAAGTACTTAAAATCAATGAGAGCATATCTTATCCATTAAGTTATAAATAATCTTAAGCAGCACATGGCCCATACCAAAAATAAACTATAAATATTAACGAAACACGAAAAGACGAAAAAACTAGTGAGGGATGGCGTTTTTACAGTTTCTATTACAATCATCATCATCATCATCATCATCATCATCATCATCATCATCATATCAGCCGAAAGACGTCCACTGCTGGACAAAGGCCTCCCCCAAGGATCTCCACGATGGCCGGTCTTGCGCTACCCGCATCCAGCGGTAATTACAATATAATAATTTATTTATTTACTTTTAAATATGCTTTTTTATATATATATATTAAATGAGTGTGAAATTAATAAAATGTGAAATACTGATAAACTAAATATTATACGACTTGGGAACAATCCTCAAGTTAAAAATCTTTCGCCAAGCATCTACAGGTGTGTTCCGAAATTCGATCCACCATCGCGATCGGACACATGCCTATAAGTTTGTCAATAGTACATCCAGAATACTCGGACTACGAACGTGAAATAATAAGCACTAAGGATGACCTGACCTGTTTCTAGAACTTTAACCCCTAAATGGCGAAAACCGTAGGGTGGAATGCAAGTAAATATATAAAAAGACTTTCATTTGTAGGATTCCGTACCCAAAGGGTGGTAATGGGAACCTTTTATTAAGTCTCCGTTCGTTCGTCTGTCAGCGGGATGTATATCATGAACCGTAATAGCTAGGTAGATAGTTGAAATTTTTACAACAAATAAAATAATGTAAAAATTAAAGGTCTCCTCAAAATAACGTGACTATTCTTTTGATGTATCTCATGAACCGTGTAAACAGTTGAAATTAGTTTAAAAAACCTATTGAAACTGCCTAAGTCCGAATCGCAGTTAGGCAATTTTAATAGGTTTACACTTCAAATCTCAAAGAGGTAATAATATGGTTACCCATAAGCAAATAAATCCTATAAGATAACTGACTCTTCATTACAGCTATTAGACAGATAGATTTTCAAACTTGTGAACAGCCAGACAAGCGGGTATTCATAGTGTTAATGCGTTTCCAAAAATATCGACAACCTGAAACTGCAGTGTTATCAAAATTCCAAACCACTGCACCATGAGCTCACCCATGCATGTTAGGTTTAATCAACATGTATTCGCATTGCCAACCATGGCATTAACTTGCTTTCGGTACTGTTTTCATTCATGATTTCAAGGTTCAAGGTAGCTCCCAAGTTATCAAGCATAATTTATAATGGAAGGGAATCTACTGATACTGAAACACTGAATTATTACAGAAATTGAATTCTTAAAACCCATGAGATTGCATCAAACTAAAACTCATTTATTCAGTTTAGGCCCTATTAAGGCACTTATGAATGTCGATAGTTACAATTTTTACAACAGACTCTACCACCTGTTCGGAATACACTTACACTGAGAACACTTCGGCAACAAACTCAGGAAGGCTTCTTTTTTGGCGTGGATCTTTAATTGAATTTATATAATTACAGTTTTTTGTTTCAATTACACAGAAACTTCATACAATTGTCACATGTGGAGGGGGCTACAAGTGTAAAGAGAAGCTACTACAAACTACAACCATGTATTCTGTCTTCTATGTAATGAGCCACCTTATAGTAGGCCTTGTCGGTCAACTTATGTTTAACATACTCTTTGAATTTATTATAAGACATCTTAGTTACTTCATATGGGATTTTATTATAAAAACGAATGCAGTTCCCAAGAAAATACTTATTCATCAGAAAGGAGAAAAGCTGCGTGGTGTTAAGCATGCCACAAATAAACACCATATCCCAATGGGCATGATGAGAAATATCTTACTATGTATGCCTTAGAACTAAGAGCATCTAAAACCAACATTTTGCGCTTTTGCCGTCAAATTACTAGAACAAATCCCACCAAATAAAAATGCGAAACAAAGGGCACCCATACATTACGTCTCTTTACTGATACGAAATTCCGGAACAGCGACATTCGAAATTTATTCGCAATTCCGTACCCCCCTAGTATAAAGTTATCCGACTAAATTGGGATGGGTGTAATGTAAGCACCTTGCGACAATGGTAGGAGGAATGTGCGACCCGATTTATTGCGGTTTTTCAATTTTGAATCTGAATGGAATGGTTTATGGTTCTATATCATTTGTAACGTAATGAAAGGGAATAATTTGGATCTCGAGGATCCAAAATTGCGAAGAATAGGCATGTAATTTAATTTTATTATTTAAATTAATGCTGTCTGAATTCATGTTTTAATGGAACCGGCATTAAAATCACAATGCAAAATAGGTCAACCTGTATTTTAATAAAACTGATTTATACAAATTTAAAGACTTGTCCAGACTGACTGACTGGTCTATTGACGGACAGCCTAAATCGATGAATAAAGAGACAAGAAATTTTGCACGTAGGTTTCTTACAAAGTAGGCATCTACTGTGAAAGTGTTTTTCAAAATTCAGACCCTAAAATGGGGTACAAATAGAGGATCGCGGGTGGAAGCTATTATTAAGTTTAACTACATCATACCATGTACGGACAGCCACAAGTCAAGGTAAACACTGCGGCACCTTCTGCGGTTGTAATAGGAGCGATTTTGCAACAAAAAGGTGTAGCTTGATCTGTGGCCGTGTGTACAATGCGATATAATGTGATGTGAACTTGAAGATAGCACTCTAAATCTGCAGCGACTGCCGTAACACAGATTTTCAACTAAAAGGTGGTCGTAAAGAATCCACCTAACGTCGCTCGCACAATGTTGGTTTCGAAAATAAAATTAAAAAGTTTATTATGAAATCCGGAATTTTATTGTTTAATTCCACAAAATAATAAATTGAAACAATAATTTAAAAATATTGCCACTAAAACAAATCCGGGATTCACAAGTCACAACACTTGAATAAAACAGACGTACTTTGTAGCTCTATGAATATAAATCGTGCCAATAAACATGAATGATAACAGCGACTACTGCAATCCCGCGGGACTTTATTCCGACGCTGTAAAGGTCAATGTTCATGTTACTGTATTCCTGGAGTAAGGGTGCATTTCCACTGACACGGAGCTGGGTGGAGTGGAGTGGAGCTTCATGCCCTCCGCTCGACACCATAGCTTGCTCAACTTCCTTCTGTATTTGAAAGTCTGCTCCGCTCCACTATAACACTGTATCCACTGGTGCGGAGTGGAGATTACGAGCACTGTGATTGGCCTATTCACGGTCCGCTCCTATCCACTCCGCTCAGCTCCACGTCATTGGAAGCACATCCTTATAACTGGAATCCTGCGATGAAAGGAGAGTTGGTATTGATGTCAGATTCCCGGCGATGTTACAAAGAACTTGAGTTTTCAGTGATATTTCAGAATCATCATCATTCATCATCCATTGATAGGCATAGGACTTCCACAGTCCAACTCCTTGAAGTAGCTTAGCCATCCGTATCTGGCCTGTCTGATTTATAAGGTCGTCAGTTCATCAGTATAATAACATAGAATATTATTAAAATTAAATTTGTAAAGACATGATTATATGAAGGACTAGCTTTCGCCCCGCGGTTTCACCTGCGTTCCCGAGGATAAAAAGTAGACTATATGTTATTCCAGGGTATGATCTATATATGTGCCAAGTTTCATCCAAATCCGTTCAGTAGATTTTGCTTGAAAGAATAACAAAAATACATACTCACAAACTTTCGCATTTATAATATAGGATGATATCGTTTGGAAACCATAGTACTGTGCTAGCACTTTTTAGTACCTGGCTATCAGTGAGCTAGCACCTATCTATGTAATCCGGCATTGAAACCCGGAACCCTATTATGATATTCTAGTATTCGTCTGATTTTCCTATTGAGTTTGTGTTTCAATAAATATTACTAAAAAAACAATGCATATGAAATTATTCAGTTGAAAACTAATTAATAAATAAATATTCTGTGACATTATTCACACACGGTTATCTGATCCCAAACTAAGCAGAGCTTGTACTATGGACAACCAGATAACTGATATACTACATATACTACTTTTTTTTTGTAAATACATACTTATATAGATAATTACATCCAGACACAGGACAGACATGTTCATGCACACGAATGTTTGTGCTGGATGGGAATGGAACCCATGACCAGTGGCGTAATAGGTGGTGTCTTAACCAACTGCGCCAACTTGCTTGTCAAATTATTATTATTATACTTGAAATAGGTCTAGTTATTTTTGATAATAATAACCGACATCATTCTAGCACAGTATTTTCTCCCATTTAACCGAATCACAAAATCAAATAGCCTAAAAAACAAGAATCTATCTGCTCACATTGACACACATTTGGCATCGAAGTGTCATTTTCTACGCGAGTGTATTTAGGTACGTTATCCGTTGGGATTACTTCGGATTATCGGGTTTTGAAATATCCGAGTTGCGGAATTACATATCTGTTCGAATTACCGATGTTATTTTTTTGACCTCCTGTATAACGGTTGTTCTCTAGATTTTTATGAATTGTTTTATATGTTTGATTCTTTTACTTTATATGTAACGGGTGTGAGTGACATCGAAACGAAAATAAAACATATTATACGTTCTATTGGACGTAAAATAGCTAATTTTATTTACGTCCATTAATTTTAATTTATTTCGTCAATAGGGTAGTTGGCAGTGTCAAAAATAAATGACCAAACACTAACCAATGCATAAAACATCTAAAAACACGTGGAAATAACAAATATGTTGTACATTAAATATGCTTTTTTATGATTATTAATTACCAGTGGAACCACTAAGAGTATATGATTTGATGCTGTGAAACTATGACGTCATAGTGTAATATTTCATACAAAATTCCATATAAACTATCATTTTGACATTTATCAAAAAGTAGCTGATTTGATATGTCAGTCAACTACCCTATTGAGTATCGAATTTTTGTGATGCATTTCTCGCCTTTTCTATACTATAATACCTATGCATGTATTATACATATAAACCTTCCTCTTGAATCACTCTATCTATTGCTGAAAACTGCATTAAAATCCGTTGAGTAGTTTAAAAGATCTAAGCGAACACTTAGCGGAAGTGTCTTCATTTTATACTATGTAACGATTTATTTGGCATTAAAAAAAAGTACCGTTATTTGTTGTTAAGGAACCAATGTATAGATTTAAGCAGTTTCAAAAGCATAACTAATATAATACAATTAGCATTTAATTGACATACGTCTCGGGCGCTAATCACAAAATTCATTTCGTTAATAGTTGCTTAAAATTGATTACATCAATTAAAATGCAAAAACTACACGTACTACAGTTGAAAGAAAAGAAAGAAAGAAAGAAATAACATTTATTCTAGACAACACACAACATTACATTATGACATACAGTATAATACATTGAACAATTAAAAAAAAAGTAAAAACAGAGTAACATAATGTGGGAGCAATGGAGGTGGGAGCAATAATGTAATGTTGCGTGATGCCCGGAATAGGCCCCGACTCAGCAGTTGACATCCCTACTCGCCGATGAGATCCAAACTGAGCAATTAGGTGGTCTAGAATAATTCATTAGATACGCTATAAATCTGCTGAGACCACCTGTCCGCCATGTCACCGTGGTACACTTCGCCTCGCAAATCAGTCAAAACTATACTTGCGTCAGAATCAGCATTGCCATCCAACGTGGCAATGCCGCTAGTATTCTGGGAACGATGCCTTCTGACAGCGACTTTTTGATTTAGTTTAGTCCTTTTTATATAACCTGTTGGGCGTCGCCACCATTTAATACAGATTTCCCTTTATAGTGGACAACCGGCATTTAAACGCTTTTGTTTCTGGGAACTTATTTTGAAAATTTTATGTGCAAAAGTTAACTAGCTAGCTATCAGTGACCTCCGCTGTCAGATGGCCGACGCCCAGCAGGATTAGTAGTTTTTAGTTTATTTTGTTATCATAAATAGCATCTAAGATCTTAAAAACAAATAAATAGCATACTATAAAAAGTCAAAACGTAAAATTAAAAATTAAGAAGTCGATGATAGAGGTTAAGATATCGAGTCTTTTTATCCGTAAGTACTTTAAAAGTCGAAATTAATAAAAAAAAAAAAAATAATAATAAATAAAGTTCGATTTACTCGAACATTATCTTCAAAATTAATTGAGGTCACAGGGGACCGGCGGGCGGGGAGCTTTTTCCGCCAACGCGTTAGCTTGGCCATACAAAGAGGGAACGCTGCCAGCCTTCTGGGAACCTTGCCGTTGATTGGCAGCAGCACACGCCTCGAGGAAATTTTTTATATATAGTTTGTATATTTGTTGTAAATATTGTATATTTATAGAATATTTTAACTTTAAAAAAATATTTAGTTTATAAAGTTGTAATAAAAAAAACCTGCCTTTTACAAAAAGTAAATTAATAGGCAGTGTCACTCGGGATGTAAGGATTCTAACAATACTGAAGCTGAAGCTGAATAAACAAACTCACATACATGAACAAGATCCTTTTCATAGAAAATAATGGAGGTATCCTGTCGAAATGCCAACATAAATATCTATCTATACTAATAATAAAGCTGAAGAGTTTGTTTGTACGCGCTCCGGAGTTACTGGTCCGATTTGAAAAATTCTTTCACTAATAGGAAGCTACATTATCCCCGAAGGTTATAGGCTACTTTTTATCCCGGGAACGCGAGTGAAACCGTGCGGAACAGCTAGTTTAGTTATATAATTATTTTATCGATGAAACAATATATTATTTCATTTGTACTTCAAATAAATGAATGGTTTAATAATAAATAACAAACATAGTCGAAATTAATATCAAATAATATTCTGTGGCCCCTTGAGGCTGCAAAAACAATCAAAGGTTCCGAGTCAACGAGCAAAAAACATGGCCGTTTTTTTTTAACCTATTGGGTAGTTGACACTGTCAAAAATAAATGACCAAACAACAATCAATGCATAAAACATCTAAAAACACGTGGAAATATCAAATATGTTGTACATTTAATGCTTTTTATGATTTTTAAATACCAGTGGAACCACTAAGAGTAGATGATTTGATGCTGTGAAACTATGATGTCATAATGTAATATTTCATACAAAATTCCTTATAAACTATCGTTTTGACATTTATTAAAAAGTAGCTGATTTGATGTGTCAGTCAACTACCCTATTATGTCATATATTTTGATATTATTATTATGTACACTATTATTATGTACTATATTTTTTTTTTTTTTTTTTTTACTATGTATAGACCTGTGTTTGACCACAGTCTCACCGTGGTCAGTGATGATGTGGCCGATGATAGTAAGCACACAAAGCCTAGAAAGGAACTGGCTCTCAAGTGCAGCTGTCGGAACACACCGAAAGATGCTTGGCGACAGATTTTCAACTTGAGGGTGGTAGCCAGCCAGGCGGGCTACAAAGTACCCTACCACCGTGCTATGGCTTCCTCACGATGTTTTCCTTCAGCGAAAGCTCAAGCTCATATTGTAGGATTCGAATCATTTTATTTTTATTGTATTTTGTACTAGCGTGTTTTCTCGGCTTTTCTGTACTATAATACTATCGTTTTGACATTTTTTAAAAAGTAGCTGATTTGATGTGTCAGTCAACTACCCTATTATGTCATATATTTTGATATTATTATTATGTACACTATTATTATGTACTATATTTTTTTTTTTTTTTTTTTTACTATGTATAGACCTGTGTTTGACCACAGTCTCACCGTGGTCAGTGATGATGTGGCCGATGATAGTAAGCACACAAAGCCTAGAAAGGAACTGGCTCTCAAGTGCAGCTGTCGGAACACACCGAAAGATGCTTGGCGACAGATTTTCAACTTGAGGGTGGTAGCCAGCCAGGCGGGCTACAAAGTACCCTACCACCGTGCTATGGCTTCCTCACGATGTTTTCCTTCAGCGAAAGCTCAAGCTCATATTGTAGGATTCGAATCATTTTATTTTTATTGTATTTTGTACTAGCGTGTTTTCTCGGCTTTTCTGTACTATAATATGCATATATTATACATATAAACCTTCCTCTTGAATCACTCTGTCTATTAAAAAAACCGCATCAAAATCCATTGCGTAGTTTTAAAGATCTAAGCATACATAGGGACAGACAGACGGGAAGCGACTTTGTTTTATACTATGTGATGATGATTATTTTGTAAGTAACACGAACGATCACTTTCCGAGTTTGCGAGTAAATCTAAACCTATTGGGTACTTTATTTCCGTTGATACCTAGGTATTCTACTAAATTAACTGATAAGTTGCGAAAGTTTGTGAGTATGGATGGATAGATGTTTGTTACTCTTTCACGCAAAAACTACTGAACGGATTTGGATGAAATTTGGAACACAGATAGTTTATAACCTAGATTAACACATAGAATACTTTTTATCTCAGGAAAACATAAAATCCCTCGGTAACGCGGATGAAACCGCGGGGGGGAATCTAGTATACTATATTTTTGTAATTTCAAAACGAATACTAGAATATTGAGTTAGACTGTACTCAAGTAGTGAGAAATGTTATCAACGCATCTCCGGTTTACTTTTGCACTTGGAACAGTGGAGTTGGGTTAAAAATATACTAGTTGGTGAATGCGGTTGTACTTGCCGTAACCAAGTAATAACAGGGTAGTTGACTGACACATCAAATCAGCTACTTTTTAATAAATGTCAAAACGATCGTTTATATGGAATTTTGTATGAAATATTACACTATGACGTCATAATTTCACAGCATCAAATGATCTACTCTTAGTGGTTCCACTGGTAATTAAAAATCATAAAAAGCATTAAATGTACAACATATTTGATGTTTCCACGTGTTTTTAGTTAGATGTTTTATGCATTGGTTAGTGTTTGGTCATTTATTTTTGACACTGTCAACTACCCTATAGTTGTAGTTATTAACTTGTAACCAAAGGATAAAAGTCAGGCTACTTGCCAGTATGAAAAATAAATGATCAAAGTAGACCAGTATTTCATACGAAACTCCGTTTCCGTTTTTAGAAAACACGATTTACCGTTTCTTTTGGTAAATCGTGTTTTCTAAAAATGAAACTTAGCTAGATCGATTTATCGCCCCTGAAACCCTCTGCATACTAAATTACATGAAAATCGTTGGAGACGTTTCCGAGATTCAATAATTGCTCGTTTAAAGATATTAAACGAGATCAGATACCCAGATTATTTAGTATAGTGTCAAGAATGTCCCACAATATTTATTTTATAGATAGTGAACAGGCTTAGAGATAGTCCTAAATCCTTAATTTCCTTCCTTTCCCAATTACTGCCTAACCTGCGCGTTCAAATTTCGCGCCTCTAAATTCCACAACTTTAACATGGATGGACTGTGTCGCCCCCTCACGGCGAATGAAGAAAGAGTGAATGAAGTCGGACATCTTTTAAAAATTGAATCTAGCGGCCGCTACGCGTGTGTGAAAAAAGGCACAATTAAAATCAAAAAGCAGCAAAATTAAATAAATAAGTGTTGTGATGGAACATGCAATACGCCTGTAAGTACCTATCCAATTCATTTTCACTCCGTCTTTGAGCCTGGTGTAATTTCAAAACCTAACAGGGTTGACCGGCGTGATTCAAAACAGTTGAACAATTTAAGTACAAAACAGATAGTAATTAAAATTTGAAAGACTGTCATCAACTGTACAGATGCGAATCCTGAAGTTCTTTAGTCATGTTACCCGCAAAGAGGACTCAATGGAACGTTTGGTAGTTCAAGGCAGAATGAATGGCAAAAGACCACGTGGTCGGTCTCCGACTAGATGGTTAGATCTTATAGTGTCTACCACACTCTCCACCATGACCGAGTGTTCCCGCAATGCTTGCAACAGGGCCGAATGGAGACGGATTGCAAAAGCCGCCACTCAAGACCTATCATAACCACGACCACTCTGGCAAGAGTGTTCGACTAGGAAGAAGAGAATTAAAAGTTAAAAAAATCGCACTTCCTCATACTTTTAGTAAGCAATAATAATAAATGTACTTAAATTATTTATAATAATGTAAATCTTCATGAAATTCTGAACAAAATTGACGTACCTACAATATAAATCGAGCAAAATAAACTGCAGAGTTCCGCCATTTGTCTTTTTAACCGCCATACCGTAGAGGTTTGTCGGAATTCCGCCATTCAGAGCAATACGGTATTGTCTCTGGTCACCCTTTTGCCTTATGATTAATGTTTTCCATAAATTTTGGTATCGGGAGTTCTGTAGTCAATGTACGGTGGTTGGTTTCGATGCTTTTTGCATAAATTTGAAATACTATAAAATAAACAAGTAATACTTAATGATAAAATCTGTGAACTTACGTCATATAAAAATCAAGGCTGTGAGTTCAAAGTTAAAGACTGTTTGTACTAAGGTAGCAAAGAAACAAAAAAAAAGATTTCAAAAGACTTGAAGAATTATTTACCGACAGGCCGTACGCGGGTAAAAACGCGGAAACATCTAGTCTAAATATATAAAAAAAAAAGGTTCCGAAAAATTGAGAACCTCCTCCTTTTTTAAATACAAAAAGCGGAAAGCTAGTTTTTTTTTAAATACAAGTGGACAGTATCATGCTGACCAAATTCTCTGTGGACAAGGTTTTTATATATTTCGGAAGAGGATCGAGTTTACACAAGCCACTTCCATGTAGAAGCTCCCGCGAGGGTAAATATTTAAAATATTCAAACTGTCTCGGTCAAGGTTGGCATAATCATATTGTAGCTCTCAATTTTTTTGCCCTTAATATTTTATGTTGTAAACCTTATTTTCACCAGTTGAATATTTATGCCTTGCTGTCCGGCGGTTTTCATCTGCGTATAAAATAATCTATCTATTATGTTATAATTTGTAAATAAAAATTATAAATATAAAAAAAAAAAACTATCTATATCTATACTAATCTATATCTATCTATCTACATAAATAAATCAAAAAAAAAATATCCTGTGACATTGTTCCCACACGGTTATCTGATCCCAAACTAAGCAGAGCTTGTACTATGGACAACCAGACAACTGATATACTACATATACTACTTTTTTTATGTAAATACATACTTATATAGATAATTACACCCAGACACAGGACAAACATACATGTTCATTCACACAAATGTTTGTCCTGGATGGGAATCGAACCCATGACCAGCGGCGTGATAGATGGTATCTAAACCAACTGCGCCAACTGGCTTGTCAACTAAATACAACTAAACCAACTATATACTAATAATAAAGCTGAAGAAATTGTTTGTACGCGCTAATCTCTGGTGTTACTGGTCCGATTCGAAAAATTCTTTCACTAATAGGAAGCTACATTATCCCTGAAGGTTATAGGCTACTTTCTATCCCAGGAACGCGAGTGTGAATGAACATGTATGTTTGTCCTGGATGGGAATCGAACCCATGACCAGCGGCGTGATAGATGGTATCTTAACCAACTGCGCCAACTGGCTTGTCAACTAAATACAACTAAACCAACTATATACTAATAATAAAGCTGAAGAAATTGTTTGTACGCGCTAATCTCTGGTGTTACTGGTCCGATTCGAAAAATTCTTTCACTAATAGGAAGCTACATTATCCCTGAAGGTTATAGGCTACTTTCTATCCCAGGAACGCGAGTGAAGCCGCGGGGAAGCTAGTTACTGATAAGCTGAAGAGTTTATTTGTTTGAACGCGTTAACCTTCGGAGTTACTGGTCCGTTTTTAAAAATTATTTCACTAGTAGCAAGCTACTTTATTCCCGAAGGTTATAGGGGATATGTGCTATGTTTCATCTAAATCCGTCCAGTAGATTTTGCGTGAATGAGTCATAAAACAAACATATTCACTTTCTCACATGCTAATAAAATTTCACATTTTATAAGATTGTGAATAATCCATAAGCGTCGAATACCCGATCCATAACAGGCAGCACCCCATACATACCATTGTACGAATAATAGTCCAAAGACAATGTAGAGTGGAGTCGGATGGCAATTTATTAATTTAACCGAGCTCTGTCTCTATGGTACACCGTGAGTTATTGAAAACGACAGTTATGTCCTTGTTAGGGATGGAATTTGATTGTCTCTGGTCACCGGTAAAGTTTCACTTTGAGGACATGAGAATTTTACTATCATGTGACAGTATAAATTAATCTTTACTAGTATCAAACTATTATTATTGATAGTATGTTGGAATTCCTCGAATTCTACACTAGGTAAAGAGGTAATGTTTGTAAGTTCGTATGTTGGAGGTAATCTCTGGAGTTACTGATCCGATTCCAAAAAATATTTCACTAATAGGAAGCTACATTATCCCCAAGTGTTATAGGCAACTTTTTATCCCGGGCACGCGGGAGAAACCGCGGGAAACAGCTAGTTTGTACCTTAAAAAGTTTCTGTAAAAAAAAATGCCGACTGTACTTTTTTTGCAGAATCTTCAACTACTAGTTAAGACGGTTCTAATGAGCCCAAACACGACGGAGTTGTCGTTTTATTGCGGAGTTCCTATGGCCACCTTCCAGCTCCAGCATCAGATCAGCTCCATGTCATAATAATTTAGCATTGTCATACAATTTACACATGCATGCAAAATTTCAGCTTAATCGGTAACCGGGAAGTGGATCAAATTTAACTTGCAAGATTTGATGACAAACAATAAAAAAAAAAAAAAAACCTTGTAAAAAGTATCATGGCTAATCAATACTACCTATACTAATATTATAAAGAGGAAAGATTTGATTGTTTGTTTGCATTGAATAGGCTCCGAAACTACTGAACCGATTTGAAAAATTATTTCAATTATAGGAAACGCCAACGCGTTAGCTTGGCCATACAAAGAGGGAACGCTGCCAGCCTTCTGGGAACCCTGCCGTTGATTGGCAGCAGCTCACGCCTCGAGGATTTTTTTTATATATAGTTTGTATATTTGTTGTAAATAATTGTAAATATTGTATATTATAGAATAGATTGAGATAATAGGAAACTACATTATCCCCGAAGGTTATAATATCCTTTTTATCCCGGGAACGCGAGTGAAACCGCGAGGAACAGCTAGTACAAATTTTATGAAATTACAAATTGGAAGATTGCACTTTCCTAATACGGAAACTTGCACAATTTATTATTATTGCAACAATATTTTATAGTAACGCTGTAAATTAACGGAATACCTTAAACTTCGGCAAGGCGGCGGCAGTGGAACGGCCTCGTAAACGACGAGTTATTTACCGAGGCCCTGTAGGCCCGCGCTCGAGCTTGGCACTACGCCAGACACTGGTTCTCAAATATGGAGTTAATAAATTTATTATGCAATATATAGTTTATTTGAGGGGCTTTTTGTAGGTCAGTTGATTTGAATTTTGTTTTGTAGGTTTATTTTTGGTGTGTAATTCTCAGTTTAAGTGTATGTGGAAGCGGTGGTAGAGTCTATTTTAAAAATAACTATTGACATTCATAAGTGCCTTATAAGGGTTTAAACTGGTCACGCTACCGTCCTCGACGGCGAGGAACGCCGCGATGTCCCACTCAGCCTCGTCCCGAGCTGCCATCAGTAATCTGACCGCCCCCAATTAGTCGTAACTCGTACTAAACCCTCCCCCGGTAACAACCTGAGCCGAGGTTCGTACCCCATTCGGGGGTGTCCTTAGGCGTGGTTACCTAAACAAATTTTGTTGCCCGGCTGAGAGCCCTCTGCGCTCGCCGATTTGTCCGGTAAGGTTGGTGCAACCATCAGAGGCTTCTAACTTTAGTCCTTTCCAAAAAAGTATATAATATAATATACAAGACAAGAACACATGGTTGTAGTAGCTTCTCTCTGCACTTGCAGCCTCCACAAGTGATAATTGTATGAAGTTTATGTATATTTAAAACTGTAATTACATAAATTGAAAAAAAAAAGATCCACCAAAAAAAGAAGCCTTGCCGAGTTTCTTGCCGGAGTCTTCTCAGTTCAAGTGTATTCCGAACCGGTAGTAGAGTCTATTGTAAAACTGTAACTGTTGACGTTCGTAAGTGCCTTATTAGGGCCTAAACTGAATAAATGAGTTTTGATTTGATTTGATAAATATCCTGGGACATTCTTCACACATTAGGTTATCATTCACTAGGTTATCTGATCCCAAACTAAGCACTATTATTATCCTACCTATTAATCAAACCTATGGACTATGGTAAAATTCTTCTACACTCCATGGCAAGAAGTTACCAAATACATAAGTTACACCGGGGCACGAAATATGATTTGATTATGCAGCCAGCACGTACGAAAGCAGTTGCATTTTGCAGCTCAACTAGAGACGTTTATAGGCGTACGGAACAGAAATTCTCAAACTTTTTCTTTACGCCCCCTTTGTTATATTAGCCCCTTTTTAGATGTCTGATTAAGAGTATACTTTCTGTGGTACTACACTTCACTGTGTATTACCAACTAAACCCTGGGTTAACATAAAGGCTATTTTTCTGTGGCACTTCCTGGCGGGCCACCATCACGGATCTGAATTCCAAGTCTGTCGCAATTTTGTCCTTAATTTTTCCTATTTTGTCCTCGAATATAAGATTTTGTCGCGTCCTGGTTCAAAAGTTATAAGGGTTTTTAGGACAAAATTGGACAAGTTAATTACAAATTCTGGAAGCAAACAGATCTTCGCTAGGTGCTCTAGTTCTTGAGATATGAGGGGGCCCTGCCATGCATGCATACTTCCTGGCAGGGCCACCTAAAAACCCTTATGACTTTTGAACCAGGACGCGACAAAATCTGATATTCGAGGACAAAATAGGCAGGGCCACAATAACATCCCTTATGGTGGCCCTGCCAGGAAGTGTCACACGCTATTTTTTACTCCGGGAACGTGAGTATTACCGGGAGACAGCTAGAACATAAAGATGTTAAAACTGCCTTTTCGTGTCCCCCCTGACCTTTACTTTTGACATTAAGGGGACATAGAATAAAAGTTTAAGAGCCACTGTTCTCTTCATCACACAAGTTTCGCGCCGGCCAGCGATAATGACGTCCTAGTTACTACTGTTTGAGAACCACTTGCATTTATATAGCTATTCCCGCGGTCTCACTCGCGTTCCCGGGATAAAATGAGCTTGAGCTTTCGGTGAAGGAAAACACCGTGAGGAAACCATAGCACGGTGGTAGGGTACTTTGTAGTACCCGCCTGCCTGGCTACCATTCTTAAGTTGAAAAATCTGTCGCCAAGCACCTTTCGGTGTGTTACGACAGCTGCACTTGAGAGCCAGTTCCTTTCTAGGCTTTGTGCGCTTACCATCATCGGCCACATCATCACTGACCACGGTGAGATTGTGGTCAAACACAGGCCTATACATAGTAAAAAAAAACTTCCTTATCTATATCATAAGCTATCCGAGTGGCAAATTTCAAATTCAAAAGTGTCTTTATTAAAGGAACTCATTGCAAGTATTTTTAATCGTCAAAAAAGGTTCAGCAGTTTAGGCGTGAAAAGGTAACAGACAGACAGTTACTTTTGCATTTATAATATAGCTGTTACTTCGTAAGTGTTAAATTAAATAAGTTTCAAACTTTTATGCTTCATACATATTGAGGTGACAGGGGACCGGCGGGCGGGGAGCTTTTTCCGCCAACGCGTTAGCTTGGCCATACAAAGAGGGAACGCTGCCAGCCTTCTGGGAACCTTGCCGTTGATTGGCAGCAGCACACGCCTCGAGGAATTTTTTTTTATGTAGTTTGTATATTTGTTGTGAATAATTGTAAATATTGTATGCTTCATACTTATTTAAATTAGTAATTTTCCGCTTGGTTCAATTTATAACGACATAAATAGAAATTGATTGTTTTGTGTTATCGGAAAATTGCATTTTGTGATTAAATAAACTACTTATTGCTATTAACTTAGTTTCAGGTTTTTTTTTAAGGTTCCGTAGGTACCTAAAGGGTAAAACGGGACTCTATTACTAAGACTCCTCTGTCTGTCTGTCACCAGGCTGAACCTCATGTACCGAGATAGTTAGACAGTTGAAATTTTCACAGATGATGTATTCTAAAAAACAGAATAAAATAAATATTGAAGGGGGCTCCGATACAGCAAACGTGTTTTTTTTGCCGTTTTATAGTTATTCATGGTACTGGTTCCGTACTGTGTTTGACCACAATTTCACCGTGGTCACAATAAACTCATGTGGCTTATAGTGGTAAACACACACAATCTAGAAAGGAACTGGCTCTCAAGTGCAGTGCTCAAAGACAGATTTTCAATTTGAGGGTGGTAGCCAGCCAGGCGGTACTACAAAATATATATGTACCCCGTACCCTATCTCGGTCTTCATAATGTAGGCTCATCTGAATCTACATTATTCTTAACTAGCAACCCGCCCCGGCTTCGCACGGCTTTTCTGTACTATCTAAGTATAAAGACAAGGACACATTGGTGCGGAACTCCGTCCATGAAATCCCGAGCATCTTCCTCCTGAACCACATCTCCAGAGCGTTTATCTTCCCCTTTTCCAACTCGCGCAGTGTCCATGTCTCTACCGCGTATAGAAATATAGGGAACACAAATTTTAATGCAATTTTCCGCAATAAATAGAGTGATTCGAGACGAAGGTTTATTTATATGTATGTTAACGGAAAGTATCTAGTCCATCATTGTATACATTTCCTAGGAAATCCATACATTTCCTAAATATCTATCGGAGTACTACATTCGGTATATTTGTAAGGATAGCGGTCTATGCAAAATAAAAAAAAATAACCCCAACCTATTTTTTTCAATAGTTTCTATATATTTTCAAGTATCATTATTGAATTATAATTTCCTGGAGGAACACAGGAATTGTATACAATTCCTATATTTCATACATTTCCGGTGACATGTATAATACATGCATAATTAGTACAAAAAGCCGAGAAATTCTAAGATTTGTACACCAGTGCGAAGCTGGGGCGGGTCGCTAGTGTTGGAATAAATAAACAAACATACATACATAAACCTTGAAAACGTATTTCTTTTTCAGTCAAAACGTTGGTGAGATAATTGACTGACATTATTCCATTCATGAAATACATAACAAAATGCGTCGGTCGCGTGACGCTATGATGTCATCAAAATATTTACACGATTGATAAATGTGGAATTGAAAACATGCATTCATCGTGACGTCACACGTGCGACGCTCTCGCTTGATTAACGATGTATCGAGTGACGCTTATGAATCGATTGCATCGCGATAATCATAAGCTAAATGCTTATATTTCTTTTTTGTTAATTTTACAAAATTGTGTACACACGGCCACAGATCAAGCTACACATTTTTGTTGCAAAATAGCGCCTATTACAACCGCATAAGGTGCCGCAGTGTGTAGCTTGATCTGTGGCCGTGTGTACGCGAGCTAAGTTTAACAACTAGGAAATCGGTGAGCCAATAAAAATAAACCGGACAAGTGCGAGTCAGACTTGCGCACGAAGGGTTCCGAACCATCATCACCACATAGTATAAAACAAAGTCGCTTCCCGTCTGTCTGTCCCTATGTATGCTTAGATCTTTAAAACTACGCAACGGATTTTGATGCGGTTTTTGATAATGATGGTTATCTGATCCCAAACTAAGCAGAGCTTGTACTATGGACAACCAGATAACTGATATACTACATATACTACTTTTTTTGTTAATACATACTTATATAGATAATTACACCCAGACTTACGACAAACAGACATGTTCATGCACACAAATGTTTGTATGTTTGTCCTGGGTGGGAATCGAACCCATGACCTACTGTGCCAATTGGCTTGTCATGTAATAGAACTGTTGTATTTTTATTATTAAACGATTCGAAACGTCAAAATTACCCGACGAAAAAAAGATTTATAAGTATCTATGATTAAAATAATCCGCTCAGACATTTGAAGATGGGTTTCTTTCAATCTTTAATTTGAGTTCAAATAAAAAAAAACTGTTTAATTCAAAGCATCACACTAAAATTACACTTATACATGGAGGCTTAATACAAGATTGTTTAACCCCAAGGAGTAAATATTAAATATAGATTATTGGAATCCGCAAAGTAGTATGTTTTTGACACACTCTATTTTTCGTACAATAAACCATAATCGGTAAAATATCGCCAAATCTCCCACATAACGACTATGGCATCTAGATTATACCGGGCAGCGTGTAGTCGGCACCTGTGGCCGGCATTGATTAACGACCGACGCGCCATCTTGGACGCTACGACTATATGCATGCTCTGGTCATTAAGGATCAATTAACTGGTAGATGCACTTTAGAGCATATCGCCTTCTAGGCTTTCTGACAACATATCCTATGTAATATAGGAACCATGATATTTTCCATGGAACATGAACTACACTTTCGCTGACTTCAAAACCCTGTTTGTGTGTCGCCGGAGTGTTCTCAGTGTAAGTGTATGTGGAACCGGTGGTAGAGTCTATTTATTTATTTATGTACACACAGACAAGTAAAGGGAAAAGAAAAAACAGATACAAAGGCACAAAGGGACTGCTTATTTCTAATAGAAATTTCTTCCAGCACCCCTGCTACTGGAAAGTCAGATAGATATGAAGACACAGTGTGTAATAGATGAAAGAAATACATACATGAAACATATAGAATGACTTAAAACTAAATAAACTACATAAATATTATACCATAATGATAAACTACATATTAATACAAAAATACAGATAAATACATAAAATAGAATACATAACTAGTCTATTGTAACTGTTGACATTCATAAGTGCCTTATTAGGGCCTAAACTGAATAAATGAGTTTTGAGTTTGGTGTGTTTCTGTCTGTGGCCTCATTGCTCCTGAACGGATGGACCGATTTCGATTTAGGTTTTTTTGTTTGAAAGGTGACTTAATCGAGACTGTTCTTAGGTATCTTTCAAGAAAATCCGCTCAGGCGTTTGAAACTTATCACCAATCTTCTAGTGAGTTTCGGGGTTTCTTTAAATTATTAATTTTAGTTATTTTATGCTTTTTTAGTGCCTTTGAAGGCGGTTCTATTTTTTCGATAAAACCTCTTTTTTTTTATTAAAAAGAGATGCTAGACTATGTGAAACTTAATTACCCAGTTCAATTTAAAAAACTGGCTCATTTCCATTAGATTTCTGAAGACAAGAAGGCATACACAAAACATACTTAAAACTACAGTTACATACATAGTTTTAAGAACGATTTAAACGGCAATTTTACTAGTTCATAGAGGAATTGCTAACTTTGACGCATAGCCGAGCTTGTCAGTATGCGGACGCAAATAAATTTAATAAATTGTATTTTACAAGGTTTTCGTGTCATGTGAGTGGGACAATAACTTGAGGTGGCCCTGTGTACCTGTGTTGTATAGCCTAAACTAGGAATGTTCGATATTAGAAAAACATCAATATTAACATTGTTGGAAACTAACAATTTTTTTTTATGAGTAGATTAAAATTTAGAATAAACGATTAATTATGAAAAATATAGTTAAAAATTACAGGTAGACACAATACAAAACACGTGATTTTTTTTCTTATTCTACCGGGTGTAAGGGACAGCCTTCTAAAAACTGATTCTATGGATTCAATTCATGATTCTGGAGCCCCCAGACTGAATTTTTCGTCGATCTTTTCATGAATTATACGATTTTTTTCGGAATTTTTCGATTGATTATACTATAAAATCATTATACAAGTCTAATTAAACCTAATTTAAAAATAAATAAACAGTAATTACTAATTTAGACAGAAAACAGCAATGTACATCAAAATTCAAATCAATAAGCAAGACTGCACGTGTTGTGTGTGATAGCGTTGTAACGTACATTGCGCGCTCAAAAATTACGATATCTGTAACCGATGACTTCTGACGTAAGTTCTATAGTGTTATTATATGCATTCAGTGTAAACTTTTCCCAAAGTTTTCGGTCGCCTGTCCTTTACACCCGGTATAATGGATAAATATGGATTATGGAAAAAGATAATTAACTTTTAAAAAAAGCACAAAAACCTCCTTCAAAGTCAATAAAATATGGAATCCTTTGAGCTATACGCAATAATAGCAAATGTCATATGCAAAAAAGTTATGCGTGAACAAATATTTGAAAATACACAACCTTTTTTTTTAAGAAGGTTAAAAAGTAGCTGAAAAGCTGAAACGCAGAGATGCAAAAACCACTGGTACCAAAACCATAATGAAAGACACTTTGAAAGGTACTGATAATAATTAAGGGGGCTTAGTAAAATTTTCATGAAATAGTCGTATATGTCAGTAAAATACCTTGGAGGAATATGTTGATGATTTCTTTTGTTATTAATCAGTAAATATACTACCATTCTTCTCACAAATAAGATGTTGATAACTTACGACCTGCAATTTGCAAAAAACGTGATAAAATTTGAATTTCGCGCTCCAACCGAAGCCTCCACCTTAAATTAAAAATATTATCGTAAACTAGCAGGCAAGACCCTTTTGTATTTTGACAGATGATTAGACCTCACGTTACAGTGCTGCCACCTCGTGAATATTACAGACAACCCTTATTCCTCAGAAAACTGTCCGTTGTACAAACGGTAGAAAAGAGATGAACATAGGTTTCTAAAGCTATCTTCATAAATCGAACTCTAACTACAGACTCGGAATATTTGGCAGAGTAACGTTTAATCCTAGAAATAAAATTGGGTCTCGAACTATGACGCGTATGAATTCTAAAATAATATCTAATTAATGATTTTGCGTATTTATATCTTGATAAATACGATGTGTATGTGCGTCTGTCAGTAATTGGGGATATAAACATTTTAAGCTTTGCAATTAGCTAACCGATTTTTTTGATGCGATTCGAAAGTATTGAATATATCACTACATAGTATAAAACAAAGTCGCCCGCTGTCTGTCCGTATGTATGCTTAGATCTTTAAAACTATGGAACGGATTTTGATGGGGTTTAGATAGTGTGATTCAAGAGGAAGGTTTATATGTATAATACATCAATATTATAGTACCGAAAAGCTGAGAAAAACCGTGCGAAGCCGGGGCGGGTCGCTAGTTCACTAATAAATGCGAAAGTTTGTGAGTATCGATGTATGGATGAATGTTTATTATTGATTTAGATGAAATTTCGAACACAGTTTATAACATGGCACCTGCCCTGGCCCAGGCGCCAGTTTCAGGGGGCACCATAATCATAATAATTCTATGTTTGAAAAACTTGTTTCACAAAGCGCCTAACATCCAGCTAACGTTGGTCTAACGAATGATTCATTTGATTTTTCAACAATTTATCTCAAACGAAGGAGAGGGTGCCCCACTATCAAGCTTCTGCCTATTCGAAATAATCGTAGATCCGGGGCTGAGTAGGTATAGGTATTATCAAAATCAAAAACTCATTTATTCAGTTTAGGCCCTAATAAGGCACTTATGAACGTCAACAGTTACAGTTTTAGAATAGACTCTACTACCGGTTCCACATACACTTGAACTGAGAACACTCCGGCAAGAAACTCAGCAAGGCGTTTTTTTTTGGTGGATCTTTTTTGTTTTTTATTTTATGTAGGTAATTACAGTTTTTGTCTTAGGTACTCCTACTCGCTAATACTGGGGCTGAGATCTATAGAGTGTACCTGCTAGACTTTGCTCAGACTCTCTGAGAAGTTATGTAAAAATTTTGTATGACCATTAATTTGCCGCCAAGATTTTTTGGTAAGTCGTCGATTTGGTGCACTTAGGCTAAGCACACACTCAGAGAGATTAAAAAATTACGTTGTTTTGGACAACCAAGTCGTCCCACTCAGTCTCATCCCGTTCAAGCGGCCCGAGGTGCTATTAGTAATCCTGACGGAATCCCTCCCCCGGTAACGCCATGAGCCGAGGTTCGTTCCCCATTCGTGGTAACCTAAATTTTGTTACCCGGCTGAGAGCCCTCTGCGCTCGCATATTTGTCCTTTAAGGTTGATGCAGCCATTAGAGGCTACCAACTTTAGTATTTTCAAAAAATGCATTGTGAAAACCGACAATGTTAACTCGAAAGTAAAATCTAACCTAACCTAAATAATCGGTACATTATTAAATACGTTCTATAGATATTAACCTAAATAATCTGTACATTATTCGATACAATCACTGTTCGATTCGCGGTATCTAAATAACCTTACACAAGTACAGGTCCGCCATTGATTATTGGAAACTATAAAATTACTGCGTTTTACGAGGCCTGTTTGTTTCAGCTTCACGCAATTTCTATTGAATAATACCACAGTATACTGTTCAAAGCTAATAGTGTTAGCAACTCGGGAGTTATCCGATTATTGGTTTGGTGTACTCTATGGTTACGTCCGTCTATGAACCTATGACTGGCAACATTGACGGGTGGTTTTCATGAGTGGGGACGAGCCACGGGTCGGGCAATTTTGCTCGAGCGATCGTGTGCGCTTCGTCTCTTGTAATATATTAACGAACATTTTTGTATTCTACCGCCATTTTGTATTTCATAGAATTTTATCTTGATTAAATTTGGGTGTTTGAGTTAACGTTAAAAATAGTATAAATGTATATGTTATGTGCGGTCTATTCTTCCTTAGGCGACGATACCCGAGAAATGATGATTCTAGATTAAGTTTTTCTCGGCATTCTTTAGCAAGAAAATTTGAAAGATTTGAAAAAATATATGTGAAACTAAAGAATATGTGACGAGGAATAGTTTTTTTTAAAAGATGTCGCACAGAACAGGTTTTTTGTATTAAAAACGTAAGATACCAATCGCGAATCCTCAAAAAACTTGGCCATAATTTAAGGTGGAGGCTTCGGTTGGGGCGTTAAATTCAAATTTTATCACGTTTTTTGCTAATTGCACCTCAGTTATAGGTCGTAAGTTATCAACATGTTATTTGCGAAAAGAATGGTAGTATATTTACTGATTAATAACAAAATTAATCATCAACATATTCCTCCCAGGTATATTACTGACATATACGACTATTTCATGAAAATGTTACTAATATAGCTTCTTAATTGCAAGAGATTTGAAAAAATATATGTGAAACTAAAGAATATGTGACGAGGAATAGTTTTTTTTTAAAAGATGTCGCTGAAAGTGTTATACACAAAACGTACACAGAACAGATTGTTTGTAATTAAAACGTAAGGTACCAAACGTAAAAGAACTTGGCCATAATTTAACAGTTTTGTTTTTAGTACCACCAGTAATATTTGAATTCATTTGACCTATTTTAAAATAATATTAATAGATATAAAGATATTGAGACTTTTGATCTGCCTCTAGATTAGTATGAAATAAGCGATGTTATGTACCAATTAATAGTGAGCACATAAATCATATGTTATTCGGAGATTGACTGCAGGGTTGTCACTAACTTTTTCTTTTAAAAAAAAAGGAATTAACACACTAAAAATATATTATATTATGTATACAATATCACAAATAATAAACAATAGATAAAGCTTTAATCGGTATAAGCAAAAAGCATTACATAGGTACAAAACAAACACAAAAGCTTAGGCTAGGATAAGATGTCGGGCTTAGAATAACAGCTACTTGAATAAATGTTTTTTCTTTCTTTCTTTTCTTTCTACGGTGTTCCCTGCCTGTCGTAAAAGGTGAGTAAATGGGGTGCATTGGGGTCGTGGACTATCGGGGCGGAGGCCCCGTGTGTCCAGAAGCGATCCCAAGGAGGGCGATGGGCCGTTGTGGCTACGACCCATCGTGAGATAGCACAGCATCTAGCTGATGGGCTATTTAGCGCCGCGTGTGAATGGGAAATTCGTACGCGTTCTGCACAAGAACCCGCCTCCCTCTACAGCGCAGATAGCGACCGTCGTGGGGTTTTAGCCGGCACGAGTCCAGCTTAACCTGCTCCTACAGAGCAGCTGGGTATCCTAGGAGGATTTCCCCACGATAAAAAAAGGTTATGATGTGGTGGGTGACCACATAAAGTCTAGATGGCCTGATTGTTTTCAAGTTGATGAACTACCTACCACCCTCAAATAAAAGATATGCCAAATACCAACAGGTGGTGGTGGCTGGTATTGAGAGCCAGTTCTAGGCTTCGTGTGCTTACCACCTTTGCCCCCATAGTGAGATTAAGATCAAACATAGTACATCTTGGAGAAACGGCAGAAACTGGATTTTAAATCAATCTTAGAATACAAAATCAATCAAGTAAACCTTATTAAGATATAATTTATGAATGTGCAGTCTGGTTTCACATTTGATGTGATACTTTCCAGCAGTAAATATAAGCTTTCTAAGATGTTATTGCGAGCCAGGCCTATAACAAACGAAGTACTTTCTTATTTTTTTATATCAACTAATAAAACGCAATATTAAATACATTCTAAAACGGCAAAACTATATTCTTCTTTTACTTAAAATTTTGTAAGTGAAAATCAGTTGAGGCTAGATCTAGGGTGGTGGGTGAATTATAAAGAGTCTTAACTTATTTTCTTTATCTTATTTAGAGCGGGCCTTTAATATACATCACCCGTTTTGGACACTCGTGATGTTTCAAAAGCCGAGATTATATCTTAAAGAAAACATAAACATTAATGACTAAATTAAAAAAACAACCTGTTAGGAACCTCGCCGATGATCAGCAGTAGCGGCCGCCAAGATTTTTTCTATATTTGTTGTAAATAATAAAAAAAAAACTTAATTATGATTTTTTATCGTGCATAATACTTTACATAACATATCAATGCAAAGATTTAGATTTTTATATGCCTTCCATAATAAAACTATTTTAATATTTTTTGTAACCAAGCAACCATTATAACAAAAGCGCGTGCCAACCCTAGTGTTAAATGAAAATCGAGCGAGTGACGAGCGGCGGACGCACGGACGGACAGATTTAGCTTAAAGATTACTTATATTTAGGTACGTAGAGTTATACCACAGATAAACGTTAGGAAATATTACTGATCCGTTGCTTGAATTAATTTATTAGATTTTATCTAAATTCTAAAAGGAACGTAATAGCTGTTATTAATTTCTGGGTGAATTTCAAACTTTTGTGTGCATGAACATGTCTGTTTGTCTTAAGTCTGGGTGTAATTATCTATATAAGCATGTATTTACAAAATAAAGTGGTATATGTATATAGTTTGTATATTTGTTGTAAATAATAGTAAATATTGTATATTTATAGAATTATGTAGTATGTACTATATTAGTTATCTGGGGGCCAATTCCACTAATTAATTTTGATTAGATTACAAATTGATCGCAGCTGTTGCTGATCGCAATTCCGCTATGTTACTAAATTCCTAATTTTACTAAAAAACGGTATTCCACTAAATAAACTAAACCGAACCACGATTGGATTACGATTAGATTGTAACCGTTGTTGCCCTTGGCAACCGAACAAATGTTTAGTGGAGTACCATATTGGTAAAAGTTCCTGTTCAATCGAATTAGCAGAAAACCACTTTTAAAACCACAGTCCAATGTACGAGGAACGCTTCGAATCGCCAGGATTGGAGGCGCATCGCCAAGAAGTCAATACTCGAGAAAACGGATTACTCAAAGAATGCCTCTTCATGTGCCTCTTCAGCGCAACCACGACCGCTCTGACAAGAGTGTCCGACTCAGAAGAAGGAAAAAAAAAAAATGTAGCCTTGCTGAGTTTGTTGCTGGAGTGTTCTCAGTTCAAGTGTATGTGGAACCGGTGGTAGAGTCTATTGTAATGATTGTAACTATCGACGTTCATAAGTGCCTTATCAGGGCCTAAATTGAATAAATGAGTTTTTGATTTTGATTTGAAGAGACTTTTATAAATTTCGTAGTGGAACTAGCCCCCTGGTTGTCCATAGTACTAGCTCTGCTTAGTTTGGGATCAGATAACCGTGCGTGAAAAATGTCCCAGAATATTTATTAATTTATTTTATTTACTTATTGACGAAAATAGGTAAAACCACGACACGGAGGCTACACTTCTAAAACCTTCAAGCTAAGTTTCTCAAACAAAAGGCAGTCGAGTAACTAGCGCGAGTACTGTCGCGAGTGGAGTGGAGTGCCACTCGCCCTGAGTGCCACCACAAAGACACAATGGCTGCCTATCGAAGCGATCGCTTTCTAAGACGGAGAATATGGATCGGACGGATCTATACTATTTACTATTGGCTAATAATAGGGTAGTTGACTGACACATCAAATCAGCTACTTTTTAATAAATGTCAAAACGATAGTTTATATAGAATTTTGTATGAAATATTACACTATGACGTCATAGTTTCACAGCATCAAATCATCTACTCTTAGTGGTTCCACTGGTAATTAAAAATCATAAAAAGCATTAAATGTACAACATATTTGTTGTTTCCACGTGTTTTTAGATGTTTTATGCATTGGTTAATGATTAGTCATTTATTTTTGATAGTATACCCTATAATAATATTTTTTTTTATTTTCATGATATTTTTGCCAATATAACATATTCCTATATATATTATACGGTTGATGGTAGGGCACTTTGTAGTACTCGTCTGGCTGGCTACCACCCTCAAGATGAAAATCTGTCCGACAAATTGCACTTGAGAGCCAGTTGCCATCTTGTCATTGTAACAGGTCGGCAACACATTAGCAAATATTAGTTATTGCAAATGGCGATAGGCGACGGTAACCACTTACCATCAGGTGGACCGCCTGCCCGCTTGTCAACGTTGACATATATTTTTTTTTTTATTCGCATAAAATCTTAAGCCTATGGTTAGTAAGGCAAAAACACCACGTCACAGTGCAAATAAATACATTGAAAATTACAGACAGGATTGTGTTTTACTTTAATTCATACTTTAATGAAGATATGGCTGAAACATAATAACTAGCTGTCCCTCGCGGTTTCACCTGCGTTACCGGGATATTTTTTTTGCTCAGAATCCAAATCTCGCTTTGAAATGAATGCCTGAATTATTTATGCCTGATTAATTAATTGAAGCCTAAATTTCTTCATATGACATAAGCTAAGCGTGCGTCGATCAGCTGGAGCAAACTTAAAGACAGACATTTTAAAATTCTTTTTTTTCCTTAGTGAATGTCGATAATCTATCTATCTCATACCTTTAAACGAGCAATTCTTGGATATAATCTGAATCTCGGAAACGGCTCCAACGATTTTTGTGAAATTTAGTATGCAGGAGGTTTCGTAGGCGACAAATCGATCTAGCTAGGTTTAATTTCCAAAAAATACGATTTACTTACCAAAAAAATACCGAGCAAAGCTCGGGCATCCAGGTACTACCTAATTTAAGAGCAGTCATTTTTTAAGATCCCATCCAGCGTTTATACATATCAATGGCAAAGATAAATAAAAATACCAAAGAGTTTCAAATACAGAAGGCGCACTCGCTAGCAGCGCTAGGTACTGTTTGCTAGTGGAGTGCCACTAACGATCGACTCCGTTCGAGTGCTACAAAAGGCTACAATAGTTGTCAAGAAGTCACTAGCTCTCGAGTAGGTAGTATATCGATTGTAGCGTTTTTTAGGGTTCCGGAACTCATTTGTCTATGTTTTTTTTTTATCATGGGAGGGGTCAGTCTTGTCATGGGAGTATACCAGTCTCCGCCAAGCTGGTCTAATTTGGTGGTCAATCAGATGTACCCTACAAGGGTAAATCACTCAGATACTCACAGTCAATACTGTCGATGATTCCCTCGGTTGAAAATCCGGAATTCAAAAAAAACGGAACCCTTATAGGATCACTCGTGTGTCTGTCTGTCACAAAATTCTGGACTGGATTGGGTTAGCTTTCGGATAAGGAAAACATCGTGAGGAAGCCATAGCACGGTGGTAGGGTACTTTGTAGTACCCGCCTGGCTGGCTACCACCTTCAAGTTGAAAATCAGTCGCCAAGCACCTTTCGGTGTGTTCCGACAGCTGCACTTAAGAGCCAGTTCCTTTCTAGGCTTTGTGTACTTACCATCATCGGCCACATCATCACTGACCACGGTGAGATTGTGGTCAAACACAGGCCTATACATAGTAAAAAAAAAATGTCTATTTAGGTATGATCTATTCATTTGCCAAGTTTCGTGCCAATCTGTGCAGCTTACGACATGCAGTAACAAAATATCTACAAAAACACACTTCTACACGGAAATTTTATAAAATTTTGTTAGTTTTAAAAAAAAACATGGATATACGTCACTAGTAGGTACGGTTTATCAATTCTTTAAACTAATCTCTTTAATCCGAAGTCTATAAAGTCAGCAGTGAAATTACGTCATACCATAATTCAAATAGATAATTTCTTCAATAACAATATCACCATTCCATGTACCAGCGTCCGTCGGCGCATGCGCTATAAAACAAGATCAATTTCATAGATCATTGATCTGAGTCGCTATTATTAAACTCACGCGCACGTGTCTTGCGTCCCGCTCGCACGTTTAACAGTGCACTCGAGTGAGCGAGACGACGATAGCTTTATATGTTTGTAAGCAATATTGTCTTCATGAACAATGTGGGCGTCGAAAAAGGATGGATGTATTTTTTTATTGATTTCAAATGTTTTATTTTTTATTATGGAGTGTAGAATGGATTATTGTAGATGCGTTACTTCTTATCACACGTAAATACACGGTTCTATGATTTGCCTAACACATCGGCATGGCTGCATTTAGATGTATTTTTTTTATTGTAGTCTATTTCAATAAAAAGAAAGAAAGATTTTTTTTTGTGGCATAATATAATAGAATAATTTAAATCATATCACAAGAATAGATTGTGTTATTCGAAACGAAACCTCATGTTATAGATCTTATGATTCTTATTAATTTGACATACTATATATTTACATTTTGATTGCACTTATGGGATAGACACTTCAAGTATTTAAGATGCTCTCAAAACTTACTTGTGTTACATATTGCAGTAAAAAATCAACAAGAAATAGGTATTATATTTTGCATCATCAAACATCTGTTAATTAATTTTTTAATGTTAGGTAACTGCACTAATTCGTAGGTAAAAATGCAAGTTCATTTTATTAGTTGCCGTGACTACTCTGCACATTTTTCTATTCTATGCATCAGTCCAATTATGCCGCTAGGCTCCAGTCACTTCAAAATGATCGCGTCTACGTCACAAAATAAATCTGTTATTGTTATTATTGCACATATTTTCATGACCTTCAGTATTTTGGTGAAATATAACTTGGAGAATAATATTCTCTTCGGTCCTCGCTAGATGGCGTCATTTAAGACCTGACATGCTGTAACTATCTCTTAGGTATAAACTCGATGACAACTTAGACTAACCAACCAAATGTCCAGTCTGTTTTCACTTTGATGTGTCCATTTACCTGTAAAACAAGAAAATATAAATTAGAATTTAAAGTTCGAACGTTCTGTGTATTTTTGTTTTGCCAGTGTCAAGTTGAGCGAAAGTTTTAATTCAAAATGTATTTTATGAAAATGACATAAGAACCACAATGGCGGATTCTGTAAAATGAAACTAATCCGTCTGTATCTCATCAATCGTTGTATATTTCAGCAATGTGATTGTATTGCGCTATGAGACAGTTGTTGTACTGCATTCTGGAGCTGATATTTCATTAGTGACGTCATGAATGATCACTATCTGATAGGGCATTCCGTTCAGTGACCCTTTTGGCATAAAAAACGGACAAGTGCGATTCGAGACTCGCGCATGGAGGGTTCTAAAATAGACCTTATTTTGTGGCGCTGTAGGAAAATTTTACGTCGGTCTTTCTAAATAAACTACTCAAAATTTTATCGCTTGATTTGGAATAAGTCGTAGAAAGATCCTAAAAAGAAGCAAATATATAAAAAATAGGTCGTCAGTTTTCAAAAGCTCTCAGCCGCCCGGCAGATGGCACTACAGTCCCGTGATGTAATGAAAAAAAATACGAAATTTCCGGTTCCGCCCGCCGGTAACAGGAAGTGGGACTATCACTTCCGCTGTTGAACTCGCTGTCCAATGAAAATGTATTCCCCGCTTTTTTAAATATAGTTTTGATATTAAGGAGTTTTTATGTCAACAGGTTGACGAGGGAGGTTATATTTTTGTACTTTAACATAGTTCCAACTTATATTATAAACGTGAAAGTATGTATGTATGTATGTTTGTTGCTCTGTCACGCAAAAACTACAGAACGGCATGAAACTTGGCACATAGATAGATCATACCTCGGAATAACATATAGGCTACTTTTTATCCCGGTAACACGGGTGAAACCGCGGGGGACAGCTAGTGGTGCCGATTCTGTTGTTTACGAACTTAACTAATATTAGACAAGTCACTTCTCTTTCATTTTAACCTTATTGAAAAAAGACAGAACATTTTTAATGCTGTCAGCACACTGTCAGTTTAATCCATACCGTCGTAATGTACGGGTAAATAGTCGTGACCAATAAAGATCGCGCTTAAATTCACGTTGAAATATGTGATCGGACTAAACTGACAGGACTAAATATCTTGCATCCCTTTCTTATATTTACTATTAGAAAGAGATATAGTGAGATTAAATTTATTTAGTTCGTAAACAACAGAATCGGCACCACTATGTTATAATTAGACTAATATTAAAAGGATAAGATTTGTATTTTTATTTGTTATGAATAAACTCAAAAACTACTGGACCGATTTTAAAAATTCATTCACCAGTACCATGCTATATTATCAGCGTGTAACATGAGCTATATTCTTAACCGACTTCAAAAAAAAGAAGGAGCAGGTTCTCAATTCGGTTGTATGTTTTTTTTTATGTTTGTTCACGCATAACTTTTTTGTTTATGAAACGATTTTAATAATAGGGTAGTTGACAGTGTCAAAAATAAATGCATGAAACATCTAAAAACACGTGGAAACATCAAATATGTTGTACATTTAATGCTTTTTATGATTTTTAATTACCAGTGGAACCACTAAGAGTAGATCATTTGATGCTGTGAAACTATGACGTCATAATGTAATATTTCATACAAAATTCCTTATAAACGATCGTTTTGACATTTATTAAAAAGTTGCTGATTTGATATGCCAGGAAACTACCCTGTTTGTACGCGCTATATTCTATCACTAATAGGAAGCTACATTATCCCCGAAGGTTTATAGGCTACTTTTTATCCCGGGAACGCAATTAAACCGCGGGAAAAAGCTAGTTTATTATAATAATAAAAAATCAAGTGGTTTAAATACTCAAACCTTATCGGTCTACATGGCTCATCGTGCCCCCATCGTGTTCTGAAGTTAAATTTTTTAATTTTTTTTTTTTTTTTACGTACCATGCGAACCAGTTTTGTGAGAGACTGGTGCCTATTGTAGGTTTTGCAAAAAAACCTGTACCTAGTACAGGTCACCAGGATATCAATAAATGAAATGAAATATTATTTATTCAAATAGACCTTCACAGGCACTTATGAATAGTCAGACTCTAATGCACGGTTCGGAAGGTAGCTTTTGCTGAGAAGAGCCGGCAATAAACTCAACAATTACTCTTTTCAAAATAAACTTCATAATTTAGGTACATAAAATATATCCTGCAAGAGCGAGCGCTACACCCAAGCCTTTTTGTCATTTAAATATTCGTTAATATTGTAATAAGCCTTTTTTACTAAAACGGTCTTAATATGTTCCTTAAATTTATGTGAAGGCAAATTTAAAAGTGAAAGGTATCATATTATAAAATATGTAATAATATCATAATTAATTGAGTAATAATCAATCATTACATTGATTAAACATGATTGAAGGTAATGATAACAGCATTCTTGAGTTTTCTTTAAGGTTCGCATTTGGTCATAGACGGAGCGGTAGCGTTTTATATGCTTACTACAGTATGACCCAGCTTAGATGTAGCATCGGAAAATCGTATATCTACACTTCACTTCCGATTTACACAACTAATAAAAATCATTCATTGGTGCCGATTCTGTTGTTTACGAACTTAACTAATATTAGACAAGTCACCTCTCTTTCATGTTAACCTTATTGAAAAAAGATATAACATGTTTAATGCTGTCAGTTTAATCCATACCGTCGTAATGTACGGGTAAATAGTCGTAACCAATAAAGACCGCTTAAATTCACTTTGAAATATGTGATCGGATTAAACTGATAGGACTAAAATATGTTGCATCCCTTTCTTATATTTACTATAAGAAAGAGATATAATGAGATTAAATTTATTTTAGTTCGTAAACAACAGAATCGGCACCATTATCGCGCCATTCAACGTTCAACAAGATCATTTTCAAGTACTAATAAACATGGGTAATGTTGTAGGCGCACTCTTTTCGGGAATGATCGATTTTGCCGATGCTTCATCTAAGTTGTGTCATACATACTATACGTATCTGGGATTTCATCAGCGATGTATGGAGTTCGTTAGAATCCTTATCATCCCGAGTGACACTAGTTATGATAGGGTGACTAAAAAAATCTAAATAGTCCGTCACTTAGATTACCAAAAAATATTAGACAAATTTTTTTTTTAGCCGTAAACGAAGGTACATTCCGTAAAAATGTCGCGTGACGTCACGTCACGTCTTAGTACACTTTTTACAGAGAGATGACGTCACAAGCCCCCACTCCTGAACTTTGATGCGACTTATCTTTGTAATTTTTTTATTGATTTGATAAAGCTTTGTGCGCATTGTATAATATATTTTTTTAATTTAACATTCATGGGTTTATTTCCATATTTTCACAATTGTTATCTGACTTCTGACTTTCTCCGCTATCGCGTCCGCTCCCGCTCAATCACCATACCCTCACTCTTATGGAACAAGTTAGCGCTTTCTCTACCCAGGTACAAACTCAGGCTAGACTTAAACTGGGTCAGTTTACTGTAGCACCATTGCTTATCACCCGGCTGGGATCGATTCTACTCCGGTGGAATATTTCGCTAGAGGTTTTGGCAGCCATATCTATATCTGATTTTGGTAGGTATGTAAGGGCATTGAATAGGGATGATGACTGGGTAAAAAATAATTAGTTCTATTTAGTCCGTCAGTTAGGTTATCAAAAAATATTGAATACGTATTTTTTATTTTATCAAATCAATAAAAAATTACAAAGATGAGGCGCATTCAAGTTCAGGAGTGTGACGCTGACGTAACTTCTCTGTAAAAAGTGTACTAAGACGTTTTATTTTCGGAACTAAAGAAGAAATGTGTCCAATATTTGTACTAAGACGTTTTATTTTCGGAACTAAAGAAGAAATGTGTCCAATATTTGTACTAAGACGTTTTATTTTCGGAACTAAAGAAGAAATGTGTCCAATATTTGTACTAAGACGTTTTATTTTCGGAACTAAAGAAGAAATGTGTCCAATATTTGTACTAAGACGTTTTATTTTCGGAACTAAAGAAGAAATGTGTCCAATATTTGTACTAAGACGTTTTATTTTCGGAACTAAAGAAGAAATGTGTCCAATATTTTTTGGTAATCTAACTGACGGAATAATTAGATTTTTTTTGTCATCATCCCTAATATACCTTACTAGCTTCCGTCCCACAGTTTCACCGGCGTTCCCTATGGATCTGAAAACTTAATTTATGTTCAAAAAAACATTAATAACTTTCCCAAAAATAGCGACACTCATAGTTTAAACACTAGAAATAAGGATAAACTTGCTATACCTGTAACTCGTTTGAGCAAAGTTAGGGATTCTTTTAAGGGGCAATGTATACGCTTCTTTAACAAAGTACCCAAACAAATTCAAGAATTGTCCGTGTTAAAATTTAAAAAGCTAATTAAAGATAAGTTGTACAAAAAAGGGTACTATAAAGTTTCTGATTTTATAGAGGACAAGAACGCATTTCAATGAGTTGTTCGCTTCACATGCTATTTATTGTTATTATTATTGTCATATTGTTAATTTTAATATTTTATTTTATTTTCTATAGTTTATTTTTATATACATATTTTTTATTTTTACAAATTTGACGATTAAAAATACTTGTAATGAGTTCATTTAAAAAAGACACTTTTGAGTTTGAATTTGAACCTTATGTTTACCCGGGATAAAAGAAGCCTGTGTTAATCCACGTGACGTCCCAGTGTAGTATTTCATACAAAATTCCATATAGGTAAACTGTATATGTACTGTACTGCGGGCGGGGAGCTTTTTCCGCCACCGCGTTAGCTTGGCCATACAAAGAGGGAACGCTGCCAGCCTTCTGGGAACCTTGCCGTTGATTGGCAGCAGCGGCCGCCTCGAGGATTTTTTTTATATATAGTTTGTATATTTGTTGTAAATAATTGTAAATATTGTATATTATAGAATAAATAATACTTTTAACTGTCGTTTTGACATTTATTAAAAAGTAGCTGATTTGATATGTCAGTAAAGTTTGTCTATCTTTTTCTTTTTAATTTATTTATATCTCACAAAGACATTTATCTACTTATCTTTCTATATGCAAACATTTAATAAATTTAAATTAAATCCTAAATCCATATTTACAATAAAGTAAAGTACCCTATTCCTAAGATTAGCAATCCCTATAGGGTCCGAGATTAAATGGCCTGTAGGTCAACGCGGACAAGAAGTGATTTAGTTTTCGCCGACGCAGGGCAAGGGAGCTCTGATTGGGTGCCATGTCAGTTAATTAAGGGAAAAGAATTTAGCCAGAGGTTCAGGAAAATTCTATGAATCTAAAGTAATCCATGTGTATCTCAGCAATCGTTGTATATTTCAGCAAAGTGATTGTATTGCGCTATGAGACAGTTGTTGTACTGCATTGTGGAGCTGATATTTCATATTAAAATTAAAATTTTTAGGGTTCCGTTCCGTACCTCAAAAGGAAAAAACGTAACCCTTATAGGATCACTTTGTTGTCCGTCTATCTGTCTGTCAAGACCCTTTTTCTCAGGAAGGCGTGGAGGTATCATGAAAAAATCAAACTTCTAAGCCAACGCAATCACAAGATACAGCCGTTTATGCTGCAAATTTTCGATACGTGCAAGGGAATCAAAACCTACAGGGCACTTCCCGTGAGCGCAGAATCTTGAAATTTGGTCCGAAGCAACGTCTTATAGCACAGATAAAGGAAAAATTGCAAAAAGCATAAATTTTTAGTTACATCATAATAATAAAAATATTTTTATAGATAGATAATGGAACCTTTCGTGCGCGAGTCCGACTCCCACTTAGCCGGTTTTTTAAATAAAAATAGTGGATTCTACGCAAAATCTAATCCGTCTGTATCTCAGCAATCGTTGTATATTTCAGCAATGTGATTGTATTGCGCTATGAGACAGTTGTAGTACTGCATTGTGGAGCTGATATTTCATATTAAAATTACAATTTTTTAAATAAAAATGGCGGATTTTACGGAAAATCTAATCAAATCAAATCAAAAATCATTTATTCAGTTTAGGCCCTAATAAGGCACTTATGAATGTCAAAAGTTACAGTTTTACAATAGACTCTACTACCGGTTCGGAATCTCAGCAATCGTTGGATATTTCATCAATGTGATTGTATTGCGCTATGAGACAGTTGTAGTACTACATTGTGGAGCTGATATTTTTTTAAACTCTCTTAATTTTACATAATAGACAAAACCGCAGGCGAAAGTAAGTCGTCCATTCGAAATAGGCTGTTTTTTTTGTATCGACTACAGCCTTTGTTGACTTGGTTTATTTAATACAGTTACGTTATTAGAGATCCACATTGAAATAAAGAAACCATTATATACAATTTTACATCCAACACAGTTAGTAATCAATAAATTAAATCCAATAATATAAATTGCTGAAGTCGACAGAATATGGAATGAATTCCCCATTACAATTTTTTTAAAGAGGCTCTTTAAATAAAAAAAGTATTTCAAAAGTTTATTTTTAAAGTTGGCAACACAATAATGAATGCCCTTGGTGTTACCAATAAACAATAAGCAGTGGTAGCAATTTCTCATCAGGTCGACGGACTACTTGCTGAAAATGTAAAAAGACTTTTTATTCAAATAAAAGGCACTAATGATTTTTCTGTCAATAACATCAGTCGCGAAGGTTACTTTTGAACCCCCGACAGTAAAAGTTGTAGGGCTAACTAATTGTAAATAATCCAGTATATAAGGAACCCTCTAAATACAATAATAGATCACACTTGTCTATTTTTAAGTAGTAGGTAGGGAGGAGACCATTCAAGTGCGTCCATCGGGCGGTCACGCGCCACTAAGATAGACACAGTATACGCGATGTACAGTAAACTAACATAGTATGCAATTTGAAATTACATAATTTGTTAAAGATTATATAACATGAACATTATTTGGGTGAAACCGTATAGTAAATAAATGTACAAAATTACACATTTTTTGTTGGATTGTATGGGAATAATGACAGGGTATAAATTAATTCGGTTTAGTCCGTCAATAGGGTAGTTGACACTGTCAAAAATAACTGACCAAACACTAACCAATGCATAAAACATCTAAAAACACGTGGAAACATCAAGTATGTTGTACATTTAATGCATTTTATGATTTTTAATTACCAGTAGAACTACAAAGAGTAGATGATTTGATGCTGTGAAACTATGACGTCATAGTGTAATATTTCATACAAAATTCCATATAAACTATCGTTTTGACATTTATTAAAAAGTAGCTGATTTGATAAGTCAGTCAACTACCCTATTAGGTTATCAAAAAATATTATATACTTATTTTATCAAATCAATTAAAAATAACAAAGAAAGCGCATCAAAGTTCCAGTATCCAGTCCATTGAATCTATTCCAGTATTTTGGGACATACAGACAGACAAGTGAGTGATAAGGCCGCCCTCCAACTGTATATGTTGGGATCTTGTACCATATGTCAATGGTCTAATAAACAACCATCGTAATGTAGATTCTTGTGCCATCTATCCATCGGTGTGTGAACTATATAGCTGGTAGATGTCACTACCTACCCTACACCGTCTACTGTTATTGTAATGAACTGTGTTCCCAGCGCAAGCGCAACCGCGTGAAATAGAAAGTGCGCTCGAGCAACATTGACGCTTGATCGGCGATTATGCTGCGCCCGCGCCGCTTCAAGCGTACACTTCCCGTACCTTCCTACCTTTACAAGAAATATGTAATCAATCATAGACAAAGCATTTCCTGCTCCACTTATTTAGACTATTTCATTTTTAGCCGACTGCCCAAAAAAGGAGTGTAATGGTTTCAGTGTTTATGTGAATATTCCCCGAAGATCCCCAAAGAATGTACATATGTACATATGATGCAATAAATTATTGAGAATATAGGCTACTTTATCCCGGGAACGCGAGTGAAGCCTCGGGGACCAGCCAGTGGCGTAATTATGTAACCGAGGGTCCCAGGGCAATAATGAAATTCGGGCCCGATTTAAAATAAACTTAGAAAAACCTGTTTAGCAATAGGGCTCCCACAAATATTTACGTAATGTAGCTCCAAAACTTAGACCTAACGTAAATATATATTTTTTATGTCAGAAGGTCGACAAGCAGGCAGGCGGTCCTGATGGTAAGTGGTTACCGGCGCCTATCGCCATTTGCAATACCAGAGGTATTGCCAATACGTTGCCGGCCGTTAACAATGCCGAGAAGGCATAATGGTGCCGATTCTGTTGTTTACGAAATTAACTAATATTAGACCTCTCTTTCATTTTAACCTTATTGAAAAAAGATAGAAGATATTTTTAATGCTGTCAGTTTAATCCATGCCGTCGTAATGTACGGGTAAATAGTCGTGACCAATAAAGATCGCGCTTAAATTCACGTTCAAATATGTGATCGGACTAAACTGACAGGACTAAAATATCTTGCATCCCTTTCTTATATTTACTATTAGAAAGAGATATAGTGATATTAAATTTATTTAGTTCGTAAACAACAGAATCGGCACCAATATTTAGTAAAAGTCGAAAACTTATTCAACTAGGATATTATAAACTTTTTCGAACGTCGTTCATGGGGCCCCTTGAGCTTGGGGGGCCCCCTACGGTACCTACGCTGGGAAGAGCTATCAACAAATAAAACACGCGTCTGTCTTTTGTCAGAGCACCAATAACCAGTATGGCCACCTCGCAAGTATACGTAAGATTCTTCTAACAAAGAACATAAAGAAGTATGTAAATTCTTAACGTTTTCAATGTAACTGACTCATTCCGGTCGATGACACGATGGTCTTTGTAGGAGGTAAAGTTGCTGGGTTTTGAGTATTCTCCTTCAAACCTCAAAGAGTGCTGTACCTACCCAAGTGCGAGTCGAGCTCGCGCACGAAGGGTTCCGTACCCTTATCTATAAAAACGGCAAAAAAACATGTCTGTTGTATGGGAGCCCCCCTGAAATATTAATTTGATTCTATTTTTTAGTATTTGTTGTTTCATCTGTGAATTTCAACTGTCTAACCAAAGATTATGTATATCTAACGGAGTCTAAGTAATAGGATCACGTGTTTACCCTTTGGGTTCGGATTCCGTACTACGGAACCCTAAAAATAGATTCAAAATCAGATGCACTACAAACCTACACCCCTCTTTTTCGTTGGGAGTTAAAAAGACAAGGACAAAGAATCGATCTAGGCATACGACTCAATTCCCACCACAGCCACTAGACCAAACAGCCAGATTAATCTTTCGTTGATATTCCACAAAGCGACGCATTCCGCGTGACATACGTACAATTTCATTGTCATGGACAGAAATACATGGCTGGCTGTTGACCCATACATCTATTGTTAACGTCAAGTAAACATTAAAAGTTCAAAAGGATATCCTATTTCATGTGGGAACTGTTATTTTGGACAGATCGGACAATCCACGATTTTTACAGCCACTTTTACGGTCGTTTCCAGTCCGTTTCACCTCCGTTTTTAAACTCAAAATTCTCAAAATTCTTTTATTCAGTTGAGGTCCTGATAAGGCACTTATGAATGTCAACAGTGTACAATAGACTCCACTGACATTGGTTCCACTGAGAAGACTTTGCCCGACTGATCCAGAAAGAGGGGTTGTGATGTGACCTCCTGTAAACCGATTTTGAAGCATGTCGTTAGATTCGTCTTTACTGCCCGAAACAGGTAAATAAATATCGCGTTTAAATTCACGTTGAAATAATCAGACTAATCTAACAGAACTAAAATATTTTGCATCCTTTTCTCATATTTCTTATTAGAAAGAGATATAGGTAGTGAGATTTGTTTAGTTTGTAACCAACAGAATCGGGGCTATAGTAGGTTTGTTTTGGTTGTTTTTGCATCTGCAGTACCAGTGATAACCTCCGATGCAGAAAACCGGTTAAGGTATCTTCTGTCATTGTCCTATATAAGGTCTTTGGAGTGCAAGCGAATTTTTCCAGCAGTAATCGGCAATTTATTTTAGTTTTGCTGTTGTAAATCTTTATTAAGATTACTAGCTGTTCATTCGCGTTCCCGAGATAAAAAGTAGTAAATAACCTTCGGGGATAATGTAGTTTCCTATTAGTGAAAGAATTTTTCAAATCAGACCTGTAACTCCGGAGATTAGCGATAATAACAAGGGGACATTATGTAGTAGTAGTGTAATTAGCAGGAATGATTTATCTATGTGCCAAGTATATTAACATGTGAGCTTATAATTATTCAATTTGGATATGAAACTGTAAATGTGACGGAATTAGCCCCTGTACTACTAACCCTTATGGGCGTCGGCCATCTGACAGCGGAGGTCACTGATTTCCTCCACGGTTTTTCCACATGAAATCAAAACAAGTTCCCAGAAACAAAAGCGTTTAAATGCCGTCACACGGTTGTCCACTATAAAGGGAAATCTATTAAAATATTATTAAGGCGATGATAGCTCAGTGGTAGTGACGTCGGATGCCGAGACGAAGGTCCCGGGTTCGAATCCTACAATGAGCTTGAGCTTTCGGTGAAGGAAAACATCGTGAGGAAACCATAGCACGGTGGTAGGGTACTTTGTAATACCCACCTGGCTGGCTACCACCCTCAAGTTGAAAATCTGTCGCCAAGCACCTTCCGGTGTGTTCCGACAGCAGCACTTCAGAGCCAGTTCCTTTCTAGGCTTTGTGTGATTACCATCATCGGCCACATCATCACTGACCACGGTGAGATTGTGGTCAAACACAGGTCGAAACATAGTAAAAAAAAAAAAAAAAAAAATCCGTGACATGTTTATCGACTGAATAATAATATAATAATTAATATTCGTGATCTACTGTTCTTAATTTTACTGGACTATTTTGCCAAAAACTCCGACTATCTCATTAATTATATTATATTTTCCTACGGGATAGTTTGTGAGTATTTTTGTTACTTCTTCACGCTCAAACGGCTGCACCAATTTCGATGAAATTTGGCATGGAGGTAGCTGATACCCTGGATTAACACGTAGGGTACTTTTTATCTCTCGGGAACGCGGGTGAGACCGCGGAGCGGAAGCTGATTAAACATTGTTAATCGACTATTGGAAACTCACGGTAAAGCTGATATTATAAAATGAAGTCGCTTCCGCTGTCTGTTCGCTTAGATCTTTTAAACTACTCAACGGATTTTAATGCAGTTTTCAGCAATAGATAAGAGTGATTCAAGAGGAAGGTTTATATGTATAATACATGCATATTATAGAACAGAAAAGCCAAGAAAAGCCGTGCGAAGCCGGGGTTGGTCGCTAGTAGGTATATAAATAAGAACTCAAAAGATAGATAGTCTTTTTTTGAGTTCTTCCAAAATTTATACAAAGTCTTGCTTCCTCATTTATAATGCGGACAGCAAAGGAGTGGAAGTTGCTTCAGTGTCTGTCTTTCCTACCTACTCCTACCTGGTGGGCAAGCGCCCTATTTAATGCTACGCCCTCGCCGTCGCAACTCGCAGACTAAAAATAAAATATTGCCGATGGAATTAGGAGATAATCTCCGGAGTGACATTAAATTCGATTCTGAAAATACTTTACCTAATATAAAGCTAAATTAACCCAGACTTTTAATCCCAGGAACGCGAGTGAAACCGTGTGAGATAACTAGTCATAAGTCTGTGACTAGCCTTGACTGACGACAGTATTCTACTAACCCCCGGACAAAAAAAAACCTAGATAATTGTGCACGTACAGCCTGCAAGTACCAGGATAGCATAAACGGCGATAGTTCCCAAGACCGGTTGACCGTGAGCGCGGCGCGGGGTCAACGAACCGCGGATAATGTTCTGCACGGTTCATTGTCGACACACACACATTGACACATTAGAGTTGGATTTATTTGTGACGTTTTTTTATTTAAAAATTATTACAAATACAAAATTATGAATAATTTCTTTGTTAGGCCTGTGGTAAGCATGTATACTCGATAGTAATTTTTGAAAAAAAATAATTTAATTAAAATCGGCCAGCGAGTTGGACTCGCACAAGAAGGGTCCCGTACCATCGTACATTGTTTTAATTTATTACATCAGTTTTATGTAGAAAATCAAAATCAGGATTTTTGTTATTAGCGCCTGAGAACATCCTGAGAAGTACCTTATCAATAGAAAACGTACTTTTGTAAAAAAGGAACCAATGTATTTGGTACCTCGAGTCACTCGAATTACAAAATTACGCGCTTGAAATAGACGTAAAACGTTTAAAAAAAAATTTATTCATCATACACGCAACAAAACGTGCGAATTTTTTGTTAAAAATTCAAACATGCGGACCATCCGCCATTGCTATAAGACTAGTGACCGACTGAAATTTCGGCTTCGGCCAAATTGGACCGAACAAACTGGTATAGATAACTATCTGTCCCCCGCGGTTTCACCCGCGTTCCCGGGATGAAAAGTAGCCTATATGTTATCTATGTGCCAAGTTTCATCCAAATCCGTTCAGTAGTTTTTGCGTGAAAGAGCAACAAACATACATACAAACTTTCACGTTTATATTATTAGTAGAATGGTACGGAACACTTCGTCGCGAGTCCGACTCGCACTTGGCCGGTTTTTTTTTATGTTTCTTTAGGCGTACTTTTTTGTTTCATGACCGATTCTAATCATTATTTTTGCGATGGGTTCATTTTAATTATTATTGTCTTTTACGGATCTTTTACTCATTTTGTTAAAGGTTGAAGATCTGTCGCCAAGCACCTACCGGTGTGTTCCGGCAATGAGGAATAACAACAAAAAATTCTAATTAGTCCGTCAGTTAGATTATCAAAAAATATTGGATACGTATTTTTTATTTTGATCCGAAAACAAAAAATAACGAAGATACAGTGCGTTAAAATGTTCCGGTCTGCAAAAAGTGTACTAAAAAGTAGTTGTACGATGACGTCACAAGCCTCAATCCTGCACTTTGACGGGACTTATCTTTGTAATTTCTTATTGATTTGATAAAATAAAAAATACGTATCCAATATTTTTTGATAATCTAACTGACGGACTAATTAGAATTTTTTGTTGTTATTCCTCATTGCATTTGAGAGCAATGCCTTCTCGGCATTACAATACCGAGTAACAGGTCAGCAATATCTCTGGTATTGCAAATGGCGATAGGTGACGGTAACCACTTACCATCAGATGGACCGTATGCTTGCTTGCTACCTTAGTAGTATAAAAAAAATAGTTTTCGGCTTCGGCCAGAAATCGACGAAAGACCAAAAATAATTCGTGGAATAAATAATTCATCAAAACATATTAATTTACATTTACATTCAGGATTCATCTCAGATCTAGTTTATTTTTGACCGACTGCGAAGGCCGAGTGTAATGGGTTTGACGTAAAGTAGTCCAAGATTTATATTTATCATTCATTTTAATAACTATTCTGTCATTTTGAGTGATTGCTTAAACTCATTTATGATTAATAAAAATAATTTGTTTAAATATTTATTTATGTTTATACAAAAGGATTTAAGCATTATTTTTTTACTATGTATAGGCCTGTGTTGAACCACTATTTCACGGTGGTCAGTGATGATGTGGCAGATGGTAAGCACACAAAGCCTAGAAGGGAACTGGCTCTCAAGTGCAGCTGTCGGAACACACCGGTTGGTGCTTAATCATCATCATGTCAGCCGAAAGACGTCCACTGCTGGACAAAGGCCTCCCCCAAGGATCTCCACGATGGCCGGTTGGTGCTTGGCGACAGATTTTCAACTTGTGTGTGGTAGGGAGCCAGGCGGGTACTACAAAGTACCCTACCACCGTGCTATGGTTTCTTCACGATGTTTTCCTTCAACGAAAGCTTAAGCTCATTTAAAAAAAAACCCGCGAACTTCGTCTCAGCATTAGATGTCACTACCATATGATGTTGTATTGCGACGGACGGGCAACTTCGGAACGGAACTGAACACACCGCGTGGCCCAATCGGCGTTTGAGTACAGAGTTTGAGAATTATTAATTTATAAAAATCTATAAAAACGAGAAAAACAGCCCCCTTAAATATTTATTTTATTCTGTTTTTAGTATTTGTTGTTATAGCGGAAACAGAAATACATCATCTGTGAAAATTTCAACTGTCTAACTATCACGGTCCATGAGATACAGCCTGGTGACAGACAGACGGACGGACAGGCAGACAGCGGAGTCTTAGTAATAGGGTCCCGTTTTACCTTTTGGGTACGGAACCCTAAAAAAGAATTATTAAAATCAGTTCATAAACAAAAAAGTGATGTGTGAATAAACAAAAAAAATGCTTATGTTAACTAACTACCATCTAGAATTAGTAGGTAACGTCGGTTCATTAGCAAAAAAACATACAACCGATTGAGAACCTCCTCCTTTTTTGAAGAAGGTTAAAAACGTGAAACGTCATATCTCGAGCACGAACGTAGGATTTCGTGTGCACATTATCTCTAACAATCTATACTAATAATAAAGCTGAAGAGTTTGTTTGTTTGAACGCGCTAATCTCCGGAGTTACTGGTCCGATTTTAAAAATTCTTTCACTAATACGAAGCTACATTATCCTTGAAGGTTATAGGCTTCTTTTTATCCCTGAAAAGCGAGTGAAACCGCTGGGATCAGCTAGTAATTAATATACCATGTAATATGAACGCGGAACGACCGCAAACAATAACATAAAAAAAAAACCTACGTATACATATAAAATATTACAGCCGCCTGTGCGTCTGCCAAGACGTAAACAGCACTAAACATCACGTTGTAATTACCAACATCAAAATATTAATTGATATTGTAAATCTAACCGTGTTGACTATTTACAATAGGGTAGTTGACAGTGTCAAAAATAAATGACCAAACACTAACCAATGCATAGAACATCTAAAAACACGTGGAAATATCAAATATGTTGTACATTTAATGCTTTTTATGATTTTTAATTACCAGTGGAACTACAAAGAGATGATTTGATGCTGTGAAACTATGACGTCATAGTGTAATATTTCATACAAAATTCCTTATAAACTATCGTTTTGACATTTATTAAAAAGTTGCTGATTTGATGTGTCAGGAAACTACCCAATTGTTTATTTCGTGTCCAAGCAGGGCGTCCATAGGCGAACTAGGCGACCGCCTAGGGCGCTCGTAATAGGGCGGCAAGCGGTGGCATCGAAATTGAAAAATAATACTAACAATAAGTAAAACACCTTTTAAAGACCATAGAATTTATATGACCAACCTTGGAGCTATTCAGAACTCAACGCAATCGGTTCATAAGCAAAAAAATGCGTGAACAGAAACGGTTATAAAGGTTGAATAGTACTGAAATAGTAGTTTATCTACTCTCATATCGTAATGTTCTTATTATGAAATCAAAATCAGTACTTTAATGACCCACTTTAGGCACACCCGACATGATTTATGTAGGCAAAAACAATAAAATAAACAGACACAATAATCATATACCTAATCAAATCCGTGTTGCCAACTCCCAAAAATTCTTACCTCTAAATTTCAAGTCAACAAATTTGTGACATTGTCATCGTCAAATTGAATTGGTACCGATTGATTATACTATTGATAGGTCCAAAGTGTACTTTAATAGAAAAAAAGTTATTTTATAGCATTATCTTGGGAACACAACTGTACTATAATGAATCATTATACACGGGTGTGCCTAAAGTGGGTCATTAAAGTACTGATTTTGATTTCATAATAAGAACATTACGATATGAGAGTAGATACAAAATATGTTTATATTATTGTTATTTTATACATTTTCCCCTTCCATCTTTCGCCTAGGGCGCCAAGAATGTTCGGGCCGGCTGCGGCCCTGCCCCCAAAGATCTCCACGACGGCCGGTGCCCACTCTGCGTCTTCCTTCGTAGTTACCACTCAAGAACCTTTGTCCAGCTGTGATGTCTTTGACATGGTGACGATACTGACTGATGCGTAGCAGTTACCGTATGACGCTTGCAACACTAGAGGCACTATATGATATCATTTAGGAGCTGGGGAGCAAAAGCGTATTGTCAACATTTTCTCATTTCGTACCTGCAAACCCCAACTAGCCAAAAATAAGTATATTTGTGCCAGAATTCCAGGAGACGGGAAAAAAAGGAGAATTTAAAAAAAGTATTTTTTGCTTTCTTTAGAGATATTCGTAGGTACTTATTCACATGCAATCAAGTACTTCGTTAGTAATAAGGTTATGTCTTGAATTGCATTATCTGTCAAAACTTCAGTACATATAGCCAATGAATAATCCAGGAGATTTTCATGGAATTGAAAAAAAATATCAGGAGCATATCGTCGCTGTCATTTCAAAAAGTCGTATGTTCGATTTTTGTTTTTTTTTTTCTTAGCCGTATGCGTAGTACGAAACGTGATCTTTCATGTGTTAAAATGTCATAGTAAGTTCTGTTAGACGATATTAGACTTTATGTTAAAAAGCAAAAGGTCTTATTTTGAATATCTTTGTCAAAAAGTCATATGTCTAACATACGACTTATTGACTTCTAGTTGATTCAAATTCGCGCCTTTTATGACAATTAGATGTTTAAAAATTCGGCCGGAGAAAGGTGTTTTTGCAGTGATTTGAAGTGTTTTGGCAGTGTTAGAGTTTTATGTCGGTCTTAAACACAAGGTAAGATGTTTTTATTTGCACGTTACAGTAGTTTATTACATCAAGTGTAATCGCTTATCGACAAAATAGAATGATTCAGTACCACAACTTGCGAGTATAACCTCCAATATCTCAAATTTTTTGGACTTAAGTTTGTTATACTACAAAAACGGTTAAGTTATTTATATAACTGTAGAATACGATAAGTTACAGCTTGATTTAGGTGTTTTGTTCTTATTTTGCCGTATTATACCCAGTCAAAAAATGTATTTTCAATAAGTCGTATGTTATATATTTCAACATAGGAGTTTTTGACATAAGTTTAACTAGATTCTTTGTTATGATTATTATCTAAGAATAAAGGATTTGAGTGAAAATTGTTCTAGCATTATTGATTAATTTTTAAATTATTGGCTAATAAATACATTTTAAATAACAGGTATGAACTAAAACTAAAATGAAGAGGTACAGCAGGGCAGCGAATATTCTCAAGAGATCGATTCAGCTAGCAGGTATTAGTAGTGCTAATGACATGGAAGAAAACTATTCTGATACACCGACCTTGCAACCTGAAATGAAAAGAAAAAAAAGAAGACTTTTTAGTACAAATACCAAAGTGATTGATCATCAGCAAATTAATCAAAACCTAAACCACAACTCACCTAGTTGTAGCACATCTACGTCTAGCACTTATTTCCTTAATGAAGCAACAGGTGAAATCCAAAGCTGTGAGTTAGATTTGTCATATGAAACCACCTCAATAACAATAGGAGCAATGCCACCGGAAGCAGAAACAGTAGCTGTTATTCAAAATTCTCCTCGTCCGTATGTTTTCGATGAAAATACAGAAATTCGAAGCAACGATTTAGTTTTGTCCAGTGAGTCCACCTTACCTACCTTGATGGAAGAGACATCAGCGTCATTAGAAGAAGAATCTGCAGCTATTATCCGAAGTTCCCGTTGTATCGGTCCATCTATTGTGAATCCTTCTTCAAGCGCATGTTTTCTAGATGAAACCACAGGTGAAATGCGAAGCAACGATTTAGTTTCGTCCAGTGAATCCACCTTACCTACCTTGATAGAAGAGACAGCAGCGTCATTAGAAGAAGAATCTGCAGCTATTATCCAAAATTCCCCTTGTACCAGTCCATCTATGCTGAATCCTCCTTCTAGCGCCTGTTTTTTAGATGAAACAACAGTTGAACTCCGACACCTTGATTTGGTTTCTACCAATACACATAACTCGACACCAGAAATAGAGCAACGTGATGAAAACTTTAATTGCAGTGATGACGATCAAGATGCTACCTATGAACCAGATAGTGAAAATAGTACCAATGCTGATGTTTCAGAATGTGAAACAACACACTTAACAAGAAAAAGACGTGGTGTTAGAAGGCAGACACAATGGGATAGAAACACGCAAAAGTTACGACGAATGCAAGGTAAAACTTATAAAGGATTGATTAAACGTGAAGGAAAATGGGCACAAACAAATTCCAGACCAGCTAGAGAAATGAAAAATGCTTGTGAATGTATTACTGCTAAATTCGAGTGTCGAAAACTGACTGAAGAAGCAAGAAGAGCTATTCATGAGAATTTTTGGGGACAACTTAATTGGGAACAAAGAAAAGTTTATGTTGCAAGCTTAGTTACCAAAGTACAACCTACATCTAGAAGGCAAAATATTAGTAACTCACGTAGGAATGTAACTCTGAATTATCACTTGCGGCTGGATGATACCAGAATACGTGTTTGTAAAAAAATGTTTCTAAACACACTTGATTTAGGAGAAAAAAGTGTAAGGGCGTGGTCTATAAATACCCAGAGTGGTATTCCTAACCCTAAGACACCACGTCCGTCTCAAACACACACTGAACGTGATGATCATCTGCAATCGTTCCTAAATAACTTGTCAAAAATGGAGTCTCATTATTGTCGCACAAATTCAACAAAGATTTATTTAGAACCCAATTGGGATTCATTGAAAGAACTTCACTGTTTTTACCTAGAAGTAGCTGCGCAAGACAACGTCAAACCGTATTCATGGACCCACTTTGTACAAGAATTAAAGAAACAGAACATAACCTTATTTCAAAATAGAAAGGATCAGTGTGACACCTGTTTCGCGTTTATAGAATCCAGAGTTGAAAAAGATACCTATGACTTACACATTTTGAGAAAAGACATGGGCAGAAATGAAAAATCGGCAGACAAAAGACTTGCAGAAATAGATAGAACGATGAAAGTATATTGTGTTGATGTTCAAGCCGTTTTGCTAGCGCCAAAGCTTAATGTGTCGTTGGCGTATTATAAGATTAAACTGAAACTACACAATTTTACTTCGTACGATCTCGTATCGCGGAATGGTAGATGCTACCTATGGGATGAAGTAAATGGAGGATTGGAATCAGAAGTTTTTGCTTCCCTATATGTTGACTTGATAAAAACGGAATATGAACGGTCACAAGGAAATTTGACTAAAATTGTGCTATGGTCCGATGGATGTTGTTATCAAAATCGGAATCAAGTAGTTGCAAATGCTATTTTGAACTGTGCTGTTGAACTTGGCATAACAATAGAACAAAAATATCTAGAACACGGGCATATTTTTATGGAAGTTGATTCGGAGCACAGCGTGATCGAAAGAAAAATAAAGAAGAGAGATATTTATATTCCAGCTCAATATGTTGACATTATAAAATCAGCACGAACGAATCCAACCCCTTACGAGGTTCACAGTCTCAAATTCAATTTTTTTAAGGATTATTCGAAAATACAATATTACACAAGCATACGACCTGGTAATAGAGCCGGTGATAATGTTGTTAATGACATTCGTTGCTTGAAATATAACCCCAATGGCACCATTGAGTATAAATTATTATACAATGATGATTGGACTCTGTTACCCAGAAGAACTAAATTGCCAAACCCGAACGTGGAACTGCCTCCACTCTACGATTCAAAAATAAAAATAACTTTACGCAAGTTTCACGATTTACAAGATCTAAAGGTTTTACTTCACGAAAATTATCATTCTTATTACGATTCTCTACCCCATGAATGCCCAAATGAAACATGTTCTCATGTAAAACAATCATAAAAGTTCCTAAATGATCTCTATATAATTATCTTGTGTTCCTTATGTGTTGTTTTAGCCTTTTCATAGACATTGTGATAAAAGCAAATACTTAAAAAACTAAGTTATTTTGCTTACCATTTGAGCCTTAGTAAATGTAGGAAAAAGATGGCATGTCTTTGTCATATTTTGAAATTGTCAATTATGGCACGTATTTGCCAAATATATTTTATAATTGTAATCTTTTTCGAGATAGCAATACTGATTTTAAGATTTATAAAGAAAAAGATAATTTTCTGTTAAAATGTTATACTAATTAATGTTATCTACTGATCTCAATAGTATATTTGTGATTGTAAACTATAGGTATACAAACATGAACACATAATTTTATAATGTTGTTGTATGTAAAAATCCAGTACGGACATTGATCATTTCTTCTTTGTTTAGGTTAAGATTTTTTATAAATGAGATTGATTAGTTAATTGGAGAAGAATACGTTATAGCCTTATATTATGCTCAATTGGAGATTGGTGATTATTCCTAGTTAATGCTTAAGTTCCTTGTCGGTTAGTTTAAATAATATGAATGCAAAGTTTAGTAGAAATAAACTTGGACAGCTTTTAATTTTGAGAAAAGAGTGGATGTTCAACATTTAACGCTTATCATTTTTAGTTTTTGTTGTCACATTTTGAGATTAAATTAAAACTTTGATAATGACAACTAGTTATAACTATTATATTTGAGAAATATAACACTAAGCTATACAATTGTGGGTTTTTGTAACAATTTTCAAAATGTCGCATGTTAAAAGTATTTAGTCAATAAGTCGTAAAGTCACTCAAAATGTCGTATGTTTAAATTTTGTCAAAAAAAAAGGGGTCAAAAGGTCGTATTGTTACAAAAACCTATGATGCAGCTTGAATTTAGTTACAATAACATCATACATAAATAGATACAGGAAAAAGAAATCTAATCCCATAAAAAATGTTTTCCTAGTTCAAAAAGTCACAGAAAAAAACAGTTTTTTGTGTTTTCTGAAAACAGTCTGTTTTCAAATACGACTTTTTGAAATGACAGCGACGATATCTAAAAATGCAACCTCCTGGAAAAGGAGAGTTTAAGTCTAAGCCCACATCTATATAGGTACCCTTACAATATTTAGCTTCAAAAGATAAAACAGCGCTTAAAATGTCTAGTTTCGTGCGATTTTCAGCTAATCTGTAACATTAAGTCGGCTTTTATTCACCATTTATAAGTCAACTACAGCAAATATTTCCTTTAATCGATTACAAATGATCGTATATTCTCGGAAAAACTCGGATCGATCGTCGCAAGCGCAGGAATCACACGCCAATTGTCGAGAACAATGCGCAAAAAATGCGCGTTTGTCTGTGTGTGTGTGATATGTAACACGAACTAAGGTCAAGTTTGAGAATTTTCTGTTTTATTGTTGTTTTTAATGAGATTAATCTATACTTCTACACTAGTGTTATAAATAGGTAGATTCATATATTATTTATGTATACTATGTTATGTATTTATTTGTATTTGTGTATTAATATTTAATTTATAATTTTTATGTAGTTTATTTTATTTTTATGTAACTAGTTTTAAGCTTTACTATCTGTTTCATGTATGTATTTCTTTCTTCTATTACACACTGTGACTTCATATCTATCTGACTTTCCAGTAGCAGGGCTGCTGGAAGAAATTTCTATTAGAAATAAGCAGTCCCTTTGTGCCTTTGTATCTGTTTTGTCTTTTCTCTTTACTTGTCTGTGTGTGTACATAAATAAATAAATAGGTAATGTTTGTAAGTTCGGATGTAGGGTAATGTCCAGAGTTACTGAACTTATTTTCTTCTTTTTGGCATCACTTAGTATATTTTGCCAGTGTCAAGTTGAGCAATGAAGGTATTTTTATATTCTTCATGAATTTAAATTCTCGTCAAGTTTCATAGTTCTATTCATAGTCGGTCAGTTTAAGTTAGGTTTTAGTACAATGGTAGCCTATTAAAACTTTTCATGGACTTCTTGAGACAACTTGAAAAGCCACTATACACGTAATCATTTCATTTCACTTTACGTCATGGGTTCGATTCCCATCCAGGACAAACATTTGTGTGCATGAACATGTCTGTTTGTCCTGTGTCTGGGTGTAATTATCTATATAATATGTATTTACAAAAAAAAAGTAGTGTATATAGTATATCAGTTATCTGGTTGTCCATAGTACAAGCTCTGCTTGGTTTGGGATCAGATAACCGTGTGTGAACAATGTCCCAGGATATTTATTTATTTATTATTAAGAAGGCATTTCTCTTTGCTTTGCATATAGGCAAGAGGATTCCCCAAAAACCCTACAATATTATGAGTTATCTAATAATCTTGAGTGACAGGTGCGATGTCGTCCTTCAGTTGTCTCGCGCGGGTGCTGGGTGTTAATAATTCAGCGCTCGCCTCACTGCGAGCCCTTTGCGACTCCATCTTGTTTTACACGCCCGCCATTTGTTCGTTTCGCGGTTATACTGTTTTTAATTTGTAAATCTGACATTTATTTTCTCAGATCAAGTTAAAAAGAAAGACAGAGCCGCGAACAACCAAAGAGAATTCTTTTTTAATTCCTGACGACAAATAGGAGTGTTATTATGTTTGTAGAGTGTATCTGTGTGTCTGTCTGTGGCATCATAGCTCCTGAACAGATGAAGGGATTTGAATTAAGTTTGTTTTCGTTTGAAAGGTCTTTTAATTCAGAGTTTAGCTATGTTTCAAGGAAATTCGATCAGCCGTTTTCCTTTTTAGAGGTGTTTTTTGTGTCGGAGGTTTCTTATTATTTTTTAATTTAAATTATTTATTGGCTTAACTGGTCATGAGTCATGACACACGAAATATTAAAAAAAAAAATTGCATTAGTAATGTCAGGAAAAATCGTGACTATGCCTCTTTTTAAGATTATAAACGAATGTATTTTGTTCATCCAAGTAATTTGAAAAATTTAACATACTTACCAATATTTTAGGATCTAATAAATGTTATGTGCAATTTGTAAATAAGAAAATAAATAAATAAATAATACAAAGGGAAATGTTATGTTATTTCAGTAAGAGACATTCGCGACATCATTCTCATAAATTAAGGAAGAATTTCGCCTCAAAAAATTACATACTGGACCTGGCAACACTACTTTTCACCGTCACGGCATTCGACGTCACAACCACAGAGCTATCATCGCCTTAAAACAAAGATGAAAGGAAACGCACGCAACCCAATTAAATACATCACTCATTTTACATCACTCTTGGATGAACTTAACACATCACTTCCATCACACAAAGGTTCTTAACATGGCCCTAAGCCCCGTCCAGTCCCTTCCGTAGGGCCCAAAATACGGGTCCAGCACAATGCGAAATGAATCAACGCGTAAAACGTCCATACTGAGTCCCTGACCTATATCTGACGTTTCATGTTACAGGCGCCTGTCACACCGAAGTAGATAGTCAAATTAAGGTTGGAACGGGGGTCAAATCGCACGATGGGTTTAGTTATACATAATTTTTGACGAATTCTTTCGTCTATTTGTCCTACAAAAAATATATGTTTAGTTCAATATGTTTCAATATTGAAATAGAAGAATATAAACATTCTGCAAAAAAAAAATTCGGCTCAACAGATATATGCGAATCTTACACCAAAAACAAGAAGGTAAATAGATTTTTCATTAGTTAAATCAATCAGAGAAGAACAAATCCCTCGCTCCTCTTTAGATCCGCCTAAGGTTTGAGTAACTACTTGGTTGTATGGTCAAAGATTCAAGGGGCTTGGTGATCCCCTTAACTTTATTTTGTATACAACAAAGTCAGCAATGAAGCATACGACCAGCTTGAAGGTAAGCGGTTACAGTAGCCTATGGACGCCAGCAACACCCGGGGCACAAACCATTTACTAATCCGCGTCATATCACTTTAAATGTCTCTAGAAAGAGATAAAGGTAACCTAAATTACTTTAGTTCGCAAACAGAATCGGCATTGAATCTAGGATTACACATGGGTGTGACAGACATCCATCAATATAAGGTTGGGAGTGGAAAGATGATCCAAAGCATACATATTTGATGTACTAACCATCTTGCGTTGCGTCTATTATTTATATTTTACATGAGATCTGGAAACATCACTTGTTCAAATGTCAGATCAAGGGAAAAATATAGACGGAGCCCCGCGAACAACCAGTGTCAAGCTGTCACTATAAGCAATTCGGACAGATTCGTATTTGACCTGCTGTGATTTGAAATATGAATTTGCTTCTGTGGTTTTTTTTTTAAAGGACAAATATTGGTAGCTTGATTTAGAATATCAACCTTAACGGACAAATCAGCGAGCGCAGAGTGCTCTCAACCAGGCAACATTCTGTGGTGTGGCAAGTAAAGTGTCAAGTTTATTTAAGGGGGAACGTTCGGTTGGAGCGCGAAATTAAAATTTTACCTATCACGTTATTTGCAAATTGCAGCTCAGTTATAGGTCGTAAGTTATCAACATATTATTTGCGAGAAGAACGGTAGTATATTTACTGATTAATAACAAAAGAAATCATCAACATATTCCTCCAAGGTATTTTAGTAACATTTTCATGAAATAGTCGTATATGTCAGTAATGGAGGAATTCTAATCCGTGATGGTGTCCCTGCCAGGAAGTGCCACACGAAAGAATTCAATGAAATAAAACCGCTTTACTAACTTAGAAATGTAAAATGAACAATCACTTCATTAATAAAACTAGTAGATAAAAACATATTAGTTAATAATAATAAAAACGCCTCACGCGTTCCGTTTACTTTAAAACATAACAAACAAACAGACAGACTGGATGGTGTTTATGTATGCGGCGATGTGTAATACATGTTTTAAACAAGACGATGTTAGAAATAGAAGCTTTATCTGTATTTGTTTGGAATTAATTCATCTCTGACATACTGGTTATATTTTCTGTCTATGTAGTTACTTTCGTCAGGGTTACCTTAATGGAACTCTATTACTAAGCCTCAGCTGTCCGTCCGTCCGTCCATCAATAAAATAAATATCCTGGGACATTCCTCACACACGGTTATCTGATCCCAAACTAAGCAGAGCTTATACTATGGACAACCAGATAACTGATATACTGCATATACTACTTTTATTTTGTAAATACATACTTATATAGATAATTACAGCCAGACACAGGACAAACAGACATGTTCATGCACACAAATGTTTGTCCTGGATGGGAATCGAACCCACGACCAGCGGTGTAATAGGTGGTGTCTTAACCAACTGCGCCAACTGGCTTGTTAAAATCTGTCAGCGGGCTGTATCTCATGAACAGTAATAGGTACACAGTAGAATTACTTACTGTTGCCGCTAAAACTTCAGTTAATTAAAATAAAATAAAGTTAAAGATTAAAGGTTGTCCCCAATGTCCTCATAAGAAAAAAATATATTTTTGGACGTTTTCTGCTCGACCTTAACAATCTCTGTATCTCATGAACCGTGAACGTAGACAGCTGAAATTTCCACTGCATGTTTATTTCTGTTACCGATATAGCAACAAATAAGGAAACTAAAATAATATAGGTACGATGGTACGGAACCCTTCGTATGCAAGTCCGACTTCGCACTTGGCCGATTTTTATTTAATATTATTAGCAATAACCAGTGTTGGACCACAATCTCTCCGTGGTCAGTGATGATGTGGCCGAAGATGTTAAGCACACAAAGCCTAGAAGGGATCTAAAGATCAGCTGTCAGCCCCAATTAATTCCAATATCACAAAAAAAAATAATTCATCAACAAATCATTTAAGTCATTCTACAATCAACTTTAAAAACGCATTCGACACTATTGATCACACTAGTTACCTAATAAAACATCTGTTTCCCACATCTAAACTACCTATAATTTATTTCTATTGTCCCCCTTCTCTTTCTAACACAATTTATGTGATAAAAACAGCTGTAGCGCAAGCGAGAGGGGTGCACCTGTTGGGTGTTCTCCAGGGGGACGAGCTGTGACCACTCGTGTTCCTTGTATACGCTGTGGAACTTTTTGTTTGAAAGGGGTTTTGACGGTCCCATTGTACTTTTCCGTTTATCTTTTGTACCACAGTACTGTTTTAGGTAATTACTTAGGTTTTGACCTAATTATTTTGTTTGTCACAGCGCTGGGATGGGAACAAGGCCTGTTTTGTGTTTGTATCTTGAAATTGCGAATAAAGTCTATTGTGTTTTTTGTGACAGGATCTGTAATTAAAGTGGCTTTTTAAGTTTGAGGTCTCTTTAATTATTCCAACTTTGACATAAATTGTCAAAATAATTAAGTAGTTTTTATTACTTAATACTAAGAAAACCGAAACGCTGAACACACACTAGAAAAGAGGTGATAACTTTCAAACGGCCGAGTGGATTTTCTTGAAAAATAGCTAGGAACCCTCTCGATTTAGACACCTTTCAATCAGAAAAACAATCAAAATCTGTTCATCCGTTCAGGACCTATAATGCCACAGACACACTACAAACTTATAACACCTCTTTTTCGTCAGGGGTTAAAAAATCTACTGGGTAATTACTACTTTTATGTGTGAAAGTTTAAGTGTATGTTTGTTACCTCTCAGCTCCGACCAGTCAGTCAGTCAAGCTTTCCTTTTATTTATATATTTAGATTAAGAATCAAAAGTAGACGAGTTACAAAGTGAAGACAAAGTACCTTGGGTGTAACATAAACATACATTGATGACAATAGCCAGCGGTAATACGATAGGTGTGCGCGACGTTGCCAGCCTTCTCAAACAAACTCCCTGCGCGTACGCCTGTCGAGCGGAGCGGCAACGCCGACAGATGGTCCCGGGCGAGGGGCGCGCGCCCTATTCAGTACTACTTGAATCAAAACAAACTGCTTATTCCTTTGCCTTATTAGATTGGTTTGGTTTAGGAACTTTAGACAGGTGTGATGACAGATGACGTTTTGTTTTTTTAAAAGAATTTTGATGCAAATGCTCGGATGTTCTGATCTTTTGAAACAATACAAATTTCTTCTTTCTACTCACGGTCAGCTATCAGCTCAAACTCTCAATTACTGAATTAAAGCTTTCGCCGTTTCACCAGCGTTTCCGAGGGATCTTTCCCAGTTTTCCAGGGATAAAAAGTAGCGTTATTCTAGGATATGATCTATCGATATGCCAAGTTTTATCCAAATCCATTTAGTAGCTTTTACGTTAAAGAGTAGAAAAAATACATCTTCTTAAACTTCCAAAATAATATTAGCAGGATTTTTTTCGTGTATAAATTATTTGTTTATGAACCGTCATTTTTTTTTGTCAACAGGCTGACAAGTATACGACCTGATGTACTGATCATCGCAGTCTATGCACATAAATTAATTTTCTCTCTACGCCTTAAAACAACCCCATTCCGAAAGCTGGTCAAACTGTAATGGGAGTCTATTCAAATGGTTCGCAGTACGAAAGTCCGACAAAATTTGCATCCACGACTTCTAGATCAAGAAGATCTCTGAAGATTACTGATCTCCAGCGTACAAAAAATCTCCATATTCAGATTAAGACAGGAAACAAATATTGGATCTACTCCGTCAAGTTGATTACATGTTAAGTTTGCATGTGTGGGACTTGATAGAGAAAGAGATCCAGAGCAATTAGTTACTAAATATGACAAATATATTCTGTTTTAATCTTATAATGGATTTCCTGCCACGCCTGAGTCAATTAGTTAAGTCCATATTTATCTAGAAAATAATTCCCCAAATCGAACTGGTCTGGAAAAGCATAAAAGCCATTGTTATTGATCGGTCATTCAGATAACTTACTGTTGCTTAATCTTATAGGTATATTGGCAATCAAGGACTCGAAAAAGTACCGTATTATATTTAATGTTTTCTGCAATAAAAGCGTTAAAATCGTGACATTGCATCGAATTGCCAAATCGATGGTACCGCCGCAAACAGGTTGCGAAGCCGAGCAAGAATTTGCTCTCACAAACTGCTTTCGTTGCGTTTTCTGTTCGTGGCTTCTGATACAGTTTCTTGGTGATATTGGTAGTTTGATTGTGTGAAATGCTGTGTTTTGAGGTTTGATACATCCATGATGTTATGGAGTACTGTCTCATAGCGCAATACAATCCCATTAAGGCGATGCTATACAAGAAATTATGATTCTAATATGCGTTTTTCTCTGTATTCTTTGTTCTAAGACATTTGGAAATTGTGACGAGGAAGTTTTTATTATAATTGGGATATTTCATTAGTAACGTCAGAAAAAAATCGTGAATATGCCCCCTTTTAAAACTAAGAATGTATTTTTCTCTTCCATCCAAATAACTTGAAAAATATTAACATACATTCTGAAATCCATTGGAAAGGGAATAGGTTTCTTACATTTAAAAAAAAGGCTTATATTCTTTTTAAATAACATCATCATCATATCAGCCGAAAGACGTCCACTGCTGGACAAAGGCCTCCCCCAAGGATCTCCACGATGGCCGGTCTTGCGCTAGCCGCATCCAGCGGTTTCCCGCGACCCTAACAAGATCGTCGGTCCACCTTGTGGGGGGCCTGCCCACGCTGCGTCTTCCGGTTCGTGGTCGCCACTCGAGAACCTTTCTGCCCCAGCGGCCGTCGGTTCTACGAGCGATGTGCCCCGCCCACTGCCACTTAAGTTTGGCAATTCTTCGGGCTATATCGGTAACTTTGTTTCGCCTGCGGATCTCATCATTTCTGATCCGATCTCGCAGGGAAACTCCGAGCATAGCCCTCTCCATTGCTCTTTGGGTGACCTTGAGCCTCCTCTTATCTCATATCTTCTTCGGTGTATGTTTCTTTTTGCAACAAACATTAATTTCATTTCATTTCTTAATCTAAACTAATATTATTAAAGCTTAAGAGTTTGCTTGTTTGAACGCGCTACTCCGGAGTTACTGGTCCGATTTGAAAATTTCTTTCACTAATAGGAAGCTAGATGATCCCCGAAGGTTATAGGCTACTTTTTATCCCGGGAACGCGAGTGAAACCGCGGGGAACAGCCAGTCAAATAAACATCAATTGATGTAATTAAGATAACTAAATGCAGAAAGGATTCGCCATTTTTTCTAAGATGGCGAATACATTAATTTGAGCAAACATGAAATAAAAAAGTTCTTCAAAATGTCTTCAAAGATTGAGTTTAGAAACAACATGATTTGTGGAATACTAAAATAGTACCTACCATAAAGCATAAGAAACTCCTTTGGATCGTCTATTAAAATCGCAATACTTTTTTTAAATCTGGAGAGTCGTGAATATTAGCAAAAGTCATTTTAACATGAATAAACCCAAAATACAACTAACAAATAATTAAAAAAAAAATAATTTTACATTGGATATTATAACGATTTGTATTCTTTTCGGTGTTCTTAATTATTTTAAATGCCCCAAATCCTTAGCTTAATTCCTTCAAATCTCCCAACTTTAAAAAAGTTTCCAATAAAAGGCTTATGAAATGCTATAAAGGCTCCACATTATTTATTGAAGTTATTGATAATTTAAATAACAGTTTCCAAAAAGTACAAGTAACTTGAGTAGGCTTTATTTAGGTCACAATTTGCTACCGCTAAGGGCAATAACCTTTTTTTAAGTGCAAAAGAGCCGGTACGGAATTAGTCGAGGCTTTTAAAAGAATCTTCTGCCAATCCTTGCGACATGGTATCGACCATTCTCGAATAGAGTGCGCCTACAAGATTACCCATGTTTATTAGTACTTGAAAATCATCTTGTTGAACGTTGAATGGCGCCATAATGAATGATTTTTATTAGTTGTGTAAATCGGAAGTGAAGTGTAGATATACGACTTGCCGATGCTACATCTAAGTTGTGTCATACTACTCATACTGTACTAAAGTATCTGAATATTTTTGTTCTTTGTTCTCATCTCAATATGGCAACCAAATCCTTTATAGGACTTATAAGTTCAAGTTATATTAGTAAATCAGTATAAAGATGCTTTTATGTTATGGTCAGTCAGTTTATGTCAGGTTTTTATATAATGTTGGCCATATTTCTTTAACTACGGATTTATTGACACTAGTTTATCAACGCTATGCTTTTTTGGTTGACAAGCAGGCAGACCTATCGCCATTTGCAATACCAGAGGTACTGCTAATGTGTTGCCGACCTGTTACAATGCCAAGAAGGCAACTGGCTCTCAAGTGCAATTGCCGGAACACACCGGTAGGTGCTTGGCGACAGATTTTCAACTTGAGGGTGGTAGCCAGCCAGGTGGGTACTACAAAGTACCCTACCACCGTGCTATGATTTCCTCACGATGTTTTTCTTCACCGATAGCTCAAGCTCATTGTAAGATTCGAGCCCACGAGCTTCGTCGCGGCGTCCGACGTCACTACCACTGAGCTATCATCGCCTTTAGTTGTTATTTCTAGTAAAAAAAAGTGTGTAGAATAGGCCGGGTAGGTAATTTTCCTTTTTGAAAATCATCAGGTGAATTCTTGTCTGTGTTTTATTGTGGATTATATAAAGCCACACCTGGACTTATTTGTCCATATTCTAGGCTAACGCCAACTCTGTTTTCATGTAATATATAAGCCAAGTCTCATTTGCATGGGTCTACAGGCTTCGGCAGCCGCGACCACATCAGACGGCCTTGTTCGACACTTTAGTGGTACAAAAAAGGTAATTTTAAGGCAATGGTATGATAACTCATTTTCTGCCTAGTCGTTGAAATAAATAAATATCTTGGGACATTGTTCACACACGGTTATCTGATCCCAAACTAAGCAGAGCTTGTACTATGGACAACCAGATAACTGATATACTACTTTTTTTTTGTAAATACATACATAAATAGATAATTACACCCAGACTCAGGACAAACAGACATGTTAATTTCACGCACACAAATGTTTGTCTGGATGGGAATCGAACCCACGACCAGCGGCGCGTGGCGTCTTAACCAACTGCGCCAACTGGCCTGTCTTGACATGCTTGCCTATTGGATTTTTGCTCGATTTGTCCCAAAGGCCAAACACATCGCTTTGTAGGGACTCTTAATTGGAGCTGTCGAAACACTGTTATGTGCTTTCAACAGTTCAACTTGAGACCACTTCTATCTCATTGAAAGATTTGACGATTTTGAAGTCACTTCACTACGATAGAGCAGCTGTCATCGCCATAATTTTTCACTGACGTTTGAATTTAGAGCAGTTAGTTCAAACACCAAAGAATTTTGTGATAGAAAGGACAAATCGACTAACTTTCTCCAAGACTTATTGTCTATAGGTAACAAGTGTTATGGCAATGGTGCCGATTCTGTTGTTTACGAACTAAATAAATTTAATCTCACTATATCTCTTTCTAATAGTAAATATAAGAAAGGGATGCAAGATATTTTAGTCCTGTCAGTTAAGTCCGATCACATATTCAACGTGAATTTAAGCGCGATCTTTATTGGTCACGACTATTTACCCATACATTACGACGGCATGGATTAAACTGACAGCATTAAAAATGTTCTATCTATTTTCAATAGGGTTAACATGAAAGAGAGGTGACTTATCTAATATTAGTTAAGTTCGTAAACAACAGAATCGGCACCAATGTAATTTCAAATTAAATCTTCAATATGAAAATATCTGCATTATGCGTTTTATTGCCAATTTAATAAATCAATCTCATTGTCAAAGACACGAACGCATACGAATGAAAAACACATTTCAAAACGTAACAATATTAAAATCAGCATTTTTAGGAATGTTTATCTTTTCAACGATCAGCGAAACTACGGAATTAAAATTAAACTCCACGTAGTAATAACTTTATGTTGGTTTTTAAATGGTTTTAGATTTTATCTTAGTTCTCATTAGCCACATCATTGGATATGCATATTTTAAAGGTTGTTCTTGGAATCTTCATGATATATTTGCAAGAAAGATGGTTGTAGCTCCAGATTCCTTCCTTATTTTGTCTATAAAAGCCGATCTTGACATTCTTATAGATTATTTTAATCATAAAAAATATAATTTATTTTAATCACGAAATCTTTATGATGATGAATCATTAAACTTCTGTTTTGTCGATGCATTCCATATTCAAGTGAATAGTTACATCAAGTTTTTCCCTGAATTTCATTCGACAGTTACATCATATTTTAAAACTGAGCCTGTATTTAAAATTTGGAAAGCCATTAAGGTAAAAAACGATGACAAAAAGACTCGTTACCATTTCTGTCTGCGAGTAACAAAAAAAGAAAAAGCGACCGATGACCATGGTCTTGAAACATAATTTGAAAAAGGAACACCAAAGAGAAGTGGAGAGGCAGTCGTATAACTATATTTATACCCTTTTTTAATCTGGAGTAGAGAGAACGTACGATCGTCGAGTGAACCCAGCACAGCGCAACAGGAAACGTTCTATGGTTATGTTTACACATAACGACAGCGATCCGAGCTATGTCCGACAAACAAGACCATTTCAAAGAAAACCAACAATAATCCGGCCTTATTTATGCGTTTTCATCCCGTCTTTAATCGATTTCGATGTCTGTAGCCTCTAAATCGAGTTATGTTACACAAATCGATACAATAACGTTTTGTTTTGCGAAAATGTCCATTAGTCAACGTGATTCTTATTTTGAATTATGCCAAATCGATTTGCAATCGAGTTTAACGACACTAGCATACAAGAGGTTTTTAATCACAGAAAACACAGGCACAATAACCGCCCGGTTTTACAAAAAGCGTGGAGCGGTGATCATAGGTATTGACGTATTACTTGTCCGTCGTTCGAGCGTTAACTTAAAGACGCATGTCGCTCTGACTGAACCGTACACTTTATTGGAATTATTTTTTTATGGCTTCGCAATCACTTTTAACACTGGCAAATTTAACTCGCAGTTAACCAAGTTGGTATTCTTGGCCAGGGATCTCACCTGAGCCTTACTGGTGGTGGGATGTTGAACGCCGGGAACAGTTTCGCATTAGGACTCTCGAACAACATCGTTTTGTTTTTTTTTTATTTCACCGCGCGCACATAATGACCCCGTCAGCTCGTTGTGACGGCCGGCCGAACACTGCCGGCGCTGCGTCGGTGTCCCCCGCACCCCGTGGCGCGGTACCGCCCGTGACGTCACGCCCGGAACGCTAGCTAGGCTTTTTCGTTGTCAACCGTAGCCTTCTATCTCCCTTGCTTGCTTTGAAATAGAAAGAGAGGCGCGAAGGATTGTGCGTCGATGAGTATTTGGTGCTTGAGTTCCCTCTTTTATGTTGTAGGGTTTCGTTCGCAGCTCACGGTTTGCTCTGCCAGGCATAGACAATGTATGGTTTTTTTCAACGCTCTATTGCACCTTAATTAGTCTATAGCATTCCATTCCTATTTCAAAATGAATAACTTGGTGTTGTGTTATTTAAGGTAATTTGCGTAATTTTTCGGAGTTAAGTCATGTTAGCCGCCGCCCGTCGGCGTTTAATAGTACCTTTACACTAAGATGGGAACTGACGGTTAAAGGTCGTAGGTTCTAACTCCGAGGGACTTAAAACACCTAGGTACCATTCTGATAATTAAATCTTTGTCTTGTGTCAAGATAGAAGCAAGCCTATCAAAATAAAAAACATATATTCAGAGCAAAAATATAAAAAAAAAACAATTAAAAAAGAAATAAAATTAATTAAAACGTACGTTTGGAGCATAGCTTTATATGGGTGTGAGACATGGACAATGACGCAAAGAGACAGGGAAAGACTGGAGGCTTTTGAAATGTGGTGTTGGAGGAGAATGGAGAGGATTAGCTGGACCGAGAGAGTGACCAACGAGGAAGTGTTAAGACGGGTCAAAGAGACAAGAACCTTATTAGAGACCATAGAAAATAGGAGAGGAATGATGTTTGGCCACCTTATACGTCACGACGAATTAATAAAAAACATCATAGAAGGAAAGATAGAAGGAAAGAGAGGAAGAGGAAGACCCAGACTGAGGAATATGTTGATGATTTCTTTTGTTATTAATCAGTAAATATATATACTACCATGCTTTTTGCAAATAACATGTTGATGACTTACGACCTATAACTGAGCTGCAATTTGCAAAAAACGTGATAAATTTTAAATTCGCGCTTCAACCGAAGGTGATGATCCTTAAAGTGATGACATGATTACGTACATAGCTACCTACCTCCTTTTTTACTGATTCCATGTAAGTTGAAAAGGAGGTAGGTAGCCATTTCCCTTCTAGGCTTTGTGTGCTTACCACCGTCGGCCACATCATCACTGACCACGGTAAAATTGTGTTCAGGCCTCTTTAGTAAAAAAAAATCGGATAAATGCGACTCTGACTCGCGCATCGAGGGTTCCGTAGAAACTTAACTTTGTAATTGAGAAAATATTCTCCCATACATCGATAATTTTTTTCAAATTTAACTTTGCAACTTTCAGATTTATAGGTTAGTTAACTGACTTATCAAATCAGCTACTTTTTAATAAATGTCAAAACGATAGTTTATATGGAATTTTGTATGAAATATTACACTATGACGTCATAGTTTCATAGCATCAAATCATATACTTTTAGTGGTTCCACTGGTAATTAAAAATCATAAAAAGCATTAAATGTACAACATATTTGTTGTTTCCACGTGTTTTCAGATGTTTTATGCATTGTTTAGTGTTTGATCATTTATTTTTGGCAGAGTCAACTACCCTATTCCTGTGTTGTGTCAACGGGAAGTAGGTACCTACCCTATAGGATTTAATATAATATAATAAATAAATATACTCGCAAAGTATCAAATAAATATGCGATATAACTGACCGTAGAATAAGAAGGCTCATGGTCACCCAAAGAGCAATGGAGAGGGCTATACGCGGAGTTTCCCTGCGAGATCGAATCAGAAATGATGAGATCCGCAAGCGAACCAAAGTAATCGACATAGACCGAAGAATTGCCAAACTTAAGTGCTATATCGCTTGTAGAACCGACGGCTGCTGGGGCAGAAAGGTTCTTCGAGCACCAACCGGAACACGCAGCGTGGGCAGGCCCCCCACAAGGTGGACCGAAGATCTAGTGAGGGTCGCGGGAAACCGCTGGATGCGGGTAGCGCAAGACCGGCCATCGTGGATATCCTTGGGGAGGCCTTTGTCAAGCAGTGGACATCTTTCGGCTGACATGATGATGATGAACTGGCCGTATTTTTTGATTGCGTTGACTTAGGCTGAGATCTATAGACTTTACTTAGGGTATAAACCTACGTAATAAAGTAAATATTTGTGTGTTTTAATTTGTAGCCAAGTTTTTGGTAAGTCGTCGATTATGTGCACTTAGGCTTTGCTTAGCACACAGAGAGATTCGAAGATTGCATTTTAAATACCGACTTTGTACGGTAAAGTCTGAGCTAAGTCTAAGTACGCTCTATAGATCTCAGCGTTAGAATCTTATTTACCAGTAGTACCTATAACCACTGAGGTATATTACTAAGTATAGAGAAGCTATCCTAAACAAAGGTCGTGCTCCATTTTGTTAATATTCGCTGCAGCGCTGAAACAATAATAGGCTAGATGACAGTGACAAAAATAAATGACCAAACACTAACCAATGCATAAAGCATCTGAAAACACGCGGAAACATCAAATATGTTGTACATTTAATGCTTTCTATGATTTATAATTACCAGTAGAACCACTAAGAGGAGATCATTTGATGCTGTGAAACGATGACGTCATAGCTTAGTATTTCATACAATATTCCATGTAACCGATCGTTTTGACATTTATTAAAGAGTAGCTGATTTGATAAGTCAGTCATCTACCCTATTAGTCGTCTAACCAGACAGTTTAAACACGTAGCACTAGTGTCGTAAGCGCTGTGATTTTGATGGCGCTTACGCGTTTCGTGTTTAAGCAACTAGGTGAAGTGCGGCCGGATGGCTGCACTTGAACGGATCATAGTGGTTATAAATATCCTGTGACATTGTTCACACACGGTTATCTGATCCCAAACTAAGCAGAGCTTGTACTATGGACAACCAGATAACTGATATACTACATATACTACTTTTTTTTGTAAATACGTACTTATATAGATAATTACACTCAGACACAGGACAAACAGACATGTTCGTGCACACAAATGTTTGTCCTGGATGGGAATCGAACCGATGACCCGCGGCGTGATAGGTGGTGTCTTAACCAACTGCGCCAACTGGCTTATGTGTGGCGTCTTCTCTATAGCAATATACCTCAGTGCCTACAACAGCGTTATTCTGTTTGTCACAGCTGATCGATTTATTAGAAAGTTACAAATTAACTTCAGTCAGTTCGGTTACCGAGTTACGACACTCGAGTGAAATCGATGAATAGGTACCCACTTACCTACACTTTGATTGATAGAATATTTCAGGTCATTAACTTTGTTTGTGAAATCTTTCTATTTAGGTAGTTATCAACATGTTATTTGCGACAAGAATGGTAGTATATTTACTGATTAATAACAAAATAAATCATCAACACATTCCTCCAAGGTATATTAGTAACATTTTCATGAAATAGTCGTAGTTAGGTATATGTCAGTAATATTCCTTGGAGGAATATGTTGACGATTTTTTTACGCTCGATCCGTCCAGTGGTTTGAGTTGTGCGTCGATAAATCAGTCAGTATAAGTAAGTGATCTAACTTGGTGTCGATTCTGTTGTTTACGAACTAAACAAATGTAATCTCACTATATCTCTTTCTAATAAGAAATATAAAATGGATGGATGTAAGATATTTTAGTCCTGTCAGATTAGTCCGATCACTTATTTCAACGTGAATTTAAGCGCGATCTTTATTGGTCACGACTATTTACCCGTACATTACGACGGCATGAACTAAACTGACAGCATTAAAAATGTTCTATCTCTTTTCAATAAGGTTAACTTGAAGGAGAGGTGACTTGAATAATATTAGTTAAGTTCGTAAACAACAGAATCGGCACCAAATACCTACTTAACTAAAATGCGTAGGACTCTTAATTTCCTACGGGTTTTCAAGTACTTATAAATTCGTAAAAAAATCAAGACAATACAATACGTTTATTAGGTTATAATTTTATAAAATACTAGCGACCCGCCCCGGCTTCGCACGGCTTTTATTGGTTTTACTGTACTATAATATGCATGTATTATACTTATAAACCTTCCTCTTGAATCACTCTACCTATTGCTGAAAACCGCATGAAAATCCGTTATAAGAGCTTTTTATACTATGTAAAGAAAACAAAATAAATTATTAATATATTACAATTTATTTATATTAACAAAAAATCAAGAACCAAAGTTAATAAAGATGTTATTAGGTTAATCGTGCCCCATTCTCCCCTCGGGCAGAGTGCCTACCGGCCGCATCCTCCCCCAGAACAGGCGGACCTTTTCGGAGCTTTGTATGAAGACGTGGACGCCCCACCACTCAGTGGCAGGTACCCTGAAATTAAATCAATTCTATACATAAAAAGGAACCCTTATAGGATCTCGTTGTCCGTCTGTCTGTATCAAGAAAAAGGTATCAAGTTCAAATTAATATCAAATCTAAGATCTACGGTCCGTTGAAGCTGTAAAAAAATAAAATAAGGCAACGCAATAAAAAAATTGTCGCATATTATTTAGATACTTTGCTAGTAAATCACCTTTATAGGGTACTTCTAGAAGAACTAATAGTGATCCTTCTACAATATTTGATACTTAAAAACCCTCTTTCACTCTACTGCGACCCTCTTTCACTCTTCTGCTACCTTCTTTCATTTTACTGCGACCCTCTTTCACTCTTCTGCAACCTTATTTCACTTTACTGCGACCTTCTTTCACTCTACTGCGACCTTCTTTCACTGTACTGAGACCTTCTTTCACTCTACTGCTACTTTCTTTCATTATACTCTGCGACCTTTTTTCACTCTACTGCGACCTTCTTTCACTTTACTGCGACCTTCTTTCACTCTACTGCGACCTTCTTTCACTCTACTGCGACCTTCTTTCACTCTACTGCGACCTTCTTTCACTCTACTGCGACCTTCTTTCACTCTACTGCGACCTTCTTTCACTCTACTGCGACCTTCTTTCACTCTAGTATACTCACCGTCGTCAGGAGTGCCCAGTTTGTTCCCGCCGGCAGCTGTGCCGTACTTCTTCAAACGTTCTAACGCCTCCGCCCTCTTGCGCTCTTCGCGCTGGAAAAAAAAGAATCCTTACATAATAATCTTAATCCTACTTATTATTATAAACGTGAAAGTTTGTATGTATGTTTGTTGCTCTCTCACGCAAAAACTACTGAACGGATTTGGATGAAACTTAGCACATAGATAGATCATACCCAGGAATAACATATAGGCTACTTTTTATCCCGGGAACGCGGGTGAAACCGCGGGGGACATCTAGTATTATATAAAACAAAGTCCGGTTATTTACACCATTTACAATACGAGAACGGCTGGCCTAATTTTGATGGTCTATTATTTTTTGGATTCCTCTAATCCGGGAATGGCAGAATAACTATGAAAATATAAAAGGTAGGTAGGTAGGTAGTTAGGGGTAGGTGTGACGTTCATCTAACAATTGTTACAATTTACACTTTTTACCAGAGAGTTTTTTCATTCATAATTCATAATCCGCGCGGTTTCACTCTCGTTCCCGGGATAAAAAGTAGCCTATAACCTTCGGGAATAATGTAGCTTCCTAATAGTGAAAGAATTTTTCAAATCAGTTCAGTAGTTTTGGAGCCTATTCAATGCAAACAAACAAAAAAACAATCAAATCTTTCATAATCAAATATTCTTTATTTAAAAAAATATATCTTCTTATTAAAAGTGTTGCTAATAAAAAAATTATGTTAGCAGTTTTCGCGATAAGGTGTAAAAACATATGATTAGAAGTTTACGATTATCATATCAGCCGACAGACGTCTACTGCTGGACAAAGGCCTCCCCCAAGGATCTCCAAGATGGCCGGTCTTGCGCTACCCGCAACAAAATAGTAGTTTATGATACTGTTGCATAATAGGGGTTATTAAATACGAGTGTGAGTTTAAGTACCGAGCCGTAGGCGAGGTTCTTAATAGTATCACACGAGTTTTTAATACCTAATTATGTGCAGTATCATACAGTACTTTATCTAAACTCATATAAATAATGTAATTAAAAAAAAATAAAAATCGATGGCATTTTTCTACCAACTTTAAAAAAAAATGCAATTTTGTGACATTTTTGGTCAAAATGATATATGTAGGCTAAAACAATAAAATAAACAGACACAATAATCATATACCTAATCAAATCCGTGTTGCCAACTCCCAAAAATTCTTACCTCTAAAGTTCAAGTTAAAAATTTGTCACATTGTCATCGTCAAATTGAATTGATACTGATTGATTATACTATTGATAGGTCCAAAGTGTACTTTAATAGAAAAAAAGTTATTTTATAGCATTATCTTGGGAACACAACTGTACTATAATGAATCATTATACACGGGTGTGCCTAAAGTGGCTCATTAAAGTACTGATTTTGATTTCATAATAAGAACATTACGATATGAGAGTAGATAAACATTTTTAAGATTTTTGGCACTTACGATGTTTATGATGAACTTTATCGCAAAGACATAATGCTCAATTTTCACTCTGGCAACTGTCAACGGCACCAAGCCACAATGTCATTAGTATTACCTCCATCTGTTCTTCTAAGGCGCGTTGGGATGCTTCTATAAGCTTCTGTTGTTGGAGCTCTCTCGCGCGGCGGATCGCCTCCATACGGGCCGCTGCCTTATCAGGGTCTGGAAACCAGCACACAATAATCAATTAGGGCGATGATAGCTCAGTGGTAGTGACGTCGAATGCCGAGACGAAGGTCACGGGTTCGAATCATACAATGAGCTTGAGATTTCGGTGAAGGAAAACATCGTGAGGAAACCATAACACGGTGGTAGAGTACTTTGTAGTACCCGCCTGGCTGGCTAGCACCCTCAAGTTGAAAATCTGTCGCCAAGCACCTTCCAGTGTTGTTCCGAACTTCCGACAGCTGCACTTGAGAGCCAGTTCCCTTCTAGGCTTTGTGTGCTCACCATCATCGGCCACATCATCACTGTCACGGTGAGATTGTGGTCAAACACAGGCCTATACATAGTAAAAAAAAAAAACAACTGTATCGACCCCTGTCAGCTACATAGTTCAGACATCGATGGATAGATGGCGCTGTAATACATCTTCAATATATAATATAAATCAATGCCACTTTGCGTTGTAATTTTATAACTCGAGAACGGCTGAACTGATTTGGCTGAAAATTGGTGGGGAGGTAGCTTAGAACCAGGAGAAGGTAGGTAGGGTAGGTAGGTGTAGGTAGGAGCAGGTAGGGATAGGTAAGGGTAGGTAGAGGCAGGTAGAGGTAGGTGGGTCCCAGTTTTATTTTTGTTCTCAGGGCAGGACGACGTCTGCGGGGTCAGCTAGTACATACATAAAATTAATTGTATTTGCACATTTTTAGGGTTTCGTACCTAAAAGGTGTCAACGTAACCCTATTAATAAGCCTCTACCGTCCGTCCGTTAGTCTGTCAGCGGGCTGTATCTCATGTAGACATTGGAATTATTTACAGAATGTGTATTTGAGTTGGTGCTATACCAATTAATAATGAAAATAAAATAATGCTATGAGGTACGATTCTCACTTGGCCAATTTTTACAATATACATTATGGATTACGGACAAAGACAGATAATGGTGCCAATTCTGTTGTTTACGAACTTAACTAATATTAGACAAGTCACCTCTCTTTCATTTCAACCTTATTGAAAAAAGATAGAACATTTTTAATGCTGTCAGTTTAATCCATACCGTCGTAATGTAATGTGTGATCGGATTAAACTGACAGGACTAAAATATCTTGCATCCCTTTCTTATATTTACTATTAGAAAAAGATATAGTGAGATTAAATTTATTTTGTTCGTAAACAACAGAATCGACACCATTGTTTTCACAGAATACAATATTTTTTTAAAGAATATTGCTCTGTGAATGATTCAATAGATAATTAAGGTGATACCTTAAATACAACTGATTTTTTTTTTTTTTTTTTACTTTGTATAGGCCTGTGTTTGACCACGATCTCACCGTAGCCAGTGATGCTGTGGCCGATGATGGTGAGCACACAAAGGCTAGAAGGGAACTGGCTAACAAGTGCAGCTGTCGGAACACACCGAAAGGTGCTTGGCGACAGTTTTTCAACTTGAGGGTGGTAGCCGGCCAGACGGGTACTACAAAGTACCCTACCACCGTGCTATGGTTTCCTCACGAATTTTTCCTTCACCGAAAGCTCAAGCACATTGTAGGATTCGAACCCGGGAACATCGTCTCGGCATCCGACGTCACTACCACTGAGCTATCATCGCCTTGAACGTAAGGTAACGACCTTACGTTATAGGTCGTAAGTTATCAACATGTCATTTGCGACAAGAATGGTAGTATATTTACTGATTAATAACAAAAGAAATCATCAAAATATTCCTCCAAGGTATATTAGTAACATTTTCATGAAATAGTCGTATATGTCAGTAAAAAATAATCGTTAACTACATAGCCCATATATTTTTATTGATGATTAAACTTTCGCTACAGTGCTGCCACCTTGTGGCGCTTACTATAGTAAACCCTCACTGGAATTGGTTTACTGTGGCGCCATCTATACATTGGTGTGTGAACTATGTACCTGACAGATGGCGCTACAATTCATTACATGGATTTAGTTTCCTAACAAAGATTAGTGGTGATGACTAAAAAAATCTAATTAGTCCGACAGTTAGATTACCAAAAAATATTGGACACATGTTTTTTTCTTTATTTCCTAAAACAAATTTAACGAAGATACAGTGCATTAAAATTTCGCGTGACGTCACGTTTTAGTACACTTTTTACAAAGTCGTGACGTCACAAGTCCCCACTCCTGAACTTTGATGCGACTTATCTTTGTAAGTTTTTATTGATTTGATAAAATAAAAAATACGTATCCAATATTGTTTGATAACCTAACTGACGGACTAAACAGAATTAATTATTTTTTACCCTATTGAGTTAGAAAACTAAATGTAATTTACCTTTATGGTATTCAGCATCTTCCTTCGCCTGCCTCCAAGCATCCAGGGTGGGTCTCAAGCGATTCACCAAGTACAGAGTGAAGGCTGCACCACCTACCACATACCACCCGTACGCTGCCAAGAATTGGAGCACTGGAATATACAGAAATGGGGTTTTTTTACAAAATCTATATTGTCGATCTTTTCATGAATTATACGATATTTTTTCAGAACTTTTGGATTGATTATACTATAAAATCATTATACAAGTCTAACTAAACCTGATTTAAAAATAAATAAACAGTAACTACTGATTGTGACAGTGCTTAAGGTGGGCAGACGAAATCCGGAAGGTAGCTGGGGGAACCTGGACGAGGAAGGCACGAGACAGACAGGAGTGGAAGAGGTTGGAGGAGGCTTTTGCCAGTGGGCAAACAGACCCTTAAAACATTACTAAAAAACAAAATAAAAAAAAAATTATTAACTACTGATTTAGACATAAAACTGCAATGTAAATCAAAATTCAAATCAATACCTATGCAAGATGCAAGCAGCTGTTTGAGTTCATGAGTCGGGTAGGTATAGGTATAGCGTTGTAACGTACATTGCCTCTCAAAAATTACGATATCTGTAACCGATGACTTCTGACATCATTGATTTCTCTAGTGTTATAATTAAAAATTTCAAGAAACCCACAAATCTCGCTACAACTTAATTAATCACCTTTCATAACTACAGTAATCCGACCGCCCCCAATTAGTCGTAACTCGTACAAAGTCCTCCCCCTCCCCCGGTAACGCCCTGAGCCGAGGTTCGTACCCCATTCGGGGGTGCCCTCAGGCGTTGCTACCTAAATATTACCCGGCTGAGAGCCCTCTGCGCTCGCCGATTTGTCCGGTAAGGTTGTTGCAGCCATCTGAGGCTACCAACTTAGTCCTTTAAAAAAAAACCTTTCAAACAAAAAAAATTATCAAAATTGGTCCATCCATTCAGGAGCTATTTGGCCACAGTCAGACACAGACACACGCTACAAACTGATAACACCCCTCTTTTTTGTGGAGGGTCAATAAAACTGTTGAAGTGCATGTCGGGCCAGGAGCAGTGTAGGGTCCCGTACTTTAACTACCTGTTTTTCACAACTGATTATTAAAATTAATGATTGATTTATAATAATTTAAGTTATATCTGTTTATCTGTCTATCTGAAAATATATCATTCTACTGGTGAAAGATTTTTTAAATCAGTCCAGTAGTTTTTGAGTTTATTGATAAAACATTAGTGTAAACATGATAATGATAATAATGCAGGATGCGGCGGCCATGTTAATATGTGATACTTTAATTTCATAATAATTTTATCTCACTCCAACAGTGCGTGTTCCGATCACGAAATCTAGTGCATAGCACATATAATATATTGATGGATAGATATTACACTTAGTACCCGGTTGACGCGCTTTGCTTGTTTTTTTTTAAACATTAACTAGAAACCTAGCTAGATTGATTTATCTCCCCCGAAACCCTCTGCACACAAAATTTCATGAAAATCGTTGGAGCCATTTCCGAGATTCAGATTATATACAAGAATTTAAAGTATATTTAAAGGTATTATTAGATAAGGCACCAGTTCAAATCACTGTGCCCATATATCTGAATTTAAACTTAAATATGGACTTCATATGGATGTAATTTTTTTAAGAACTATCAATAATTTGGTTTTAATATCACTGCGGGAGCCACAAATCACCACAAATCGTCAGTGCAGGCCTCATTGCCCTCAAATAGACTAAGAATCCTGGGATATTCTTCATATCCAGTTATCTGATACCAAACTAAGCAGAACTTGTACTATAGTATAGACAACTGTTAAACTACTTTTTTTTGTTGTAAATACACTACACAGATATTTACACCCAGAAAAGGAAAGGTTAAGGACAAACAGACATGTTCATGCACACAAATGTTAGTAGATGGGAAGCGAAACCATGACCTGTGTGATAGGTGGTATCTTAACCAACCATGCCACCTGTTATAGTTACAGAGCTTAGCGACAGTTGCTCCTTTAGTCTAGAAACTTCTATGGTAAAAAATGTTTTTAATGTTTAATTATGTTGCAGTGGAATCTATTATTATATAGTATAACTAGTACTTACTGTATGTAATTGGGTTGAACATTGTCGATTCCTCATCACCATGACCCATTTTGATAACAAAAACCTGCAAACAGTATTATCTTCTTCCCAATAATCCTAAAAATATTGTAGGTATTTAAATACACTTTTGTTGGTATGAGATTTGTTACAAAGAGAATATTGTGATCTTGTGTTATGGAATAATCCTTATTTTGTTTTTAAAACTATATTGTAATGAGAATCCTTTTTTGGATGGTATGACACGGATTTACACAAAAATACAAAATTCCCTTGCAAAATTTCCTCAAATGTACTTACTTACTTGTCAAACTTGTCAAAGAGAAGTACTTGTGAAGTTGTGAGTAGACTTGGTAAAAAATATCGATATATCAAAATAGGGATATTTTTCAAGAAAATTATCGATATCTGTCGCTGATATTTGAAATCTCTAAATATGAAAATACGATAATTATTACCGATTGAATTTGTGTCAAAGCTTGACCATCCAAAGTCAGCCAGCCATAGTCTTTATATCCTCTTTACTGCCAGCCTTCTGGGAACCTTGCCCTTGATCGGCAGCAGCAGCCTCCTTGAGGAAATTTATATGTAGTTTTATATATATATTTAGTAGTATATCTTGTAAATAATTGTTAATATAGCTTATAGTCATGTTATTATTGGTTTTATTTATTGTTTTTTATTTTAAATTATTATGATGCTTTATTTTATTAAAATTTTTGAATGATTTTAATTTCAGTAAATTTAGATATATATGAATTCTAAATTTTGCATGCAATTTTAGCGAAACATTAAGTTCTAATTATCTATACTAAGAACAATGTATGTAACCGTGTTTCAAGCAAATAAATTAGTTTATCTTATCTCGAATATATACATAAATAGATCATAATAAGTTATAACGCTTAGCATATTCTGCTATAATATTAGCGTTCAAAATGAAATAAATTCATAGTAACAAAAACTTCATCTCTTTTATCTTCTCTTTATTTGATCTCGTCTATCAGTCTTTGCAATAAACCAATTTTTTTAAATTATCATTGTTTTTAAAAAAAAAACAAGATACTCGGGAAATCCTGGTCGAGAAATAAAAAAAAGTCGAGAATCCAGTAAAAATATAAATATATCAAAATATCGATTATGCTTACCATACATAATAATATATCGATATATTTTTTTCATTTAAGTAATTTCATTCCATCCCTAGAACGTACTGACTGATCCACAGATGATTCTATATCTTTATTACACGTAACTTACTGACTGAATGAGCGAGCGAGCACAGATTAATAATGAATGAATGACAATTTGAGCAGTGCTGCCAACTCTACCCCGTTTACTTTCGTTATGTTTTAGAGTAAGCTATGGTGCCCTAAAATACCCACTACATTAGAAAACCCCCCCAAAAAGTACAATATCATGCGATAATATCTACAATAAAAACTTTTTCTTACTAAAATATTGGAACTATCAGAAGAAAATGAAATTATGATAAATAATTTATTAATTATTTATGTATACATGATAATTTATGTTTACCTATTTTATATTTTAGGTATATTATTTTTTCCTTCTTTGAGTTTAAGTTTAAACGAATTTATGTCTGCTTAGTTCGGGATCCTGAGTTTTGTATGAAAAAAAATATTTTTTTTTAGAATTTTCGAGGTTGGTCCTCGAAAAGTCTCATATACAAACTACATATTCAAAATTTCCTCAAGGCGTGTGTTGCTGCCGATCAACGGCAAGGTTCCCAGAAGGCTGGCAGCGTTTCCTCTTTGGATGGCCAAGCTAACGCAATAAATGAAAACAAAAAAAAACAACTTATAATATCATATTATAACGAATTATATTTACAAATCATTACAATATTTTTACAAGCGTTTATTTAACTTCAAATGTTAGTATGTTTAGGTCGAAACTTGCAAGTGAATTTTAACCCACTTCCCGGTGTTCAATTGATCTGAAAACACATGTAAATCCGATGACAATAAAATAATATGGACACCATATTGAGCTGCTTCGCAATGCTGCAAACCCCAGACATGCCAAAAGTAAGTATAATTTGTGCCAGAAATCCAGAAGACGGGAAAAAAGGAGAATTTAAAAAAGTTCGTTCCTACTTTTTGCTTTTTTTTTTAATTATTCGTAGGTACTTATTAGTCACATGTAATCAAGTACCTAGTTATTAATAAATAAATTGGCAACCACAGAATTCGCTCCAAAAGCCTATGAATAATCCAGAAGATTTTCATGGAATTTCATTCAAAAAAATCAATCTCCTGGAAAAGAAGAGTTTGAAGACTCTGCTGGTTCTTTAAATTTTAACTCATTTATTTATTTCTAAGCAAGTACAGTCTGCCAAGTAAATAGACATGTTTTAGTCTCTTAGCGACACTGTTGGTTCATACACCGATACATAGATGGCAGCACAAGATTCTACATCGCGCTAGCAACAAGCCATCGACATAATACAGATTCAGATTCATTTAACAGGTAAGTGACATCGTATAACGGTAACTCTCTAACACGTAATATGTTAGTCCTCCCCTTCTCCCGGTAACGCCCTGAGCCAAGGTTCGTACCTCACTGGGGGGTGCCCTTAGGCGTGGTTAACCTAAATATTACCCGGCTGAGAGGCCTCTGCGCTCGCCGATTGTACGGTACGGTTAGTGCAGCCATCAGAGGCTACCAACTATAGTCCTTTAAAAAAAAACGTAATATCTTTTTTTACTGTATATAGGCCAGTGTTTGATCACATGGTGGTTAGTGATGATGTGGCCGATGGTGGTAAGCACACAATACTTACAAGGTAACTAACTCTCAGGCTGAGATCTATAGGAATTAGGGAGTACCTAGGTACTTAGACTTTGCTCAGACTTTACCGTACAAAGTCGGTATTTAAAATGTGTGTGCTAAGCAAAGCCTAAGTGCACCTAATCGACGACTTACCAAAAACTTGGCTACAAATTAAAACATACCAATATTTACTACATTACGTAGGTTTATACCCTAAGTAAAGTCTGAGCAAAGTCTAAGCACGCTCTATCAGCCTCAAGAGCAGCTGTGAGAACTCACCGGTAGGTGCTTGGTGACAGATTATCAATTTGAGGGTGGTCAACCAGATGGATACTATACCGGGTGTAAGGGACAGCCAGCATGGATTAAATATGATTCTGGAGCCCCCAGACTTTGAATTTTTCGTCGATATTTTCATGAATTATATGATTTTTTTTCAGAACTTTAGGAGTGATTATACTATAAAATCATTATACAAGTCTAACTAAGCCTGATTTAAAAATAAATAAACAACTAATTTAGACATAAAACTGCAGTGTAAATCATTCAATTCAATATGTAGTTATAGTACCTACGCAAGGCGCAGCTGTTTGAGTTCACCAGTGAGGTCATTTCTCGCAGGTATAGGTATAGTGGGGAGCGTTGTGTCGTATATTACTCAAAAATTACGATATCTGTAACCGATGACTTCTGACATGATTGATTTCCCTCAGCGAGCCAGATGACCCTATTACATTAGCTCAGATCGAAGCTGACGAAGCTCGTAAAAGTACACAACACACTACACACAACCGATCACGCTACCGTCCTCGACAGCGAGGACCGCCGCGACGTCCCACTCAGTCTCGTCCCGTTCAACCGGCCCGAGCTGCCTACAGTAATCCGACCGCCCCCAATTAGTCGTAACTCGTACAAAGTCCTCCCTCTCCCCCGGTAACGCCCTGAGCCGAGGTTCGTACCCCATTCGGGGGCGCCCTCAGGCGTTGTTACCTAAATATTACCCGGCTGAGAGTCCTCTGCGCTCGCCGATTTGTCCGGTAAGGTTGTTGCAGCCATCTGAGGCTACCAACTTAGTCCTTTAAAAAAAAAATGATTGATTTCTATAGTGTTATTATATGCATTTAGTGTAACCTTTTCCCAGAGTTTTCGGTCGGCTGTTCCTTATACCCGGTATTATAAATATGAAAGATTATTTACATTATTTTTTTATTTTATTTCTTTCTAAGAAGATTTACAGCGAAAAAAACAGATGGATTACTTAAGAGTTAACAGTAATGCCATTTACAAATCTTCACTTATAACATGTAAAATATGGATGAGTAACTAATGAAATACCTATATGAAGATCTTTGCTACTCTTTCACGCAATTACTGATCGGATTTTGATGAAACTTGACACGTAGATAAGTACCCTGAAACAACATATTATAGGCTACATTTGGTGAAACCGTGGGTGACAGCTAATTAGTTATAATAACTGCGAACAAAGTCAGACAAAGAAAGACAAACAGACAACGAAATGATCCTATAAAGATTCCGTATGTGATATTTCGATTCCGTAGGTGTCCTTTTGATAAGTACGAATCTCTAAAAATACTTACAGTCAGAGTTAATGCCCTCTTACAGTGTCTGATTGACGTCACTTGATACTGACATTCTTTCCAACGTCTGTAACACCTTATTCAGTGTCAGATCAAGGCTTTCAATTGTCATTTTATTTGTTAATAATGTAGCTTTCATTTCATTAATCACATCAATATTTGCTTCATATTCTAACAGTTTAGTTTTGATTTTATCAAATTCTGTACCATTTGTATATTTACTAATAATATTCTTAGCATTTTGTACAATTTTACCGCTTAGCTTATATGTTTGGAAACGTGCAAAACAACCATTATCAAAACAGAATCTACACGTAGTGTATCTGGAAGATGCTCGGTAACCTTCCCTGCTAGGGAACCATATTTGATTGTCCTGGTTCGGTTTCACTACTATCCTGTATTCAGGCAAAAAGTGTGGAAACAAAAGTATGTGTTTCGCTAACGGCTTTATAAATATCGCTTCTAAACTGTTTATACATGAATTAATAATATAACGCGTAGTCAGCCATGACCAGAACTCGTTTGAGTTGTTATATGATTTCGGTTTCGCTATGAATAATCTTTCAACATGAGATATGAGGTTTATTCTAGATATATGTCCCACTAGTTCAGCATCAGCTCTGATCTTCTGTGTGTCGCTAACAGCTAGACCGTTGAGCAGATTAAAAAGCACAATTGGTATCATAAAAACAAACACAATAAATATGAAACGGCTTGTTACTGGGAATAATTTGAATTGAATAGATCCAGTGTCGAACTCGCCTGTCAACATGACCATAGTTTTGAATAATGCTCTGCCAGGATCGTTGAAAAAGTCTGCGTCTTCGTCACTCCCATTTGCAGGTTCTGTGCTCTCCGATTCTTCATTTTCTACAACTTGTCTGAACAACGTATAGAAACTCAAGGCGAATGCAATAATCAATATGCAATACCACACTAGGAATTTAAAGAAATTCCACGAAACAGTCTTCAGCATTAACATGTTCGTTGATGATCCTGGAAATCGGCCAATGAGCAATAGCAATTCAGCTGAAGATATAATAATCGCCACAGCAGATTGTTGTTGTTTGGTAGACGCGTGCGCCGAGTCGTGATGAATAATCCAAGCGATTAAAATTATCAATAAAATCTCCATCCAATTGTCGTAGCCCTGTAGATACCTCATCGGTGAAATCACCAATTGAAACAACTCTCGAATTATGAGAAGAATTAAGCCAATAATTACTCCAACCAGACTCACGATATTCAAAGCTCCCGATTCTTTCTCTTCGACATCGCATCCCAATATTATATACAGGATCAAACTTAGCCACAGGAGTGAGTAAAACGTAATATTAGCGTAGGCAAGATAACTTATACGGTGCCACTTCAAATACAGAAAACTGGTGATCACCGGATGTTTTAACAATGGACGAAGTTCTTCGTTTACTGACATTTGCATTAAAACATCTGTCTCTGCTTTTTCCGTAAGAGATATTTCTTTCTGTGTCATGCTCATTAAAGTATCAGTTTCGTTTTTCTCCATAATGTAATTGTCATTGGGATTGATTAAATTTTTTGTGTAAGCTAGGATGCTGTAGTCAATGCGAATTTCATAATCATCATCACGCTCTCTAAATATGAAGCCGTTTGTCGTAATGCATTCGTCTAAATACGTTGCCAGAGTTTTAGCATTTATATCGTCTAATGGCGTCTCATTATTTTTGTTTCTTAAACTCACACAAGCTCCGTGTCGGAGAAGCTTCAAAATAGTTTCATTATCGCCATTTCTAGCCGCATAATGCAAAGCTGTGTCATCATCTTCATCACCCTGATTAACATTTATCATTGGATATTGAAGAAACAAATCTAGACACCCATTAAAATCGGCTTTAGGATTTCGATTACGTCCCATTCCTCTTACTGTAACATGGAGGAGTGTCTCACCGTTTACCCGCACCATTAATATATTATTATCTCTCGCGTGATCTATAATCATTTTTACGACATTTATTAAGCCTTGTTCGGCAGCTAAATAAATGGGAGTGTTACCCCACATATCACACGTGTCAGTATTGCTACCAGCCTCTAGAAGCAGTCTGATGATATCTTCACATTTCTTCATTTCATCATCGTCTAGATACATCATTTTGTCAATGCCATATAATAATGCAGTAACATTACATTCGTTTGCAATGTTCACATCAACTCTCTCGTCATCTAGCAAAACCTTTAATGCTTCTAGGTTTCCATTTCTTGCGGCATGGTGTATGGGAGCAAGACGCAAAATATAATTTGAACATAAACGATTGATTTGTGCATTATGTTGTAGTAAAAGTTTCACGTATTCTTGTTTATCTGGTTCAATAGATGCAAAGTCAAGGCAGGTAAGAGGAGCTGGTTGTTTGTATGTATATTCGATGTCAACGTCGCCATTAGTGATAAGTTCTTCGAACCGAGGATAGTCGTTATTGAAGAGAGCTGTTATCAGTTGAATCTGAGTGTCTGGGTCATCAAGCTGGTTAGACTGTGGTGGTTCTGTCCCGGAACTGTCCTGCATCATTTTGGAATCAGTACCGGCATCTGTAAACATTTGTTTTTCATGTTAGATGGTTGACAAAAATGCAGGTGGTCCACTTGATGGTAAGTGGTTACCGTCGCCTATCGCTATTGACAATACCATAGGTATTGCCTCAGAAACGTAGAAATGGAGCGAGATAGCTATTTTAGTGATTGAGGTACCCAGATGATATGATGATATTTTTTGATAAATTGTATTGACATATATTAGTTTTGTAACAAAATAACAGTAACAATTTTTTTTATAACCTGTTTATGCTTTTCAATGACCTTTCGGCCAAAATCAACCTGTATACCTATTTAGATATATATTAGATCTTTTATACTAATAATACAGCTGAAGAGTTCGTTTGTTTGAACGCGCTGATCTCTGGAGTTACTGGTCCGATTTGAAAAATTCTTTCACTAATATTCCTATTATATATGCTATATTATTTCCGGAGGTTTTAAGCTACTTTTCATCCCGGGAACGTGAGTGAATCCGCGGGGAACAGCTTAATAACTCTGAAGAGTTTATTTGTTTGAACACCCTAATATCCGGAGTTACTGGTCCGATTTGAATAATTCTTTCACTAATATGAAGCTATATTATCCCCGGAGGTTACAGCAATTTTTTATCCCGGGAACGTGGGTGAAACCACGGAGAACAGCTAGTACTAGATAATTCTGTCTTCGTAAAAATAGTTTTTGACGGATTTAATTTATTTTTAGAAAACCGCAATAGGTAAATATTAAAATTCTATGCAAATGTCATATGCAGATCGAAACGAGATCGGGCACCAGTTAATATTTTTGTTATGTAATATGTGCTGAGTTTAACATAGTCTATTTTATGTCTGTCGGTAATCGTAGACGTATAAATAATAATCCTGCTATAATCTATATATATAAAAGAAAGGTAGGTAGGGGTAGGTAGTTAGGTTAGGGGTAGGTAGTTAGGTAGGGGTAGGTAGTTAGGTAGGATAGGTAGGTAAGGTAGGTAGGGGTAGGTAGGTAGGTCCCAGATTTATTTTTGTTGTCAGGGCTGGACAAGTCTGCCGGGTCAGCTTGTAATATTATAAATGCGAAAATTTGTGAGTATGGATGGATGGATGGATGTTTTACTCTTTCACTCAAAAACTACTGAACGGATCTGGATGAAATTTGGAACATAGATAGTTTATAACCTAGATTAACACATAGGATACTTTTTATCCCGGGAAAACCTAAGATCCCTCGGGAACGCGGGTGAAACCGCGGGGCGGAATCTAAATTTATATATTATTACACGACTTCCCGAAGAAGGAGTGTAATATTCATGGATTCATGTATACAGGATGAATTTAGATGGATCTATGTCTTGCTGTTGATCGGCAGCAGCACACGTCTCGAGGAATTGTTTTATATGTAAGTAGTTTGTATATTTGTTTTAAATATTTTCATGTTACTAATTAATGACTTTATTCTATAATATACAATATTTACAACAAATATACCTACTAACTACATATAAAAAATTTCCTCGAGGCGTGTGCTGCTGCCGATCAACGGCAAGGTTCCCAGAAGGCTGGCAGCGTTTCCTCTTTGGATGGCCAAGCTAACGCGTTGGCGGAAAAAGCTGCCCGCCCGCCGGTCCCTGTGACTTTAATAAGTTGTGAAGATAAATTGTTCAGGATTCATGTATACAGGATGAATTTAGGTGGATCTATATCTTGCCGTTTTTAAGCACACAAAGCCTAGAAAGGAATTAGCTCTCAAGTCCGGCTGTTGGAACACACCGTAGGTGCTTGGCGACCGTTTTTCAGCCAGGCGGGTACTATCACCGTGCTATGGTTTCCTCACGATGTTTTCCTTCACCGAAAGCTCAAGCTCATTATAAGATTCGAACCCACGACCTTCGTCCAGGCATCCGACGTCACTACCACTGAGCTGTCATCGTCTCTAAATAATAGTATTCTAGACAAACAGACAACGAAGTCATCTTATTAGGGTTACATTATTTTGAAGTACGGATAACGGCATAATTACCTCCAAGTTCACAGTTAACATAGACTTCAGAATTCATAATCACATCCAATATTAAAAATTAATTAATAGTTCATCCACACAATCCACAAGCGCTTGACACAGTTTGTCTCTGATTTCTACTATTGGTATTTTTGTCACCGAGATTGTGACCACACCGCACGGCACTAGGAAGTATTCTCCTCGAACAATCTTACCGCAAACTGGTAATCGTTGCTGGAGTGGGGGGGGGGGGATGGGGCAAAGAATGCTGACTATTAATTACTACCAAAATATTTTAAGAGGATGACTAACGCCAATGACCTTGACGATTTGTCCATACAAATAAGTACTCAAAACTTAGGCGTCTTGGGAGCCTTGGGTTTATGCTTCATTTTTATTTTACTTTCAAGTGACCAAGTTCAAAGTTCAAGTCAACGATTTTGTTAAATTTCTATTTAAATAGTACATTTTTTTATGATGTACAAATTATGTAGATATTTTTAAACTAATCCTGTTTTCAAATTGCGACTGTGGCGGGGCCAGGCAGTATCACGTATTTGTCGGTGCTTTTCAAATTAGTCTACTGAAATACATGTGTTCGAGGATTCCGACTCGATCCGTCGTACTGCACGGACGTACCCTTGCGCTCCGTGCGCTACCCGTATCGTTTCCGCGAATTTATCGCTCGATTTGTTACCTGGCTTTGGCTCGGTCCCTTATCAGGCATTTTTTCGTCGAAAGACACCTGCGTTACTGTTTTCGTGGTAATTTACCTGGGTATTTACCACGATAACAATTCCATTGTTTCTGACACCGTCATCAAACTTGTGAAATCCACGCTTTTAGTGGTGAACTAACGGATACCTAACGGTGCCAACGAAGTTAGTTCGAGCGTGCCCCGGGCGCTCACGGTTTCCCTTCTGGAAAACGTACACCCGGACGGGACTGGATCAGTCGGCCTTGGGGGCTTCCCTAGTCGACCCCAGTTAGCGCTAGGCAGGGACGTAGGAACTCACTGCACAATAAGACTGGCAGTGGGAGCACAAGCTTAGGGCACACCCTAGGGCCTACACACCTCCCAACCTATACCCGGTTGGGAGAGATACTACACACCCCCGGGCCTACCCACCTGGGGTGAATAGATAGGTCTTAGCTAGGGCGATTGCCTGAAGTTTCTTGTGACTTCTTCTCTCAGGAACGCCACGCGAACGAAGTCACAATAGTGTCGTCTTAGATTAGCTCCCCGGCCGCAAGGCCCGGCTGGCCACCATGGCCAGCCAACCTCCAACTCTGTCCCTCGAGGACATCCTCTTAGACGAGGAGGTACTTCGGTACCTCCAAGCTAAATTCCCGGGACACCAGATCCCCACCCCGTCCCAAAGCCGTCCCTCCTCCCGCGCTGATTCGGAGATGTCGACCCAGTCCATCTCCGAGTCAGTCGCTGAACCCATCCCAACCAACCCCCCTACCCAATCGTCAGAAGAGGACGATAGCTACCAGCTCGTCCCTGGCGGCCGTAAGCGAGGTCGCAAGGCCCGCATGGCGGCCGCCAAGGCGGCTAAGGTGACTTCTCCTCCGGAGGATTGCCCTGTGACCCCTCCCTCCCCCGACTGCTTTCCAAACACTGATCCTGCCCCCACCCCTATCTCCACCCAGCGCGTTGCCGCCTGGGAAGGCACCTCCTCCCCTCCCCCGCTCATGGATACCCCAGTATCTGCTCCTCTCATGGAGGTAGCACCCACCCCTTCTGCTGCTCAGCTTCCAAAGAAGAAGGACGTACCCCCGCCCCTTTTCATCCAAGATAAGGGCAAATGGCCCGATGTGTCATCCTGGTGTAATGCACCGGGAGCACACATCAACTTCACCAATGCTCACCCCACTGAGCACGGAATCCGTGTCACAGTGTCTACCTCCCAGGACCACATAGCCCTAACTAAGCTGCTCAAGGAGAGGAAAGTAGCCTTTCACACGTACTGCCTCCCCGAGGAGCGTGCCCTCCGTGTGGTAATTAAGGGGATTCCCCACGAAATAACCACCGAGGACATTGAGAGGTCCCTCAAGGACCAATCTATCCCCGTACATTCCGTACATCGAATGTACAAAGGGCGTGGCCATACCCCGTATAATATGGTTCTCGCCCAGTTAGATCAATGCGACGAGGCTAAGAAGATCTTTAAGATCAGCCACGTCTGTCATCTGTCCGGTATCTCTTTTGAGAAACCTCACAAGGGAGTGTACCCCTCCCAATGTCACAATTGCCAATTGTACGGCCACACCGCCCGCAAATGTCATGCCCCCCCCAGATGCGTCAAGTGTCTTAAGCCCCATTCCACCGCTGAGTGCGATAGGCCGAAAGACAAGGCCCTGTGTACTGAGGAGCCAGGTTGCGTTCTCTGTAACCAACTCGGCCATCCCGCTAATTACCGCGGGTGCCCGAAAGCCCCTCGCCCCGCCCGCAAATCACGTAACTCGGGCCCCCCGCGCAACTCGCGCACATCGCGCAACTCAACGCGCACTGCCCCCCTCACTGACCCCTCCCAGACTGTCCTAGCCCCACAAAGATCCTCGCCCTGGAATCTTGTCAACTACGACAAGGACTTTCCAGCATTACCTAGTGCACCTTCAGTGCCTCAAACCCCAGCAGTCAATCCCCCAACTGCCCCACCCCCTAAACCCGTCTCCGCACCCACGCAACCTCTCCTTCCCCCTCCCCCACCCAAACGTCCCCCCCCGGCAACCACCCAAAACCGCCGCGCAAACGCACCTAAACTACCACTGATCGAAGACCCGGACTTCGCTTTAGTGGAGCGCTTCGCTGAGGCAATAGATCTCAACGAAATTAGGGACCTCGCGACCCAAATCAGAGCGAACGAGGGCAACGGTCGTGCCCTCGCTTCCATCGCGATGCGTTTCCAAAGCATCGTGACAGTCCTTTCCAACTTCCGCGTAAAACCATAATGGATAATACAACCGTGACGTGTAGAATTAAACCCCGATCCCTCAAAGTAGGTTTCTATAATGCAAATGGCATTAAAGGTCAACGCGATGATATCGCAGAGTTCCTGCGAAACCATCAACTTGACGTCCTCCTGATACAAGAGACCTTCCTCAAACCTTCCCTTAGGGACCCTAAAATTGCAAACTACCAAGTAGTCCGCAATGACAGGACTGACTCTGCCCTAGGAGGCACACTTATCTATTACAAAAGGTCCTTGTACTGCTCCCCCATGGATCCGCCTCCCTCCCTCCAGTGCATTGAAGCATCGGTTTGTAGGCTTGGCATGACAGGACACCAACCTATAATTATAGTATCAGCATATATATCTCCCTCCCGCAATGATTCACCACTCAAAAGCGATCTAGAGTCTATTTTCGCGTTAGGTAACTCTGTCATTCTGGCAGGTGACCTGAACGCGAAAAATATACTCTGGAACTGTCACTCAACTTCCCCCAGAGGTAGACTATTAGAATCCCACCTTGACCCTCTAGACATAGACATTATCGCACCCCTGGACCCGACGCACTATCCCCACCAACTGACACACAGACCTGATATTCTTGATGTGGCATTGTTACGGAATGTAAACCTACGTGTGCATGACGTAACAGTGCTACACGAGCTTACATCCGACCACCGACCTGTTATCATAGAATTAGCAGGGCGCATAGGTTCCCCTGATGCAGGTCAAGCCCCCCCCACAAAGGTCGTGACGAATTGGAATAGACTGAGTGAAAGCCTCAAGTCAACCACTTCCGTCCACCTTGATCAGATCCCAGATAGCCTCAACACCGCTGATGAGGCTGTCGGCGCAATCGACTCACTCACTAGCCACGTGCAATCGTTAATTAGCGATTGCTCACGGACAGTGCCAGCAGAGAGTGATCAACGTTGGCGCTTGCCCGATGACGTACGTGACTTGTTGAGAGAGAAAAATGCCGCCATTCGCGCCTATGATAGTTTCCCCTCAGAGGACAACCGCATCCGTATGCGTGCTCTCCAGCGTGACGTTAAGTCACGCATCGATGAGGTACGACAGGCCCGCTGGGACCAGACCCTTACAGACATTAGACCCTCTCATCAAGCCTTTTGGCAGCTTTCTCGTGCCCTTACCAAGGACACGGTAGCACCCATGCCCCCATTAAATAGGCCCAATCTCCCTCCCGCTTTTGATGACGATGATAAGACAGAATGCCTCGCTGAAAGCTTAGAGTTTCAGTGCACGCCCAGTACCCTCCCGATAGACCCGAGTCATCTGGAGGAAGTTAACTCTGAAGTTGAACGGAGAGCCGCCCTCCCGTTACCACCCCCTCCTCTCAGCGAAGAGGATGACCCCCTCCCTCCGACGACCCCTGACGAGGTCAAATCGATCATCAGGGATTTACACCCGCGGAAGGCCCCGGGCTCGGACAAAATAACTAACAAAGTGATAAAACTCTTCCCCGCCCACCTCATAATACTGCTAACTTCCATATTTAACGCTGCCCTCTCTTGTAATATTTTTCCACATCAGTGGAAAGAGGCCCATGTCATTGGAATCCATAAACCCGGCAAACCCAGGTCCGAGCCCTCCAGTTACCGCCCTATAAGTCTATTAAATGTCCTGGGCAAGATGTATGAGAGACTGATCTATATCCGCCTCAAAACATATGCCGACGCCAATAATCTCATCCCTGATGAACAATTTGGCTTTCGAGCCAAACATTCTTGTGTTCAACAAGTCCATCGTATTGTTGAACACATCTCCTCTCAGTACCAAGAGCGCAACATGACAGGTGTCTTATTCTTCGATGTCGCGAAGGCATTTGACAAAGTGTGGCACAATGGCTTAATTTTTAAGCTATTTACCTTAGGTGTCCCACATAGACTCGTGCTCATCTTACGAGATTATTTGTCAAATCGCCACTTTCGATATCGCATTCCTGGCGCACTCTCCTCCCCTCACCCTATCGGTGCCGGTGTCCCACAGGGCTCGGTACTGTCCCCCTTGCTATTTTCGCTCTACACGAGTGATATGCCAAAGACCGACAAGGTGCAGTTAGCACTTTTTGCGGACGACACCGCGGTCTACTGCTCTAGTAAGTCCCCCTCAGTCATTGTTAAGAACCTCCAAACTGCGGCTAACGCCCTAGGCGCCTGGTTTCGGAAATGGAGGATCGAGATCAACCCTGTCAAAAGCCAGGCGGTCCTATTCTACAGACCCTACCATCGAGGTACCCCCTCCCCTCCAAAGGCAGTTACTCTATTCGGTGAACCAATCCCCTGGGAAAGGCAAGCCAAATATCTCGGAGTAACTCTCGATGATCGTTTGACCTTTGATGCCCACATTAAAGCGGTCCGCGCGCGCGCCGCCTTTGTTTTAGGGCGCCTCCACTTTTTATTAAATCGTAAATCTAAACTTGCACTTAAAAGCAAGGTTAGACTTTATACCACGTGTATCCGCCCCATCATGACCTATGCTAGTACTGTGTTCGCACATGCAGCTCCATCACGGATCCATAGCCTTCAGGTGATTCAAAATCGCTTCATGCGCAAGGCCACGGGCGCCCCGTGGTACATGCGTAATGAAAATCTCCACATTGACTTAGGTCTCCCCACGATAAAACAATTTATAAAACGCACCTCACGCAGATTTTTCAATACCGCCGTTAATCACCGCAACCCTCTTATAGTGAAAGCCGCAACGTACACGCCCTCCCGTATACTCCGTATCCATAGACCAAGGCAAGCCCTCAGCGAGCCGGATGACCCTATTACATTAGCTCAGATCGAAGCTGACGAAGCTCGTAAAAGTACACAACCGATCACGCTACCGTCCTCGACGGCGAGGACCGCCGCGACGTCCCACTCAGTCTCGTCCCGTTCAAGCGGCCCGAGCTGCCTACAGTAATCCGACCGCCCCCAATTAGTCGTAACTCGTACAAAGTCCTCCCCCTCCCCCGGTAACGCCCTGAGCCGAGGTTCGTACCCCATTCGGGGGTGCCCTCAGGCGTTGTTACCTAAATATTACCCGGCTGAGAGCCCTCTGCGCTCGCCGATTTGTCCGGTAAGGTTGTTGCAGCCATCTGAGGCTACCAACATAGTCCTTTCAAAAAAAAAAAAAAAAAAAAAAAAAAAAAAAAAAAAAAAAAAAAAAAAAAAAAAAAAAAAAAAAAAAAAAAAAAACATGTGTTCGAATTCACTTAGAAGATCGTCTTTAATTCCAGATTCCTTAAACCCCTTCCTTAAAAAAATGAAATAATTTAAGACTGATCTGCATGTCTAATAAAAAAAATCCAAAGAATGCAGAAAAAACTGAATCTAGCTTTGACCCTTTTAGCTTTGATTAATTTTTTGACTAACATATCAAGGGGTAATATAATTAAAACTCATTTATTCAGTTTAGGCCCTGGTGAAGGCAATGAATGTCGATAGGAGTTACAATTTTTTACAATAGATTCTAGTGTGGCACTTTCTGGCAGGGTCACCAACACGGATCTGAATTCCAAGTCTGTAGCTATTTTTTCCCTAATTTGTCCTATTTTGTCGAAGCATGCTTCCTGCCAGGGCGAAGCCTAGCGAAGATCTGTTTGCTTCCAGAATTTGTTATTAATTTGTCAAATTTTGTCCTCGAATTTCAGATTTTGTCGCGTCCTGGTTCAAAAGTTATAAGGGTTTTTAGGTGGCCCTGCCAGGAAGCATGATCCATCAATAACTTTTGAACCAGGACGCGGCAAAATCTGATATTTGAGGACAAAATATTACAAATTAGCGACAGACTTGGAATTCAGATCCGTGTTGGTGGCCCTGCCAGAAAGTGCCACACTAGATTCTACCACCGGTTCCACATACACTTGAACTGAGAATAGCGAAGATCCTCTACCGGGATCGTGACATATAAATAAACCATGAATAAATATGCATATTTTCACATGTCAAATTTATTTATCACAGGACATCATTCATGGTTCATACAAATTTGGGCTATTTTTTATTTTGCCGGCAAGCAAAAAAAAGCTGATATTATTAAAGACCTTATTAAAATAAACATTTTATATTGCTACACCAAAGCTCTAAGTCTAATATGAGGTGTGTGGGGACCGCGGTCCAACTATTGATGTTGGAATCTTGTAAATATGCGAATCTGCGAATAAACTCCATTAGCGCGATGTAGATTTGTATGAAGATAGTTCTGTATGTAGTGTTGATCTATTGCAGCGCCATCTATCCATTCGGTGTCTGAACTATGTAGCTGACTGGGGTCGCTACAAGTTCATGTAAGTACATTATACATTAAAGACATTTTTTTATTTTTATAAAATTAAAAAGTAATCATAAAATTGTCATAAATACCTACCTATAATAATACCTACTTAAACTACCCTAAATACATCTAAATTTAAATAATATCTTATACTTAGATGCGGGGAGCTTTTTCCGCCAACGCGTGTCGCTTGGCCATCCAAAGAGGGAACGCTGCCAGCCTTCTGGGAACCTTGCCGTTGATCGGCAGCAGCACACGCCGCGAGGAAATTTTTAATATGTAGTTTGTCGGTATATTTGTTGTAAATATTGTATTTTTTAAATAGATTGCTACTTCTAGGATATGCTTGGGCAGGTTAATAATTTTAGTGACTTAAAGCGAGGTTTATATCTACGTATCAGTTATTTTCAGTCTATATATTGCTCTTGAATCAATCAGCCTTTTTATAACACTTTTAATATGTACTTTAAAAAAAGGAGAGGGTATTTAATACCTATATATACAGGAATGAATTTACATCTCACATATTACTATATTAACTAAACTATATACATTAAAACTAAAATTAAAAGTAAAAACACTAAAACTAAAACACTAAAACTGATAAAATATTTTTTTTTGTAATTTAAATAAATTTTTTTACATACATATTTAATTTTTAGCACTTGACATTCTTTCTAACGTCTGTAAAATCATATGCAAAGTTGTTTCAAGATTTTCAATTTTTGTTTCGAGATTTCCAATTTTATTTTCAAGACTTTTATTTGTTGTTTCGAAACTTCCAATTTTATTTTCAAGAATATTATTTGAGGTTTCGAAACTTCCAATTTTAGTTTCAAGACTTTTATTTGTGGTTTTAAAACTTTCAATGTTAGTTTTAAGACTTTTATTTGTCGTTTCGAAACTTTCAATTTTAGTTTCAAGAATTTTATTTGAGGTTTCGAAACTTCCAATTTTAGTGACAAGGCTTTTATTTGTTGTTGAGAGTCTTTCAATTTTTGCTTCAAGGCTTTTAATGTTTGCTAAATTTTTTAATAATGTAGCTTTGATTTCATCAAATTCTGAAACATTTTTCTTTTTGCTTATAACGTTCATAGCATTTTTCACAATTTTACCATCTAGCTTACGTTTAAAACTTATGCAGCGGCTGTTATGGCCCGAAATCTCAAAAGGGATTAAAATTTTGTTATTCTGGTTCGGAATTACAAATATCCTATATAAATACAAAAAATGCGGAAATAAACATATGCGTTTCGCTAATGGCTTTATCAAAATTGCCTTCACATGTATTATACTTGTTTTCCAATCCGGTAAGTATGTTACCAGCCATGTCCACTTTTTGGTTCGTGGTCTATAGGCTTTCCTGTTCCCCATGATGATGCTTTCAAAATAAGATGTAAGCTTTACTCTAGAAATAAGTCCCACTAGTTCAGCATCAGCTCTGATCTTCTGTGTATCGCTAACAGCTAGACCGTTGAGCAGATTAAAAAGCACAATTGGTATCATAAAAACAAACACAATAAATATGATGTGGCTTGTTACTGGGAACGTATTGAATTGAATGGATCCGGCATCAAACTCGCCTGTCATCATCACAATAGTCTTAAATAATGCTCTGAATGGATCATTGAAGAATTCTTCACCTTCGTCTTCATCAGTGCTGTTCAGATTTTTTGGTGGCGGTGTTTGATCATCATCCACTTGTCTAAACAAAGTATAAAAACTCAAGGCGAATGCAATAATTAAAAGGCCATACCATAGAAGAAATTTCAAAAAAGTCCAAGAAACAGTCTTCAGCATAAATATATTTGTTGATAATGCAGGAATTTGACTAATGAGCAATAGTAATTCTGCGGAAGATATTAATATTGCTACTGCAGACAGTTGTTGTTTGGTGGACACTTGCGCAGATTCGTAAAAAACAATCCAAGCAGTAATAAATATCAACGCTATTTCCATTAAATTTTCAATACCCGTCACGTACCTCACCGGTGAAAGTAACAGTTGTAACAATTCTCGAATTATGAGAAGAATTAAACAAATAATCACTCCAACGTAAGACGCGATATTCAAAACTTCAATTAAATCTGATTGTGTTTTTTCAACGCCGTAGCCATATATAATATACCAGATTAAACATAAGCACAGGAGTGAATAGAACGTTATATTAATGTAGGCAAGACAACTTATTCGGTGCCACTTCAAGTAGAGAAAACTGGTGATCACCGGATGTTTTAACAATGGACGAAGTTCTTTATTTTGTGTCATGTACAGCAAGGCATTTGTTTCTGGTGCCAAACTAGCGTCTAACTCTTTTTCTCCATCTTCGATAAGAGGTTCATTACATTGTTCATCCTCTAGTGAAGTATTTAGGTTAGCTAGGAAGCCGTACTTTATGCGTATCTCATAACATTCATCGGTCGGTCTGTACCCGCTATCGTAGTTTGTCGTAATGCATTCATCCAAATATGTTTCCAGTGTTTTAGCATTAATGTTTACTAATGGGCTTTCATCATCTTTGTTCGTTATACCTATACAAGCTCCGTTTCGGAGAAGTTTCAGTACAATATCATCGTCACCATTGTAAGCAGCATAATGCAAAGCTGTATTACTGTTATTATCAGGTTGATTCACATTCATTTTTGTATATTTAAGAAAGAGATTTAAGCACGAATCAAAATCGGCTTTAGGGTATTTAATATGAGATCCCATTCCTCTTACAGTGGCATGGAGAAGTGTGTCACCACGTTGAGTGACTATATTTTCTTGTAAACATCTTTTCGCGAATAATCTAATCATATCTACTACTGTATATAGACCCTGTTCTGCTGCAGAATAAATAGGAGTAATACCTCGCCAGTTCCGAGTGTTAACATCGCAGCCAGCTAATAAAAGCAGTTTAATCATTTCTTCAAGTATTTTCACTTGTCTCTCTACATTCGCCATAACATTGCTATAGTAAATAGCATCGGGTTCCTCTGTGTAAACATTTCTTATTTCCTCAATAGCCAACATTAATGCAGTATAACCTTCTACTTCAGTTCTATAATTCAAATCAACATTAGGAACATCTAGTAATTTTTTTAATACTTCTATGTTTTTTTCTTTTACGGCTCGGTGTAAGGCTGTCGCATTGTAGTCTGACCCTGTATTGTCTATATGGTGTTGGTCATCCGCAGCGGTCGCGTCTCTAGTCAGGTGTACGAGTTCCACCTCGTCAGCGGCAGTTCTGGCATCTGGAAATGAGATATTTTTTACGAGTACATAAATATTCTCGACAAATAATGAACAAGTAGTGACTAGTTGGGACTTCTTCCAACCAATTTATGAATCTGTAATTTTCG